>JARYHS010011408.1:183914142-184032184 GCA_031002005.1 Vandiemenella viatica
TAACAGTGAGGTCTTTAGAGACGGGAAAGAATGGGGGGGGGGGGGGTGGCAACAAATGGGAAGGAATTCGGCCATGGCCTTTTGTAGGAAGCATCACTATATTCACCTGGAGTGATTTGGGGAAACCATGGAAAACCCAAATCTGGATGCCCGGACAGGGATTCGAACCGCCGTCCTCCCAAATGTGAGGCCAGAACGCTATCCGTTACACCACCATGCTCCGTTTAAACTTATTTTTATAATATTTATGTAAAATAAACAAATAAATACATGTTTGACTCCTTTTACCTCTAGTACCACAATGACGTATTTCACTATTTGTTTTAAAAAGAGCATAATTTGTGACTAGAAATGACATTAAAGTGTGCATATATAATTGGTCACCAATGTTAAAATTCCCAACTTTTTGAATTCCACTTTACAGGAAGTTCTACAGATAATCCCCACACATGACTCTTACAACTCACTTCTGAGCTCTGAGTATACTATACCTATGAATTGAATTTGACCCAGATCACTACATATGTAATTTAGAAGTGGGAAAAAAACTAGTTACTTCGTACTGAGATCACCTATGGCTAAAATTATGATTAAAACATTCTGGTTACAGAAGGCACAAGAAAATATAATTTTTCCCACCTATTTCCATGTGTTCATTATGCTAAAATAGAAATTATATTCATAACCAAAGAACTGTCATAGCACCTCAATAGAATCCAATTTGCCAGCTAGTAATTTGACATCATCATCTCGTTCTGCTAGTAATGATTCAGCTGTAGCTCGTACTAATCCCTCAGCTACGGCACAAACTTGATTTAGTTCACTGGCAAATGCAATTTCTGCTTCCACCATATAGAACTCGCACAGATGTCGGCCAGAACGGGAATTCTCTGCTCGGAAGGTAGGTCCAAAGCAGTAGGCACTGCCCAATCCCCTAAAAAGAAAATGAAGAAAAAAAGAAAGTATAAAATACTGATTTTGCTGACAGTTTACAAGCTTACACTTCCAAAATATACTGACCAAATTTAATACATTTATATAGTTCTTTTTTATGGACATTAACAACTTGGATCATTACAGGTGACTATGATATTAGAGATGCTGACATCTGCCTGTAAGCCTTGTAAGCTTTCTTTGCTGCAGTTTGTTGTATAAATCTGTTGAAATGTTTACACTTTATTTATTTTTCATCATTTGTATGTATCTTTGTGTTAGCACTATCAAACTGTTATCTGGTTTAACTGATAGTGCTTTACTCTGTACTTAATAAAAAAATTCAACATTTTGATTTCAAAAGTTTAGAACAAATATTTTATATCACCACAGTAAAACTCATTAATTTGGTTGCTAGCATCAATACTGTTTCTACAAAGGCAGTAAAAATTAAGGTTTTAATTATTACGGAGACAAATAAAATACCATCTGCAAAGTTTAGCCACATTACAACTATTTTTGTTCTGGAAGCCCCACTTTCCATCTACACAAGATGATGATGCTTAATCCACTTTGTTATAAAATCTATAGGCCCAAATAATGATTTTAAGATTAATTCTGGAATCTGAAGCATGGCAATATAAACAAGACGCAAATAAACATAATGCCATCTAAATCAGTGGATTGTAAAACTTAGACTACAGTAATTTAACAACAATATAATTATCATCTGAACTGAGCAGTGTCAATATGCTGAATAATTTTTTTGTAAATCATATCTTTCCTTTATTTAACTGGCTCCCTTTGTGTCTGAATTATATATATGAGGCTTGGGCTACCAATACACATTCTGAACACCAGACCCCTACCCCTGCAGTATTGTAATACTTGTCCATCAATTCCTGATAAACCTATTACTCGCATGTACACTTTATTCATTTAACTTTGTGGCAGTAGTAAAATAAGAACAAGGTAAGAATTCATTTGAAATTTGTCACAAGCGTTCCTCAGGTCATACATTTTGACAAAAAGTGAAATGAAACGTACCATAGACGTGGTGCCACATGAAAGTTAAAAATGATGCATTCAAACAGTACAGTCCCCCATTTCCAATAAAATTGTTCACACCAAAGATAGTATCTACATACACTCTACTGAAATGAATGTAAATCGCTGTCATGTTTACGTGACAATGGACCAGCTGGACCAGATTGAAGAAATACGTAAATTTTTACAGCAAAGAATTTAGTTTTCATTAATAAATTGAGGTCGCCTGATTTTTTTTTTTTTTTTTTTTTTGTCGTCAATATTGGCATGGTGGTTAGGTTGTAATGGAGCCTGGACCACAGTGAAAAAAAAAAACACGTGCTTTGTTACAACAGTATTAGATGTGAGGAAATAGTTTTATATTCCTTGCTGTAGATTGCACATACTATCTTTGGCAAAAACAATTTTACTGCAAATGGCGGTATTTTTATTGTTGAAATGCATCGTTTCGTAACTTTCGTGAAGCACCACGTCTAAGGTATCTTTCATTTCACTTTCATGTACCCTTTTACTCAAAAAGTATGACCACAGGAATGTGTGTCACAAATTTCAAGCAAATAGCACAAGTCCTTCTTACCTCATTCTTATTTTACAGTCACCAACTTTGTTTATTTCTTTACTTGGTACAAGATTTTACAATAGTTTTTCACCACATGTAAAGCTAATTCTTACTACTATGCACGATTACCTTTCTGCACTTAAAATTTTCAATGATATTGTTTCTGAAACCCCAATCACACCACTTTGAACTTATGATTATAAACAACCATTGATGTGGCCGAGTTGATGATGGGTGATCATGCAAGACACCCATGTAGGAGAAGTAAGGGGTCTGGGTTTCAGAACCATGGGTCAGACCATTACTTGAATGCAGTGGTGTAATATGGGACCCACATTTTGACTATCAAAGTTGTTGGAAGGGTACAACGGAGCATAGCTAAATCCATTTGTGGAAATTACTCAAGAACACTATTGGTAACTGATGTGATATAGGAGCTAGGAATGGAACCATTAGAACTTAGTGAAGCTTCTACATGAAAAGAAACCATAAAGAAATAATCTGAAAGGGCAAACTGAAATGATTAAACTTTTATTCTGATCCAGCCAAGTCAATTTAGTTACAGCCAAATCAAATTTTGAGCCTGAAAAGTTATATTTTTTAAAAAGCTTAGTAATTGTTTGCACATTCAATAGTCGAGATTACTGGAGATCGCGATGCTGCCAGTTGTTGTCATCATAATACTGTAGACTACACTAGAAATTATTTCCGAAGTACATTTAAAGGTTTCATGCTGGTCCAGGCTGTATTACAACCTGATTACTGGTTGAAAATAATGGTCCAGACTGTATTACAACAGAATTACTGCTTGAAAATAATACGTCTTGCAAATGTCTACAGCAGTATTACAACGATATTATTTAATGTTGTAGCGGAATCGCGATCTCCAATAGACCCCAATAGTCTTCCGATATTCCACTTCAGTAATGAAGTTTGCAGTCATGTGAATATAACATTCTTTGCTGTTCTAATGCTATCATGTTCTCAGATACATCCCAAAAAAATCTATAAACTCCCAATGCCTCATACTTGAAAACCATGTACAATTTATGGTTGTAGCCTTGACTACTTTAACACATCATCTTCATTATCCTTGCATTATCAGGTTCTCAGACCACTTTATCCTTACACGTCTTGTATCACAATGATGCAAGATTGGCCACATAGCTGATCAAGAGACATTAATTTCACTAACATAAATTTATCAAATATTAATCAACAGCAGAGCATTAAAGTATATGGGAATGACAATACAGGTCTACAGCAGGTGGCAATTCTGCTACCGCAACACTGCTCCCCACTGACTAATAATGTCATAATACTGTGGTAGTCAACCACAATACGTATCTTCAAGCAGTAATTAGGTATTAACATACCCAGAACTATTATTTTTCATTGGTAATTAGGTTGTAATACACCCAGGACCAGCATTACACCACTATAACTGTCTTGCACATGACTAATGCAGTATTATGACACCAATTTCTCATGGAATCATGCTATCCAGTAATCCTGACAATACTACCTTATTAAGGCTTCCAAATGCAGCTGCCCTGAAACTGTAAGATACACTTTTGAGTCAAAGTATGCCTCGTCTCCTGAGGCACCTGATTTTGCCATTTCTTTCAGCAATGCTTTGCTGTCTGGTTTGACCAAAAATACTTCTCCAGCACCTTCACAATCGTTCGATGTCAGTATTGGTGTGTGAACATAGGTAAATCCTAGTTTTCTAAAATACTGGTGCACAGAATGTGAAACTGTCTCTCTAATTCGCAACACAGCCGAAAATTTTGTAGTTCTGGAGCGAAAATGCAAAAACTGGCGCACATATTCAGCCGGATAGGATTTCCTAGCAGCGAAAGGATAACCATCTGAAAATACACATCGTCCTATTACTTTCAGGTCCTTGGCTACCAACTCCAATTGTCCATTCGGATTTATCTGTAACGTTCCTGTTGCCTTCACCGATGCTCCGAAAGCCAACTCTTTTGGTCTCTCAGTCGTTGGGAACAAAATTTGCAAGTTTCTCACACCCGTGCCGTCGTTCACATCAACAAAAGTTAAATCCTTCATTCTCCTCAGAGCCTTCACCCAACCCTAAACAAACCAAAAAAAAAAATTATTAAAAATATCTTAAATCGTAATTCAAGGTTAAAAACTGTAAACACATTTTCTTAGTACCTGTACTGTTACAGATGAGTCAGTAGGCTTCGATACTAGTATATCACATATTCGTGACACACTTCGAACACAATAGTAATACACCGGTTTCTCACAAACAAACCAATTTTTCCGCATAAATATTCCCGCCATTTCAACGATGATAGCTTATTACTTGTTACATGGAGGAAGAAAAAGAGAAGAGGCGAAACACAGCTAAATCAGTGAAGCCTCCTGTAAACACTCGGCGGCCATAATAAATTGCCCAAAACATTGCGCTGTTTACACTGTTCACTGCTGTGAACAGGAGTAGCCCTAGCAAGTTTTTCAGGTGCTGCGAGATCTCATTGTGGCGCCACAAATGTGCAGTCGCTTATTCGTGATTAAGGTGTCCATATAAACAGACTGGAGATAACATACATTGTTTACATCCTACTAATATTATAAACTAGCTGCCCCGACAGACTTCTTTCCGTCTAGTTATTGTCCTATAGTAGTCCAATAGAAATAAAATAATTGTTTTAAAAAACATAAAAACCGCCTTAAAAAAAGCACTAAAAATTTTAAAATAACTTTATACCTTGCTTAGGAAAAAGTAAATCTAAATGGACAAAATTTTACATTACTGTCATTGAAATTTTTACATTAATTAGTTATTTTTGGAGTCGGTGCCAGCTGTCACATAGCGAAGATCGAATTACTGGTGTTTGAGGCGAAACGGGGAGTACGAACAAAAATTCACAATATTTTACAGCATGTCGTGAGGTAGATAGTGTTATTGCGGGAGACAGCATAGGGAAACAAATTAATCTTATATATTAATACGCTAAGCGAAAACTTATGTTACATTTTTAAGAATATTGCGCGCACGGAGAAGTGTGAGATTTTGCATAGTTAAAGATTATATGTAGAAGAAGTAAAGGAAGCTAAAATCTGTATACAATATGCGTTACAAATACATTAAATTAAGTAAAATAAAACGCTCTCTCGCCTACGTAGTTCGCTCAGATGGCTGGTAGATGGCGCAGCTAGCGGCCTTACTTTGTCTTCTTTGGTGAAACAAAACAATCGAAATTTTTTTTTATTTATTGATTTATTTATTGACATTCGATTATGTAACCATACAGCCATCACTTGTAACATGATTCATTATCGTTAACTAATAACATGTTTGATTGTACTCATTATTATATTGCATCTGTTAATTATCGTTATACTTATGCTACTTACAATTTTGATTATATTGGTTACAATTTTAAATAGAGTTTATCTAAACGTAATTAAAGACTTTCAGGTATAAAGCCGAATCGCAGTAGCAGTTGATACAATTCGTTTTCAAGTCATATTGCAGGTATACGTGAGGCAATACCGACATTGGTATTCATGCGTCTAAATTATTATTTTCTTTTGTTCACGTTCGGTTATATGACCATACATCCGTGAATTGTAAGATAATACATTATGCTTAATTATTGACAGGTTTGATTATACTATTTACAATCTTGCTTATGCTAATTATAGTTGTACTTAGGCTACTTACAATTAATCTCTGAATTTATATAGAACCAAGAAGCAACATTTCGAGGGCTGGTAGATAGCGCAGCTAGCGGCCAGAATATTGAGCGAACGGAGGAACTTAAAGAAATACAGAAAGCTAAAATTATATATAATATATTTTACAAACCTTGGAATCGATATAAGCAGTCAGAGATAATCAATTGCTTCAGTTGTAAACAAATGCGCAGTTTGTCTCTCGTTTGCGACATGGGCTGCGCAGAACGAATTTCCCGTAAACTTTTTACTCTTGGTCCAGGCCGAATTTCAAACAAACTATGATTACTATGACAAAACGAACCTATTTAGGTTGATATGATCCCTCTACCGATAATTTTTGTGTCATTTTTACAGTGCTGCTAACATTTCGCGGTTGCGGAGCATCCCATATTTCGGAATTTTTAATTTAATTCGTGGTGACTTTTCCGGAAAAGGAGAGTGCTAAACGTGAAGAGGACACTATGAGGAAACAGTTAATCCAAATTTCAACAGGTCAGTAACAGTTTTTCACTGGTGGAGAATGTCCCAACCCACCCAAAAATATAATAAGCATAGTTAATATATGTTACAAATAGATTATTAAAATAAAAAATTAATTTGCGAACGTGTGTGTGCGCGTGAAATTGGATCGGAGCCAACGTTCTTACGTGAATTGCTCGCATTGAGACACACTGTGGTCTTTGGTAAAACGAAAGTCTCGGATGAAGTTTTGAAAGGAATACTTTGAAAAGGAATGAAGCGATTCTGCTAGATACTATATGGTCATTTGATTATTTAAAATGTTAAACTTTGGTTAAGTGTCTATTAATTTTTTAATTTCATTAGAGAGAGAGAGAGAGAGAGAGACAAGAAATAAGGAATACTTATTTGCGTGAAATTCAAAATGATAATAGGCCAACTTTAAATAGCGAACACACAAAATGACGAAATTATTTTGATAGGTACATTTAAATACGCAAGTTTCATAAAGCTAAAGCAGTTTTCCGGCCTTAAGTCAAAATGAATATTTTGAATTCAAATGAACCATCGATAAATACATTTCATCATTTGCTATGGTTAGATTAGAAGCTAAAATTTAGCATACAGTCACGCGTGGAGTGTATCGTTTTAATTTTATAGGTAATGCAGAGAATTACTAGATTATTACTCTTTCATGAAAGAAACTAAACAACTTAATGAATTACGGTCGAATTTCGATCGCTGGGCGATCACTAGTAGTATTTTAATCTGTGGCTCGACCTTATTGGGCATCCAGGCATATTTCTGGCGTTACAGTGTCAGTTGGTAGGTTGCATCACGCAGTAAACGATTTATAGTTTATAGTATAATATCGGTGTATCATCTGTATGTTTCAGATTTGTTGAAACATGTTTCTAGCATTAATTGTAGTTAATTCCTTATTGTTTTTACCTTTTTGTGGTTCTCTTGCTTTCGCTGGCACCGACTCCAAAAATAACTAATTAATGTAAAAATTTCAATGACAGTAATGTAAAATTTTGTCCATTTAGATTTACTTTTTCCTAAGCAAGGTATAAAGTTATTTTAAAATTTTTAGTGCTTTTTTTTGAAGGCGGTTTTTATGTTTTTTAAACAATTATTTTATTTTTAAATTTTTAGTGGTATTATAGTTTTTTTTATTTTAAATATGCCGCAGCAGATCCCATTTTGCGAACTTCCTGGTAGCTCAGAGATTAAATCGCTTGCTTTCAAAGAAGAATTCTGTCTTTATATACCACAACAACTTCCAGAACGGAGTGGATTGGGTGTTGTGTTAAGGAAAGTCAGTTTAAATTTTGGTCCAGGCTATGTTTCGATCTTATCATAACATCTGTTAAAGCTTTTGGTCGATAACTGAAACATGTAACATCTGGGCATTAATACATATCTCATACAGAAATCTGTCTCTGGAACATATCTGTTTGCTCCGGCATCACACAGAAAATATAGATTTTTAATTGGTTGTCGCAACGTGGAAGCTTGGGATCCAAGTAGAAATCTAGAGACATCGAGACATTAGGACACATTTATTTTATAAATATCATGCCTTGACTTAAAAATAGCTTAATTGATTTTGACGGGATTTAAAACTGTGGATTTTTGTAAAGAACATTCGAAATTAAAAGGGGTGAGGGTAAAGGGGAAGAGGGATTGGGCTTTTGTATACCAAATGTAGACTGCCTTTTCTGATTGATTTGAAGTATACGTGTGTAAATTTCTATTGACATCAGTTGAAAACTGTAGGTATGAATAAAAAACAATTAAGGGGTGTGGAGACGAAGTGAGTTTGCATAAAAATTAAGGGGTGTAAAGGGGAGAGGGGTGGTTTTTTATTTACTTATTTTTTGGTCAGATTCTCCATAAAAAAATTACATTTATATGCCAACTTTGATGATAATCGGTCAAACGGTGTAGAGTGTAGCTTTTTATGAAGAACATTGACAATAATTAAAGGGGTGGAAGGAGGGAGGGGGTTGAGCTTTGGCAGACCAAATCTCGACAGGATTTTTCTCTTTGTTTTAAAGTATACACGGGAAAAGTTCAAAGAAAATCAGATAAGAAATGTAGTTTTCTATAAAATTAAGGGGTGTAAAGGGGAGAGGGGTGGTTTTTATTTTTTTGGTCAGAAACCTTCTCCATGAAAAACTACATGTAATTGCCAACTTTTATGGAGATCAGTTGAATGGTGTCGACTGTAGCTTTCAATAAAGAAAAATGGCAAAAATCAAGGGGGTGGATAGGGGGAGAGGGGTTCAGTTTTTTTAAACCAAAAGTTTACAATATTTTTCTCTTTATTTTTGGCTATATATGTCCAAAGTTTCAACGAGATCGAATAAAAAATATGGATTTCTATAAAAATTATGTGGTTGAAGGGGGTAGATGGGGTGGTTTCTTAATGAAATTCATATGGGACCACTTTGGAGGTATACCCTATCCAATAAAAAAATTTCATTTAAATCGGTTCAAAATTGTCGAAGATATCGCTGAACATACATACAAAAAAAAAAAAAAAAAAAAAAAAAAAAAAAAAAAAAAAAAAAACATACGAATTGAGAACCTCCTCCTTTTTTTGAAGTCGGTTAAAAATAAATAAATAAAATGTATTACAGAGTGATCACTTTATTTATTTATTTAATGTCTCAATAATAAACAACGATTACCTACAAAAATAAGTGTTCTATTTCGTACACTGCAAGACGTTAGCAATAATGTGATGATATTTTTATTGCAATGCTTTATGGTACACGATATTTTTAGTTTGGTTACCTGGCACGTAAACAAATAAAGCTGACGGTTTTCCAACGCGGGAGCAGGCAACATACAACTGTCCATGAGAGAAGTATGAGTTTTCAAGATTAACGCCGCAAACACTCAACGACTGAACCTGGGATTTATTTATGGTCATTGTGAAAGCAAGCCACACTGGAAATTGCAGTCGTTTAAATTCAGATGGTACCTCAGTTGGTAACTTGGTACCATTGGGAAGCAAGGTATCAACACATCTTCTCCTTATATTTTCTCTTTGGAATGGTTAATCGTTCACATTGTTTAGTAATTTTTTTATTATTATTATATTGTCTTTGTTTTTCACTGCTAGCCGTGTGTCATTACATAAGACGCGGTTAGTTGATATTTCGCAACATTATGACCACCGATCCCACTTTTAATTGAAGATTATGAGGCAGCAATCCCAGAGAGTTCAAAAATTCTGCTTAATTGGTCGAGCCGTTCTCGAGTTTTGCGCTTAGCAACACATTTGGCGATTAATTTTTATTATATAGATGTAGAAGTTGCTTGAATTTTAGTTACTGTTTCACGTCGAAACGGCTGAAGGGCTTAGGAAACGTAGTTCTGTGGAATTCAAATATGAATGCGTTATAAATTCCACTCTACCAAAACCGCGGGCAGAAGATAGTATTTCTATATTAATAATAACTCAAACCTGTGAAAGAATAGTATATGAAAGCGGTATGAATGTAAAACGACAACAGTAAAAAGGAACATATGTTTGAAAGGTTTTATTTAAGCTACTTTGAAGTACACAATGCTCACATCATTTATGCGTCAAATGCACTTAATTTTTAATAAGTTGTTTTTAAAACAAATAAATGAGGAAATAAAATCATATCTAAAAGTTCTAGATTGCCAGGTTTCTCGCTTTTGTCCATGGGAAATATTATCACATATATATAAAATTGCGTCTGACAGTCTATCTTGAGTCTGAGTTTACCGTAAATATGTTTTGATAAGTTTTGATTTACTGAAACTTACTTCTACTTTCTATGATTAGCAAGATTCGAAGAGCTGTCCACACATTCTGAAATATAATCCTTCCAACTATTGTTTTTCATAAGTTGAGCTGATTCAAGATCCATCAACAATAGTTTCAGTTATAAAGTTCCTCAACCAATTCACAACCAGATATGTCACATTTTCTCCTCCAGTTAAACTTATTCTAAATCTGCACAGGATAATTCCAATTTGGACTTTTCAGGAATTGTTTTGATAATGTGTAAGAACGACACTGTATCATTAAATTTGGATAGTGTAATACCTAAACGTTGCTTGGGGTTATGCAACATTCGCATTGACTTGATCGTGATGCCTTTTCTCGAAGATGCTAGTGTTCTTAAAACCGGCCGCCAAGCTATTAATTTGCACCCCCCTGACATTCCGGGTCGCCGTCTGGGCAGCAGTAGAGCTTTTTTTTTTTTTTTTTTTTTTTTTAAAAAAAAAAAAAAAAAACAGGGCAACAATGCAGCCCTGGTGCACCCCCCCCCCCCCTGACATCCCGGGTCGCCGTCTGGGCAGTAGTAGAGCTAAAAAGAAAAAGA
Organism: Vandiemenella viatica; assembly: GCA_031002005.1. Lineage (NCBI taxonomy): Eukaryota > Metazoa > Arthropoda > Insecta > Orthoptera > Morabidae > Vandiemenella > Vandiemenella viatica. The sequence goes on from JARYHS010011408.1 coordinate 183,925,228, forward strand.
AAAAAAAGTCACCCAGCCCGGAAATTTTTGGGCCGATAGGAGGGGGGGGGGACCAATGCAGCCCTGGTGCACCCCCCTAGAAGCAATCCTGCCGGCGCCCATGCTAACAGGCCATACATGGAAGAAAACAAGTCACTGTAGATATGAATCTGAAATATATTCTAAAAGTTTGATGAAGTTAACACTGATATCAGATATTATACTGTTGAAGATACCGATATTTAAAGCATTATCAAACTTGTACTCCAAGGCACAAAACTGATTCAAAGCATAAGCGATTGCAAACATACTTTCTACTAGCAACCCTAAAATTCAAAGTGAATTTAATGATAGTTTTAACTTCGGCTACTCTGGGCCGGCGCTAGGAATATCGGGTCGGGGGTAAAATGGGCGACTTTTTTTAGCTCTACAAATTAGCAGGGCGACCTAGGGCGGATTCTTGCTTCGAGGCCTTGGGGACCCCCATCAGCCGGCGGGTCATGGTACATTTGACCCGCTATCCTCCCCCCCCCCCCCTCCCCATAACGCCGGCCCTGCTGCTACTAATGACGTTTTAAACCATTGTAAAAAAAAAACCTTCTTTCATTGAGTTTAGCTTAATGTTTCCTTGAAATGAGTACTAGTGTCCACGAACTTGTTCTGAGGCGAGATAGAAAACTTTGAATAGTTGCGACACGTACTGTTGTATCTGTTGGATAAAGACTGTTCGCGTACAGATACATGACATGCGTCAGTCGGGCTAACTCAGTGTTTAGCACAGTAAAGTTCCATCTATTTTATTTTTTTTAGTGCTGAGGTGTTTATAGCTTTCGATATTGCACTGAATTGTATCGATATTATCGTACCAACCATGTAAACATATCGATGTAAATATCGATATTTCCTCCATTAATCTACTAACATGCTTGGTTGTCTATGCTAACATGTACGAGAATTATAGATTTAAAATTCTTTTGCGTGATGGACAACGTGCCTTGATGATGGAAAGTTAAACATGTGCAGCAGTTGCTTTGCTTGTGTCTATTAAATTGCTGTGTAAAAATGTCGAGTGACAGTAAAGATGGAGAACTGGCGTGCTCCGAGCTAGGAACAATTGAATAGTAAGTAATAAATGTAACTACGTATCGCAGGTATGTGGATTGCTATGACCTAGTGTTAGTTAAAATGGTTATTTGTTACGTGGCGATACCGCATGCACTGGCGATGGCGGACGTGACGACACCGTGACGTCACCGTGACGATCCGTACAGTCACAGCTTGTAAACATATGTCACTATCGGGACCGCACGGAAATGTGGGGTTTTTTGGGCGGGGAGAAGAGGGAAAAATATGTGCATGTTAGAAATGTTACTAACGGGACCGCACGGAAAAGTGGGGTTTTCTGGGCGGGGAAAGCTGAGAAAGGAAAAAGAAAAAAAAGTAAAGCTGCACAGGATGTTTCGCTTTCTACACATGTGCACCCGCGGTATCGTTTTCTACAAAATAGCCCATCCGCGAAATTGTATTCAACGATACCATGGGAATGGAAATACGGAACAATTGAACGTGGATTCGTGGTATCGTTAAGTAGAAAATTGCCCATCCGCGAAACTGTATTTTACGATACCACGAAAGTGGACGTTTGAGAACAACACCTTATGCAAATTAGACACAAATAAATATGCTCCGGCGGTAGCGTTTTGAACGTGGATTCGTCGTATCGTTAAGTAGAAAATTGCCCATCCGCGAAACTGTATTTTACGATACCACGGAAATGGGCGTTCGTAAAAAACACCTTAGGCAAATAAGAGACAAATAAATATGCTCCGGCGGTATCGTTTTAGACAAAACAGCCCATTGCGATACCACGTAATAATACACAGGGTATTAACAAAACAAAACAGCCTTCTTTTGTACTAAACGATACCGTGAATGCACGTTCAATTGCTCCGTATTTGCATTACCGTGGTATCGTTAAATACAATTTCGCGGATGGGCTGTTTTGTACTAAACGATACCCCGGGTGCACATTTGTACAAAAGGAAACCGCATTGATCCATATTTGCATTACCGTGGTATCGTTAAATACAATTTCGCGGATGGGCTGTTTTGTACCAAATGATACCCCGGGTGCACATTTGTACAAAACAAAACAGCCTTCTTTTGTACTAAACGATACCTTGAATGCACGTTCAATTGCTCCGTATTTGCATTACCGTGGTATCGTTAAATATAATTAGGCGGATGGGCTGTATTGTACAAAACGATACCGCGGGTGAACATTTGTACAAAACAAAACAGCCTGTGCCTATTCGATGGGTTCTTTTGTACTAAACGATACCGTGAATGCACGTTCAATTGCTCCGTATTTGCATTACCGTGGTATCGTTAAATACAATTAGGCGGATGGGCTGTATTGTACAAAACGATACCGCGGGTGAACATTTGTACAAAACAAAACAGCCTTCTTTTGTACTAAACGATACCGTGAATGCACGTTCAATTGCTCCGTATTTGCATTACCGTGGTGTCGTTAAATACAATTTTTACGATACCACGGAAATGGGCGTTCGTAAAAAACACCTTAGGCAAATAAGAGACAAATAAATATGCTCCGGCGGTATCGTTTTAGACAAAACAGCCCATTGCGATACCACGTAATAATACACAGGGTATTAACAAAACAAAACAGCCTTCTTTTGTACTAAACGATACCGTGAATGCACATTCAATTGCTCCGTATTTGCATTACCGTGGTATCGTTAAATACAATTTTTACGATACCACGGAAATGGGCGTTCGTAAAAAACACCTTAGGCAAATAAGAGACAAATAAATATGCTCCGGCGGTATCGTTTTAGACAAAACAGCCCATTGCGATACCACGTAATAATACACAGGGTATTAACAAAACAAAACAGCCTTCTTTTGTACTAAACGATACCGTGAATGCACGTTCAATTGCTCCGTATTTGCATTACCGTGGTATCGTTAAATACAATTTCGCGGATGGGCTGTTTTGTACCAAACGATACCCCGGGTGCACATTTGTACAAAAGGAAACCGCATTGATCCGTATTTGCATTACCGTGGTATCGTTAAATACAATTTCGCGGATGGGCTGTTTTGTACCAAATGATACCCCGGGTGCACATTTGTACAAAACAAAACAGCCTTCTTTTGTACTAAACGATACCTTGAATGCACGTTCAATTGCTCCGTATTTGCATTACCGTGGTATCGTTAAAAACAATTAGGCGGATGGGCTGTATTGTACAAAACGATACCGCGGGTGAACATTTGTACAAAACAAAACAGCCTGTGCCTATTCGATGGGTTCTTTTGTACTAAACGATACCGTGAATGCACGTTCAATTGCTCCGTATTTGCATTACCGTGGTATCGTTAAATACAATTAGGCGGATGGGCTGTATTGTACAAAACGATACCGCGGGTGAACATTTGTACAAAACAAAACAGCCTTCTTTTGTACTAAACGATACCGTGAATGCACGTTCAATTGCTCCGTATTTGCATTACCGTGGTATCGTTAAATACAATTTCGCGGATACCCCGGGTGCACATTTGTACAAAAGGAAACCGCATTGCTCCGTATTTGCATTACCGTGGTATCGTTAAATACAATTTCGCGGATGGGCTGTTTTGTACCAAATGATACCCCGGGTGCACATTTGTACAAAGTGGTATTATAAAATACTATTTCGCGGATGGGAAATATTTTACGAAACGATACCGCGAGTGCACATTTATTTCCTGAATTTCTCCCCGCCCATCAAACCCCTCCTTTCCGTGCGGTCCCGTTAGTGAGATATGTTTACACGCGCTAACTGTACGTGGCGGTGACGTCACGGTGACGTCGCAGTCGCCAGTGCATGCGGTATCGTCACGTAACAAATAACCTGTAATTCTTACTACAAAGATAATGGTTTGCAGACTCAAATACAATTTGATTTTTGGCGATTTACGCATAATTATAGGTTATGATTATACTGTTTGTTTACTGTAATGCTGTCTTGAGTGTACTAATGTAAACTGCAGGGAAGGAGGGAGAGTTGCTAATAGCACATTCACTAGTGCGTTTAATGGCTTTGAGGTAACACGATAAATTTTCTTGATATTTGCCTGTGTTTTATTTTCAGTTATGATCGTTTGTTGCACATTAGATACAAAATTTTCAGTCTACAGCACGATCATTTCTAGAAACGATAAAAATGCCTGCCATGGTCCATCTCTTGTTTAGTAAAATACATTTATTTTCGTTGTTAATTGTAGATGGCGATACTGCCACAACTACTTTAAGCCACAGGGACAACTAGGATGTAAACACTTCCGCCAATGTTTATGACTACATCATGTGTTCTTGACATTTCAATGTCTTTGTTCTAAAACGTCACAATAACTTAACGATAGGACCCTCCTCCCCAGGACTTAATGGTGAATATGTTGAATTGATAGACATTGAGTGCTTTTACTGTATGCAAATAACACATTTCAGTGGTTTTTTACAAAAATTTTCTCCTGGTCCAGGCCACATTTCAACCTAACGCAATTGCCAACAAGGAGAAAAAAAAAAAAAAAAAGGGGGGGTTAATATCTAGATTGAGATACCGCCTCGCGATGTAAACACTTCCCGATGGAGAGAGTTTGACATCACTGTGTTTCCGTGTGTGACGTGTTCAGCCTTCCATCGATTTGAGAATACACGTTAGACTGTAGAACGTAACCAATAGTAATAATAATAATAAAAAATTACGGACTGAAAAGGTTAAAAAAATTACTACTTGCACAATTAATAATATTATTAAAATATGTACAACATTCCAAACTGATATCATTCATTAGCATTTGTTTTTTTTTTACGAGAATTGTTTTTGTGGGATTCATTATTATATCTCCTGATTCCTTGATTGATCTTACAGTTGATTCAATGTTGTTAAAAGAAACTACTTACCAACACACAAACTGTCAAGTATATTTCAGTTTTACTTATGTGGTATAACAACATTTTTAGAGTGGAAATTATTAGTTTTAAGTAAGAAAGGAGACTTTCTTGGCGAATGATTGCAGTGAAGTCCTCATAGGTTGCATCTCCGGATTTCATTGTAAAAACACGGAATTTCACACGTAAGGAAGACGGCGGAGGCAGCCGTCGAAGTATGTTGCTCCTACAAGACAATTCATCGATACACTCGTGAAAACTTCATTATATATATATATATATATATATTTTTTTTTTTTTTTTTTTTTTTTTTTTTTTTTTTTTTTTTTTTTGGCCTTTAGTCCAAATAATAACAAGGAGAAGAGGGATTAATCGAAAGCCTGAGTGGCAAATGTAAGCAGGTGGCTTTCGTCAAAGAAACGCATTGAGGCAGTGGCCAAAACAACAATAAGTCAAAGGATATACAATTGCCTTTTGATAGGTGCTAAATAAATAGGTATGCGATCGTTAAAATTACGATAACATTAGTTAAGTATCAACGAATAATCAAATTTTTAGTCGCAAATAAGGGAATTGCCACAACTAATCTGCAAATACAGAAAATGGGAATAATAAAACCGCAAATAAAAAGCTATAACTGTGTAGTACAGCTAACGTGTGCGCCACATAAAAAATTATTATATAGTTAGAAAATAGTACTAAATACGCAACATTACTCAAATTACAGAAATGTGTACTCGAAACAAATGTAAAAGTGTATCTATTTACTTATGATGCAACTAAGGAAAAAGGAAGCGGCTTCTAGGCGATATAAATAAGAAAAGAAAGGGAAATTAACCCACCACATACCAAAGTGGACGGATGCGATGAGATTGAACACTTATGCTGACAAACAACTACATAATATTTCGGCATCATTACTTAGGAATGACGAAGGTTGATAGCAGACAGCTCCTCCCTAGTTTTTTCTTGACCTCTTCAATGTTGTCAAATTTGTGTCCTTTCATCCCCCTTTTGGTGTGTGGAAATATAAAGAGTCGCATCCACTTGAGCACGCTCAGGCGAATGAGCCGCTCATTCATTAACGAGATCGATTTCGAACATTTGCTGCCATTGGTTTGACCTAATATTAAAATGCACGATACGCCTATGCGTGAGGCGATCCCACCAGAAGATAAAATTTATAATAACTTTAAGATTCCTAGCCTCAGGAAGTCCCTACACAAGCCTGCAGTATATGTTCAAAGTATATAAACAAAGCATCATTCGTTTAGTACGGGCAGTCTGTGATGGCACTATTGAGTCACTCCAAAATTATATGAAGGCTGGTACCTATTTTTAATTTGTGTTTACAAATATAGATTTAAAGTTATTTTTATGTTATTTTTTAAATTATGACATTGATTTCAAGTTTTTAATAAAAATTGGTAAAACAATTATATTGCCTGGCACAAAATCAATATGATTTTAGGCACTTAGGATCTGAATTTCGTAACACCAAATTCAATCAAAATCCGTTCAGCTGTGAGAAATACTATTAAAAAAGACTTACCACTTCCCGTTATAGAAGTTCCCTTCTGTTTTGATCGTTCTCGCCTGAATGACCCTAGCTGACTTGTTATTTTTTTCTTTACATCATCAATACCGAAGTTTAATATCTCGCTGATTTCACTCCATGCACCTTATTTTTTAGTTCGATTATAATACTGGAGCTGTCCCATAACACCCTCTTTGATTCATACGCGTCAATTAGAGTTAAGCAAGTTTCATTGTCCCACGTGCTCGCGCTCATTGTAAACATACCGTCCACATTGAGTGCCGAACAAACACTGGCTCGCCTTTGAGCATTCCAAAATACCGACAACCGATCGGCTCGCCCAGAGCGCGCTCGCTGTCGTTCGTTGCGAGCGTGCTCAGGCGTCCACACTTGAGCCGCTCGCTTCACTGAGCGGCTCATTCGCCTGAGCGTGCTCAAGTGGATACGAGGCCTAAGGTGCATGGGGCAATGGAACCATGCCATTTTTAGCCAAAAACTGCATAACAGAGACAGCTGCATGTGCATTGTTGTGGTCTTTTTTGATGAACACTGTTGTGTAATCTTCTTAAAAGTTCCAAATAAAATATTTGATTGGCGGTCTGATGTGGGGGAACAAAGTCTGAATGAACTATGCCCTTGCCATCAAAGAATCAAATCAGCATTTTTTTATGTTTAATTTGACTTTATATTTTTTTGGACTAGTTGACAATGATGTCTTCCATTGGCTTGACTGTTGCTTTGTTTATGGGTCGTAACCGTAGCACCATGATTCAACACCAGTAATGACCTTTGGCAGAAGATCTGGACCAATTTCAAGGTTGTTTCAAAGCATGACCTGTTTCAATTTGATGTTCCTTTTGACTGTCAGTCAGAGCCTGAGGAGCAAACTTGACAGCAAACTTTTTCAATCCCAAATCTTTAAAACCCACTAATCTCTGACAGTTGATAATTGTCAGTCGATGTTCTGAGAGCACAAGCTCTTGAATTTTTTCAACATTTTTGTCGATTCGGGCAATTGATGGACGTCCAGAACAAGGTTTGTCATCAATCGACATGTCGCCATTTTTAAACCGAGCAAACCACTCATACACTTTGAGTTTTTCCCATAGCGTCATCTTTGTAAGCTTTTTTCAACATTAAAACAGTTTCAGCAGCATTTTTACTGAGTAGAAAATAAAATTTCACAGCTGCATGTTGTTCACATAAACTTGCTATCATCAAAAACAAACAAAATACCAAAACAGCACTAGCAAAAACAGTCAATGCAGATTAACAGAACAAGCCAGCTCGACAACACAGACTGCACTGAACTGACAATGAGTTCCACTATAAACGCCTCGCGGCAGAAATGCATTATACACAAGCTCTGCCCATGGCAATGCTATTCTGGTTATTTTTGAGTACCCCCTCGTATTCCTGGCAGACCAGCACGTTTCATCATATCAGATGTAACTTTGTCAGTTCCTGCTGATGTGCCACTTTCCATCTTATGGGTAGCTCGCGCTACTTCTGTCCAGCCAGTTAGAATGTCTTCTTCTATTATCATCTAATTTACTTCTTCATTGTGTATTAAATTAAGTTTACAAAGAAGCTTGTAAAAATATTGTTTCTTGGCTTCGCTGATACTTCTTATATTGTGAACTATATTTCCATCTGATGTCTCTGTTACTGTAATTGTTTCTTTATGCAATATTTTGCTTTTTACAATTCCATATAACATTTTCATGTTCCCTTTACTATCTTTTTCCAGTTTAGATACGAACTCTTCCTACCTTTTTTCCCATATGATTCTCTTATCTTCCAATTCCCTGGATCTACATTCTTCCACAATTTCTGCTGTTATCTACTTGATCACTGTTGTTTCTTCTATAGAACTCTGCTATATCTAAATCTTTTTCTTACTTTATTTTTTTTGGCTATTGTCTCTTTCAATCTGTTGGTCTACCATGATGGCTTTGATCTGCTTGTTCCACATACTTTCTCTAGTGTAACACCACAATGGAAATTAAATAAGCTCCTGAGTGTATGATATTGCAGGCACAATGAACTACATCGCAGGATTCTGGACTGTTGTATCGGGAGTAGGGTGCGAAAGTACGTATGGGTCGGACATGTCAAAATGACACCAGTTGTGCACAAGTTTAATGCAAATTCAAAACTGCTAGCATCATTGCGTAATGACCAAGACGTTTAATAGAAACAGGAGGAGAGAGAGAACATACTGTGTGTATGATAGCAGACAGAGCTAGGACTGAATCGTGAACGAATATAACTTTTGATTGGTAGCGTTGTTACATTTAGAAGAGTGTGGAACAGAACTGTGCTTTAATGACTGTTCATGTGAAATTTTATTGGTGCTATGACTCGCCTGCATCAGTCCTTTTCACAAAACTAGCAACTTCAGAAAAGATGTTTTTAAAAATTGTCTGGTGGCTAGTGCTGGTGAATGTATGTTGAGTTTCATAAGTTCAAAGTTTATCTCGACGTTGAGAATTAATAAAGTTCTCTTGGGAGACTAGCTGAATGAGCAGGATGTTTTGACACGATATTTTGGCAATCAGAATCTTCTGGCGATGTGAAGATGGTGACAGTGATTCGATCACTGAAATATCATGTGAAAACACCCTGCTCACATCCGATAGTCGCACAAGAGTGTGTTGAGTTTAATAAAACTTTTGTGATGAACTACGTGTGTGTCGACTTTCGTCTCTAACATGTAGAAGTACCTGCATATGACATGTTCAACCTTTTGTTAGGCATAGACCACTGGACTGGCAACCTGGTCAATAGAATCTACAAATGAGTAAACGCTGAAAGTAGCTCTTAACAGCATATTAAACCTTAATTTTAAATTAAGCCAAAATACCCATAAGTGTTTTACACATGTCTTAAAATCATTCCATTCTTCATTGCCTTCTTATGTCTGTTGTTGGTATTTTGGCTCTAATCTCCTCTCAAAACTGCTGTTTGCATTTCAGATCTTTCAGTTTCTCAAACTATTCCTCTTAGCTACATTTTCTCTAGCTTTGGTAACTCTCATGTCTGCAACAAAAAGTCTGTGGTCATTGATGACTGGGTATTGCTTTCACATCTTGCACTTTCTCCACTTAGACTACATATTATATAGATAAGCTATCACAGATCTGTGTTGACCATACCAACTGAGGCTATCTTGTTATTTTGTGACTACCTTTTTTTCTGAAACCACAGGTTGATTTTGTGTGGATATGTCAAGCAGGAGTTCTCAGTCATCATTTCTGTTGCCAAATCCTATTGGTTCCTATTCAGGCATTGAAGTCTCCAATTATCGCTAGCTTCTGTTCATCAATGATACTTTCTAGTTTTTCTGTAAAGCTTATTACATCCCTGCTGCGGGGCGCGACCTAGACCACAGTTATGGTTTCTCCATGTATGCATTCTATCGCTTTTATTATTCTTTAATTGATGAATGAGACATCCGTTATAATATCATTGTATTCGTGGAGCACTAAACTGACTCCATTCTTTGCCACTAATCTATTTCCATACCAGTATAGTTTGTATGTGCCATCATCGGACATATCATTATCATTAATTCCGAGGTTCTGGTCTGTATTCAGTGTATCTTCTTTCTGAGGCTCATTTTCACATTGAAAGCAGCATTGTGTTACTATTCTGTTGTCTTGCCGGGCATAACACAGAAATGGATTTTCTGTTGGGGTTTACTCCCTTAACCTTTGAAGATCCCTCTTCACCACAAGGCAGTGGTTTCCTTCCCAATTTTCCCTGAGAGGATGGATTGCCTCTTCCACGATCTACATCACACCGAAGAACTTCTTTGCCGCAGATGCCATAAAAAATCTTCACCCTTATCCCTGGGCATGGGTTCTGTGTCGTATCCCACAGGACTGGGTCATAACCTGGACTTCGCCATTCTACCATCCCGGCCTACTGAAATGGAGAATGCCCATCCCCATATCCTGAATGCTCCAGGCTAGAATTACTCAAGTGTAGGCTTATCTCCCTTGAGCCGAGTTAATGGTTTTTTATGATGCTACAAGCAAAGGTTGATGTGTGTTATGGAAATCTTTACTTCCAATACAAGAAGTTGAAGTTTGATGCTCTTGTATAGCTCCATTCCCTTCTTCAAATGGTTACATTTGCAATTGTTGTTGTTTTAAGTTTGTCTTCTAATATTTGTTGCAGCTGGGATGAGACCTACAACAATGAAATACAAAATTTTGAAGACAATGGTGACGTTGGAGAGGTATGGTTTGGTGAAGACAGTGCTTTAAGGATTGTCAGGTAAATTAATGGTGGATTCAGAATACTTTTTCCAGATTTTTTAATAATGTCTGAGACAGAGAAACAGATTTTATTTATCATACAAGAGTTAGATCTATATAAGTTGTGTTTTCACATTCCGTGTGTTAATTTTAACATTGCCTACACTGTCTTAGATTAATGAGATGAGCTCTGAAGAGGTATTGTATCAATGCCAGGGTTATAAAAAATTCCAGTTCCAATGCTATGCACATTTCAACTTTCCAAAATCATTGCAGGCAAAAAGGCCATGCCTGAATTATGTTGTTCCTAATCTTCTCGTCTGTAATGACCTTGACAAAGTGTAAAGCAAAAAAAAAAAAGATATACCGTAGTCATTAGTTACAACATTATTTACAGATATTAGTTAATAGTTTTCATTATTCCAATGTTAGTGTGGTGCAGTTTCAAAGTTTGGATATTTTTTCGTAATAAACTACAGTTGGGCTGAGTCATCAGGTTCACTCACTAGTTTGAGGAGAGTTCCTGAAATGGCGTGGCTGCTACATTTGCATGGATGTATGGAACAAACCGTAGTGGTCCATTCATACACAAGAACCTAATTTTACAAATATGAGGGAGCATTTGGAAGTTGCTTAAATGGCTTGAATCAGTATGCACTGATCAGCCAGAACATTATGACCATCTATGTACTATTGATACAAACCCATACAGGCGAAAGCAGCGTCACTTGACAAGGAATGACTGCTAGTCAAGACACACGCACGGTGCATGTAGTATCAGTGAGCGTGCTATCCGTGTTTATAATGGGGAAGGCGCAAGATCTATCTGAGTTTGACTGAGGACAGATTGTGATGGCCTGGAGGCTCGGCACGAGCATTTTGGAAACTGCATGACTTATCGGGTGTTTGACGACTGCTGTGGTGAGTGTCTTCAACAAGTGGCGAAACCGAGGTGCAACCACATTCAAACGTTGAGAGTTTAGGCAACCACCCCTCATTACAGATGTTGGACGTTGTAGCCTTGGAAGGCTGCTAAAACAGGATAGGCGGCGAACCGTGGCAGAACTAACATCAGACTTTAATGCTAAGCAGAGTACAAGTGCATCTGAATGCACAGTGCACCGAACACTCCTAACAATGGGCCACCGAAGCTAAAGACCCATGCATGTGCCAATATTAACATCGCAACATTGGCAACTATGACTGAAATGGGCACATGCCCATCGTCTCAGGATTTTGGCACAATGCATGGTCTGATGAATACTGATACCTTCTTCATCATGCTGATGGGAGGGTGCAAAACTCGTTTATAGGGTAACAGCTTGACACCTGTACTGCGGGACGGAGACAAGCTGGCTGTGACTCAATTATGCATTGGGAACATTCACGTGGGCATCGATTGTCCAGTGGAGCTCGTGCAAGACACCATGATGGCCAATAAGTGTTGTACACTGGTTGCAGACCATGTTCACTTCTTTGTGACGACCATGTTTCCCAACGGCAGTGGCATTTTTCACCAAGATAATGCACCATGTCACAATGCCAGGAGTGTGATGAATTGGTTCAAGGAACACATTGGCGAGTTGCAATTGTTGTACTGGCTCCCCAACTTGCCAGGTCTGAACTCGATTGAACACCTTTGAGATGTGATTGAACGTGGCATCAGAGCTCATCGTCCCCCTCCCCCCCCCCCCTCCTTGGAATTTACAGGAATTAGGTGACTTGTGTGTGATGATGTGGTACCAATTCCCTCCATCACCAAGGCCTCATTGCTGTCATGCCAAGACACTTCACTGCTGTTAGCTGTGTCAAAGGTGGACATACCCCCTATTAGGTAAGTTGTCATAATGTTCTGGCTGATCCGTGTATCTCGAGGTCTTCCCTCCAGTAGCTTTTTTTATGCTACGCCAAGTTGTTAGACTTACCAGGATGAAAATGGTTTTATTTCCAGGGCTGATTTCTTTTTTAATATAGTTACACTAGAAATGACTTTCTTGTCCTCTTTGGAAGTTCAATTTCAGATTGTTCTGAAATGTTAGTATCTAGCAAAGGGGAAAAAAATAGAATCAAAATTTAATACATAGAGAAAAATGTTTGAACAATAAAAACAAATAAAAAATAAAACAAAATTCAATTGCATTGGCGTGTTATTCACCTTTATTTTAAAAAAAATAATTAAAATAAACTTTGCCCGAATAGTTCATTTAAATAAAATTGGTTTAAGCAGGATAAAAGGTGATGCCAATAGGCTCTTTCTGCTTCTGGAAAACCTATGTCAGTTCTCGCATTATTTTACAGGTCACAGTGAACATGTTTTTTTTTTCCTTGTGAACTCTGATTATGATTTAATTTCCCCCCAAAAGCCTCATCTTTATCATTTATCCTTCCACTATGGTAAGCAGCCATTTCAGTGCTATAGAGGAGGATACAGAAAACATAGGAGCGCAGGAGTCTTATCTTCATGGTAATTTATAAATTACAACTTTTAAAAAGATTGTTCATTTTATTGAAAGTAACCCTGGGTTAACCAATACGTGACTTTGCTTCATCAGATGGATCCCATTGGCTATTTACTGTGGTGCCAAGATACATATACCTTAATACACATTCAGGGGTCTTCTGGTTGATTATAATATGCCATTGGGTATTGTTGTTTTTGCCAATGAGCCTTACGTTAGTCTTATTTATACTAACGTCAAGTCATTTGGCCTTTTGATAATCTATGAAACAAGCCTAGAAATCACAATTTTGTATTGAAATATTACCTGGGGCAGGGGGGGGGGGGGAGCTCGGACAAGATCTCACGAAGTCTCACCAGAGGGCGGGGCGGAAATCCGAAAGAAACACCTCACGTAATTTATGGATGCCCCCTTATCACCTTAGCTTTTTAAAGGCTGCAGGCAACTCTGAGGTCTGTAATATTTCATTGAAAAGTGTAAGCAACCATTTTCTTGCAATGGGGCCTGTATTAATGAGGAATTCCTTGCAGTGAAGATTAGTGATATAATACTAACATTACATTTAAGAAATGCTTACATCCCAGACTTTCAAATATTGCCGTAATTATTATTATTTTGTTTCTTTGCAACACATCTTGATTCTACTACTTTCCACCCCATTTAAAAATTTACTGTGATAAACTTATATAAGCACAGTGTCCAGTATTTACACAAGCATATTGAACCTGTGCTTCAAAATTGACTTGTATTATTACTGTCGTGTCATTAGATCTTAGGCTAGTATAGTACTCTTCAAAACAAAACTTCTTTTATATACAACAGAGGTATAGAAAATTGCCGGAAATATAAACATAAATGGTTGATTTATGTGCTTTTCGCTGATAAAGTTCATATTGTTGAATAAAAAATTCTCTTTTAAATGGGTGTATTAAGAAAACTGCAGAAATTTTAAAACTCTATGATTTTTACATATTTGAAATTTTTGTAATTTTAGGTGGCTTTGTGATAGTGATCTTGTAGAAAAAGAGGACAGAATACTGGACGTTGGTTGTGGTAATGGTATGCTGCTTGTTGAACTGGTATGTATGTATCCAGCATGTAAATCAAGTCAGTGTCAAGTAATTTTAAATTTCATACAGTTATATAGAATTTAGATTTGTTTTAAATACAATATTACTGTAAGTGTTAAATTCCATTTTTAATCATATTTTATAATAAAAACCATTCTACTGAGTAATACAATTGATACATTTAATGCATTCTATTTTTTTAACGATGTAAGTAGGTTTCAAATTTAAAAAAGGTATAGAAAACTTAAGTCTACACTGATTAGTTAGTTTTATTGCTGAAAACTTTTCTTCACTTCAACTATTTCCATTTTTTTATTTATTTATTTCTGCACTGAAACAGTTTTTTTGTTATCTTTACTCAATTTATTTCTTATTACAATCCATCTGGAACTAAAAGATATAAGGTGTCATACTAACCCATTAGTATTATTTTTCAGGCTCGTGAAAGGTTCTGCAATTTAACAGGTGTTGATTACTCCCAATATGCTATTGAACTTGCAGAGGCTATTACTAAGAAGCAACAGCTGGACATCACTTACAAGGTGTGTGACATTCTGGCGGACTATGAAGATTTAATTGAAGGTGGTTTGTTAGTCAACGACTATAACATTGTACTGGATAAAGGAACTTATGATGCAGTTAGTTTACATCCAGAAGATACTGGTAAGAAGAGGGAAAAGTACATTGAAAATATTCAAAAACTGGTATCCCCAAAAGGCTTATTCATTATAACTTCCTGCAATTGGACACATGAAGAATTGGTATCTCACTTTAAAGACAGTAAGTAAAAATGATTTTTATTATTTTTAATCTTGGAATAAGTGAAATTAATACAGTGGATACCTATTGTTCCAGAATTCTCAGTTCTTCACATCATTCCAACACCCAAGTTCCAGTTTGGGGGAAAAACTGGTTCCTTAATTACATCATTAGTGCTTCAAAAGATTTGAAGTATAGTTACGTGAGATTATATCAGCTTATTTTACTTCAACATATTAAACTATATTTAATTAAACTTTTTTCTGCTTGTGGAAAACCAGTAACAGCTAAATTTGTTTAATTGAATGTTAATAACAAAATTGTTTACTACAGATGATAGCAGAAAGGTGACACACTGCTATCATCTGAAAAAGAATTGGTTCCTTACTCTTTCGTTATTTATGTTTCCAAATTAATTTATTTTTGTTCCTTGCCAACCCCATTATGTCAGTACCTGGATAAGTGAATAAATGTTTTAAATAAGGGTAAGCAATGAAGTGTGTTGTTTTGCTGAAATAGAAATAGTTTTCCAATTTTAATTTTTCTGATAGAAGTATACATTTAGCCATTCAAAATTTGTAAATTTAAGATTTGATTTTTTATAAACGATTCTAGAAACTACATAAATTGCAAATTATAAAATAAAGAAACTTCATTGATGGAGGGTGGTACAGTTCATAATCAGAAAGAAGCTACTGTTTTGACTGCCTCAGGAAAGTTCCACTGCCTTGCAATAATAAACTCAGGTTTGTTTAGAAATCTTTCTGAACTGTGGTCACATTGCAATAAATATTTTTGAAATTACTATATTGATTAGGCTGTGTTGTGGTATGTAATATTTATGTATGCAGAATTGTTTGATAACTATTTCATGTGTTGTGCAAGTTAATAAAATAAATTCACTATGCTTTATACTTGTATACAGCAATATGTCACAAGAAATATTTCGCGCAAGATGAACAGGTGTACTTTAATTGCAATGTTTTGTGTAAACAGATTTGTGATGTTAGTGCTATTTTGTACTTCATGTAGAAATCTTTATATTGCCTATAATAAAAAAAAATACTTTGAAAACATTGTTTCTTTTTGTATAAAAATAAACATTTATGACCAGTGACAAATTATTGATAGTGTAATAGAGATATTGATTGTAGTTTTTGGTTCACAGCAACAATAAGTCAACAAAACATACAACTTTAAGCAATTAGTAAACTGAGTGTGGTGGGTGAATGGTCAGGCCATCCAGATTTGGATTTTTCCATTGTTTCCCAAATCTCTCCGGGCGAATACCGGCATGATTCATGGTTCCTTCGAAAAAGCCATGGCCAATTTCCTTCCCATTCCTAGACCTGAGTTCTATCCCACCTCTAATGACCTCGATGTCTGTGATACGTAAAGCCATAAGCAAGGAAAAAAATAGAAACATTTATAAAATATTTGTTTTAGAGGCAGTAGAGTAGAAGAAATTCTGTGAGGTGATGTTTATATGGAAAGGAAAGATAGTCATCACTTACTAAATTTGAAGGGAGGAGAGCAATTGCAAAAAAAAAAAAAAAAAAAAAAAAAAAAAAAAAAAAAAAAAAAAAAAAAAAAAAAAAAAAAAAAAAACACTCCATTAACACAGAAAACATAGCATTCTTCTAGAAAATAGAAATGTTACTGAGGTAACACAGGTACTTGGTCAACACAGCCAAATGAATGGTGCTTTTGACTGTTATGATTGGATTGGAGGAGGTGGGAAGACAACAGTAGTATCGGTGGAATGTTAATCACCAGAAAGAAATTAATCAAAATAAAATAAAAAGAGGCGTGAAAGAAAAAGGTAAAAAAAGTATTAAAAATATAAAAGATAAATACAAAAAAATAAATAAAATCTATGAGAGGAAGGTGAGTATTATCTGAGACCTGAGAGGTGTTTGGTATCCAGAGTGTGTTGGTACCCAATTCCCACTCATGGAGTTTGGATGGGGATGTGGTTTTAGGAAGTGAGAAACAGGTTATTGCGGTCACAAGAGTTGTGAGAACGGGCATGGGCAGCAACAGGGTGGTATAGATTTTGTGAGTAAACTGTTTATCTATGACCATTCATTATGGTGCCGTTGTGTGGCTGATGTAGGAATATTGGCAGTGGAGGCAGTTGAGCGGGTATTTAAGATAGGATGTAGTATAATTAGGAATGGTCTATAATGGAATAGGTTTTGCCAGTATAGCATTACAATAGGTTGTGGTGGGAGGATGTGTAGTGCAGTGAAGTCTGTCACAAGAAAAGGAGCTGCAGAGTGCTCCTAAAAGCACAACAGCCCGCATCACCTTCAGCATGCCATCTAACCTAAAAAATATATTTATGTGGAAAGGAAAGATAAATTATACCCAACACTCACCAAAATTGAAAAGAGGAACACAAAAAATGCAATATTTCAGGGCTAACCCTTTGTCAAGTAGAAAGAAACATGTGGCTGAGCTCGCGCAAGCCTCATGCAGAATGAAATTGACCGTTGGAGGTTGTGTGGGGAGCAACGATAATATGCAATATGCAATAATTGCAAGAAAGAAAAATGAGACATTTCAAAGGAGAAATAATAATAAAAAAATCGAAAATAATTTTAGAATAAGGTCTATATGTAATTAATCTACCGTACTGGTCAGTGATGGAAGAAATTATCTTAAATTGATGCCTAGGGAGTGTCTAGTCTGCAGGATGTGTCGGTAGGCCAATTCTCAGCTGTGGAGTTCAGATTAGGAGGAGGTATCTGGAAGAACTCTAATGGTTCTGACTGTGAAGCAGTTATCTAGGCTGTTGGTATTGTGAGTGCTGGCATGGCAAGCAACAGGAAGACCTAATGTTTTGGAAAGTAAACTGTTTGCCTGGTTCAGTTCAGTATAGTCAGCAACTGGTAGCATACTGATTGTTTTGCCTTGAAACTTTATGCCACATAAATTTTCTTTAACTTTCTTGACTGCTACCTTTACTCATATGTAAATATCATTGTAAATGCTCTGTTGCCTTGGCTTATCCCATTTTTAACTAATACTTCTTTACTCATATATTATTATCCTGATTTGATCTTGGTCTATCTTACACTGTCAGAAGCTTTTTTTAGGTAAAGAAATACCATTAAAATATCCTTTTGCTATCCATTCTTTTAGTATTAAACCTAATGCCAGGATCGATTTTGTGGTGCCCTGAGTTTTCCAAAACTAAACTGTTTTTCTTCCACTTTCCTTTCTGTATGTTATTCTTATTGCAGATGATGATGATATTGACATTTTTCCACTTGTGTCTTTCTTCAAAAGAGTTTATTCTAGTCAGAATCTCTCCCAATATGTAAATTTTTTGTGTCAGTTTTAATAGTCTTTTTGTACATCTTGTTCTAGAAATTTTTAAGGCTCAGAAATAAATCTCAGTAGCCCTTACTTATTGAAAATTATCTCTTCTTAATAAAGTAACTCGTTCATTACCAGTATCTTCTTCCAGCTTACTCTTGTTCAAACTGTTCCTGTGATACATTTTTTCTGTATATTCCTTAAATAGACCTCTCTTTTGAATTTAAAAGAGGTTGAACATCTCTAATGTATACACTTTAATTTTCCATAATTTTATTTAATTGTCTTGTAGGAACATCTACTTCACCTACACCTGTTTCTTTCCCAAGTCTCTTCAGATTTTCTGCATTTCCTGTGTGTAGAAACCAACTAAAAAATTTGTTCTATGATTGAGATTTTCCTTCAAATTTTTCTTTTACCCAGTGTATGATCTACTGCAGCACTATTCAACTTTTTTCATTGTGAGATTCCCTTATTAACCCTGAGGACCAATAAAATGTCAAAAATAATTCTAAGGACCACTAACTTATGTGGGCTTAATGTTTTACCTATGTGTGTATTACTAATGTTTGGGACATTTTGCATTATTTCACTATAACACAATAAATCTAATAGTGTCTTTTAAATTCCTACAAAACAGTCATGAATTTGTAAGTGAATGATTAAAAGTGAATTAAATATTGGGCACTTAATATTTATCAACCAAGTGAATGATAATGTAATGAACATACAAAGAAAGAGACTAAACTACAGAAAATAAATAAAGAAAGACTAATAATATTATATCACTACTGTTAATTTATTTTTTGTAGTGATAGCATTAAGAAATTAAAATTAAATTTTTAATATTCATACTGCGGACCATGTGTCCCATTTTTGTGGATCATAGTTTGGGAAAAACAGCTCTATTGTATCCTCCTTCAGTGTATGACATACATTTCAGTTGAAATTCCTTCATGGTTATTTCTTAGACCCTCATTTACAGGTTCTGCAAATTTTTCTTTCAGTTGACGTGAGGTCTTTCTAGTTTTTTTGTTTTAGGTCTTTTTTTCATTGTGTTGCTTTCTGAATTTCAATCCTCATCTCCTTGTTTTAGATCTGTTCTTATCTCTACCTATATACAATTTTTTCTGAATAAACAAGCCTCATTTAACAGTATTGACGCACACAACTTTATCTCATAACCTATTATGGAAATTACCCACATTATACAAGATGTTTAATTTAAACAGCTGAGAACTGCGTTTACAGGATGTGTGTAAAATAACACAAGCTGATCCAAGAATGAAAGATAAGTTGCACTATAACAGTTATTGTCAGATCCAACAAAATCTCAAAATTTTTTCAATGTGGAAAGTATACAGCATATCACAATTCAGAAGTATTCCCCCCTAAACTAATAAATAAGACTGTTACAATAAAACTTAAAAATAATTGTTTACTCTAAGTGGCCCATTATTTAGTTTGGAAATGAAAAAAAACTTTGTGTTAATGTATGTAGATTTCACTTTAAAAACAACCATTATCATCTGACTACAACTTACGAGAAAAATAACAGAACCTACCTTGCACAGTACGTGAGACTTTATTGGTCATAACATATTTTATACAGAATCCATGTTTACTGTCGAAAAGCATCAAGCAATAGTGCTTGTTTCAAATAAACTTTGGCTTTTCAACTCCACGAATACACGATAATATCCTCTGTATTTCCATCCAAAGGCTTCAGATGCCCCTTCACTTATTTGTGCAGATATAAGATTCTGACTAACATGAGTGATTCTACAACAGGTGAACATCACAAGATGCATGCTGCTTTATTGTTGATTTATTCCGTGATTTGCACAAACTTTTGTTGAAAAGCTATTTAAAAAAAATACCATTCCCTATTTCCAAAACAATTTATTTATTTCAAAAACTGTTGCTTTCAAAAGTTACAATAATTCTATGCCAGTAAATAATAGTTTATAATTTTCACAAAGTAGGCCTACGTAAATGACAAAGACAATTTTAACAAATTTGATAACAGATAAATTTCTTCAGCAAAAAATTGTATTGTATGATAGATCATTTCATTAATACCTTCTCTTTTTTAAATTTGCAACATTTTTCTAAGATCCACAATGTTTTGTTTCTAAATGAACTATTCTG
This sequence comes from Vandiemenella viatica, assembly GCA_031002005.1. Lineage (NCBI taxonomy): Eukaryota > Metazoa > Arthropoda > Insecta > Orthoptera > Morabidae > Vandiemenella > Vandiemenella viatica. The sequence goes on from JARYHS010011408.1 coordinate 183,945,732, forward strand.
TGTTTGATTAATGTATATCATTTGAAAAAAAAATTTGCAAATCTTATACGAACTCTATTTTAAAAATCAATCATTAGCAATTTAGGGGGGAAAAACAGACATATTTTACAATATTTTTGGTTAATTCAGTTCAGTACCCAGTCTGCATATGGAACCCCGAGCATTTGATGTTTTTTTTTTTTTTAATTGCAGTCTTATGATTTTCCTTTATAATTATCTCTCTTACATTGCAGTTCATTTTCCTTACACTTTAAGCTTTTGTTTTCACAATTTGATCTGTGTATTGTCTGGAACATCTCACCTTTTTGCCAGCAGCCTTTTTTTCTGTTTTGGAATTGATTTAATATAAAATATATGGAAACTTTACTTCATTATCCAGTTCTTTAATGATTTATTTCCGTTTAGAATGTGTTGTTGAAAGACCCTAAGGTATGATCAACACTTTCAAATCTCCACTAAATCTGCACAGATTGATTTACTGCTGCTTGTTGAATGACAGATCAGTAAAGGGGTAATTGGTTTAGAGGTGATGACTGTTGCTTATGTAACAACCATTTTGCTGAGAATGATGGTTTCAACATTGCTTGGTTAACTATTGGACAAAATAGGTTATGACTTACAACCCTCATGACAATGAATCAGTGTAATACTGATGTGATATTCAGCAAAAATAGTAACCAAGTTTTCTTAAATTGTTTGCAGGATACAGACAAATTCAATCAACTAAAGTAATGGGATAAGTTACATTATTTAATGTAGAAAATGATGTATTAATGTAACATATATTAACGTGGGGTTTAAGGTTATGCCAACCTCTCCTTACAGAGAACTGTTTTCCCCCTTCAAGGCCCTGGTTATCAAATAGTAATTGATACAATGGTCACTATGGAAGTTTTGAGATGCAGTCAAATTAATTCAGTGGCTCACATATTTTTTTTTTCCTTCATAATAACCACTATTGCACTGCCGATCCTCAGAATGTTTGAAAGCTCCCTTTCAAAATTAGCAATTGGTTCTTCAAATGTCAAAAACTTCTTTCCATGCATCAAATTTTTACCACTTTAAACTGGAAAACAAGTCACATAAAACTTGGTAGATGGATCATCAATTTTATCTCTGTGGGCTCTAGGAACTGGATATTGATGTTGGCTATTTGGCCATACATGTAATAGTTTACTATTCTTTTTCTCTCCTTAGATGCCATTTTTGAAGACCCAGGAAAAGTTCTGGAAGCTGAAAATTAGTGGTATGCCACAGAGCCGTGACAGTCCTTGGCTCTTACAAAGCAGTGGTTGCCGCATGACTACTTTTAACAAAAAAGTTGCCACTATTTTTAACTGTAGAATAGGTGGTGGTTAATTCAATTTGTTTGTTTTCCGGTACATCTTTCCTAATTGTAAAAAAAAACAATTCTTATAATTTTTTTATTATTTCTTCTTCAGTATCGGCCACCTACGGTCCTGTGCATTAATTTCGATCCTTCTTTTCTTGACTTCCAATAGTTCTTGATCCTTTCACTTTGCTGTTTCCTCCTTTCTTCCATCCATATGTTATTACATTTCCTATTCTCCTTCTCATGGAAACCCTTGAAATTTTGGATCAATCTCCTGAAATTTGCTCTGTCTTGTATTATATCTTCTGTTATTCCAGTTTCAGTTATATCTTTCTTTACTCCTTGAATCCACTGTTTGCCTTTCTTACTCTTATAAACATGGTTGAAAATTCTTTTGGTAAGTGTGTTATCCATTCTTATTGTGTGACCAAAAAAACTGATTATTTCATTGAGACCAATCAATTCGAAATTTTGGCAGAACATTCTTTCAGTAATAATGTGTACCCCTATAAGTGATACATAGTACTTAGCTATCTTAACAGGCAGTTTATACACTTGAAAATAAAGCAATGCGATTGAGACAATATGATTTTTTTGAGGCCACTCAATTCCAGAATTGAAATATCAGATAAATCAGTCCTTGATTCCCGGATTGCTGAATCTCTGAATTTGGTGTCCATGTTCTGGTGGTAACATACTAATATTTAGGCAACTTGGAATTAGGTCCCAATTTAACTGGTTTTTTGTTATGATCAGATCAAACTCTCTCTTCACATCGCTCCACGCCTTCACCACCATCACTGCTGTTCCACTGGCTCATCTGTCATCTTTGGTTGGCTGTGGTATGTCAACACACTAACAAAAAACTAGTTGTTGGAAAGATTACGCAACTTCGCCATTTCTCTGATAGCTCCATATAGGGTCTGAACATTAATAATATCAGTAAGCTTGTTAGAAACCAAAACTTCCTATAAAATAATTCAAGCACACGCCCACACACTTTCCATTAGTACACGGTTATTAGCAGTGTGATTAGGGTATCAACTAGCTTAACACTTTTGTGAAGAAGGGAAAATTGAGGTAGCTACTGGACCACATGTTAATTTACCAAGCTACTTGAGGATATTTCAGAACATGGTATCTTAAGCTAATTATGAGTGCAGATGGTCCATGTACCTTTCTGCACTGTGTTCAAGGAGGTAGTAACTGAAAACTATTTGCTCTTTGAAATTGTCTATTTTGCTGCTTTTGCTTGGGTACAAAACACATTTCTGCCTGGCATATATTCCATTATCTTTACCAACCAAGCAGATATCTCCTTGATTCTCATAGCATATTCATATGTTTATAAAGGTTCCAAATTTTAGTGAAAAAAAATTGTATAACAAAAAGTGCTCATCTAAAAATCTTAAAATAAGACACAACAACCCGGTCGTGTCTATATGCTAGTGAGTGCCTAGTGGTGAATTATAGATTGGGTAAATAGCAATTAATAGAAAGAAGAAACATGAAATAAATTGTGGGTCCAGTAAAAACAACAGAACTGTGGCAATTAAGAAGTAGTAAGGAAATATACCAGAACGTAGAAAATATAACAGAATCAAAAAGAAAAAGGAGACTGCTGTTTTTTTTGGAAATACTGTATCTATAGAACGAATGGTAACAGATTAACGAAAAAGATATTCAATTACCTTTAGGGAAAAACTTGACAGCCAGCTGGATTCAAGAGTTTAAGAAAGATTTATAAAGAAATGAGAAGAAATGGAGACCTTTAGAAAGAAGGTATTAAGCATTCCATGGCAGAAGAGGAAAGAAGTCTGTTCCAAAGTGGTCTAAGGAGAGGAATATTGGATTGAACGGGAAAAAAACAAAGGGTGAAGAATTGAAACTGTTATGTGGTCCTAGCAGGCCTTATCAGAAAGAAGAAGAATATTAGTCTTTCCCAAATCACTTGTGCGTTCATTTGAATATTACAATTATTTTTATAATGATAACAAAAATCATTCATAGAAGTCAGTTAATTTGATATGTACCAAAAGTAGGCCTAAGTCGTCTTGTGTGAAAGAAATGACAGTAGACTAAATATAGAAATAGGATTGCAGATATTAGAAAAATTAAGAGAACTCTTGTTATTTAAAAAGTGAAATTCAAATTGATGGTTGATGCAAGAATGATTTAAAAAGCAGAATTAACTTTTAGTTTCAAACATTGAGTGAAGATTCTGAAAAAAATAGCATTTTAATAACTTACTTAATATTTTCACGATAAATGACAAGGAAAAGGAAAATATTTTCATGGTATCGCTAAACAAAACCATTTTGGAGTGCACATCATGTGCTAAGTGGAGATAACCATTAGTACTGTTTGTTACACACACTTTAGTTGCACTGAGTTACAAACCAATAGTAGATAGGAGATAAGATTTTATGAGACATTGGAAAGTTTAACTGAAATATGTTAATAGGTTTTTTCTGTCATCAGTGTCTCGACTCATTTTATACAGACCGCCATTTAGTCCTATCTTCAGGTAATCTCTTCATCTTATAAAATCAATTATATCAGGCTCTCTCAATTATCTGGTTCAAACTTTTAAAATTTGTCTTCATTTACAGCACTTCATTCCATTGTTGCCTCCTGTATTTCTCATCTTTCTGTTTGGCTCTTTCACAAACTTATTCCTCATTTATAATTTCCAAATCCTCTGCCCTCTAACTTTTCAACATCCTTCTACAGCACCACATTTAAAATACTTTTTGTGTCTCGCGGGAACAATGTCGAAATGAATGTTGAGTAAGTTTGTGTTTAATTTAATTTAATTGCAATGGAGCACACTCTCCAGTGGAAATTTCCCTACACTCCCTAACTTCCCCCCATCCTGCACCCACCTACATTTGCCCTCTACAAATTTTAACTTTAAATTCTTTTAACGTTTTCGGTAAGTTATTCATCATTCCCCTTGGTAACTCATTCCAATCCCTGACATCCTTACCTAAAAAAGAAAAATCTTCCCACACCCTTGTGCCTGAAATCGAGTGCCAGCTTGTGGTCATGGTCATCTTTTCCCTTCCATGCACTACTTTTCATACCTACTGCAATATCTTTCCATGTCTCATCGCCAGTATACGCCCTATACACACTCATGACCCTCCTCATCCTCCTCCTGTCTTGTAATGAATCACATTCCAGCTCCTTTATCATATCTGTCACTGATTGTATTCTGCGATAATTTCCAGAAACAAATCTAGCAGTCCATTCTTTGCACCCTCTCCAACTCCTGTATTTGATACGTAAAATGAGGGTCCCATACTACACTACCATATTCGAGCAATGGTCTGACCAAAGTTTTGTAACCCCCAATTTTCTGTTATTCTTCTGCCTTTAACTAAAACAAATGCTTTTTATGGCAAATTCGTTTCGTATTTATTTAAGACATCTTCAATGTCCTACGTAAACATATATACACCTACAATAATGTTACTTGATTTTTGTGTTTGAAAATTAAGTTGTCTTATATTACTAACTACTCACAGTTTTATATCATGAATTAATACGGGTAGTTGACTTAATATGTTTGGTGTCACGGAATAGTCCGCTTTTAAGGAAGAGAGAGAGAGAGAGAGAATAAAGAAAAGACATTTCTGTCATATGGTTATTCGGCCATTCACACAGCTACTGTTTTATTTCTCTGTATTTGTCAGTGGTATGTTTACTGGGGTAAAAGCAACAGCTAATTCCATGTGGTTCGTGAATATTTGTCCTGCTTGGCCTCTGACTTCTTATGGACAGTCGTCAAGCCGAATAATGACCGCTTGCCAAACCGGAAGACCCACGGCGTCACCGCTCACCTCCCGGCGACTAGCACCGTTGCGCCACTACTGCCCGGCGGCCCGCTGGAAAGCAATGCGTGACGTCACTCGCCAGGTGGGCGGCTATTGGCGGCGCCGACTAGGGCCTTCTGGGCGCGGCACTCTGCGTGTAGTGTACTCGCTGTGTTTCGACTGTGCACGACTGGACGAAGCGGACAAGGTAGGACGCTTGCCATATGCTGCAGCGGCGCAGCGATTCCTCGAACTCGACTTTGCTTACCGGGCAGCTAGTACCATTGCTGTTGTAGAACTGTATTTTATTAGTTGTGATGCTTCACTTTCACTTCTTAAAGAAAATAGTATGAAAAATCTGAAGTTTTTTAAAACAGAAATAAAATACCAAAATCAAAGCAGATCTTGATTGCAAAACTGAGGATCCATGGATCAGATGGCAATAAATCTATCACGACTTCCTCATGTTATGAGGCCCACAGGTTTCATACCGGTGTAAAGCGCGGTTAGTTAAAATAATTTTAGATACTCTGCTACATCAAAGCAATGGTTATTCTGTAACATGTACAATGACGAACCAATTGTAAGTTACGTAGCAAACTCCGTTAAAACTGGAGAGCTAAACCAATACTTTATTTCAAACTTATTTATTAACAATCGAATTATTATATTTTCTATAATCTGTTACATCCGAAAAGTTGTCAAAAACTTCAATGGGCAACCCCAACATTCCTATTCGTTTTTCCTTGGAGCTGTAGGGTTTCACAACTACGAAACCGGTCATGTTTTATATTCGGAAATCATTCGCCCTGATTGACTTCAGGATGGAAGTTTTTATTTTGGTTCTAAAACAGGTACTCCAGAGGGTTGCCTTACTCCAGGTGTTATTAAAAAAAAGAGAAATAAGTCAATTTCTGAGAGGGAGATAACTACATTTATAAAGTGTTCCAAGCGTCCCGCTGATTTGTTAATTGCCTTTCACTACACTTTGTTGACAGGCATTTTTCCTTGTCTTTCTAATATTAACAGGAGGGTGTGATAACACTGCCATAAAAATCCAAATTTAATGGTCAACATCGTGTGGGGTTTATATATATATATATTTTTAACTGCTTAACGTTTCCTATAACAACTAGGTCTTTAGAGACGGGAAGGAATGGGAAGGAATTCGGCGATGGCCTTTTGAAGGAAGCATCCCGGCATTCACCTGGAGTGATTTGGGAAACCATGGAAAACCCAAATCTGGATGCCCGGACGGGGATTCGAACCGCCGTCCTACCGAATGCGAGGCCAGAACGCTAGCTGTTACACCACCACGCCCGGTGGGGGTTTATAAAATTTCCCTGTTAGATATTCATATAAAAGCAATCAGCCTTACAAGACTTGGATAATTATGTGTTGACACAGACATTTCTCTCTTCCGACTGCAATTTACTACGCACTATGTGTAAGGTGTAAACAGCGGCGGGATGCGATATGGATAGTTTCACAGCAATCTGTATGCCAGGAACGTTTTGTTATTGTAAGTTCGTAAAATGTAATTACGTGAGGTGTTTTTCCGCCCCCCCCCCTTCTTTCTGGTGAGACCTGATCGGACGCCCCCCCCCCCATAAACTGACGTGAGATTTTGACGGAGATCCCTCCCCCTACTAATCGACCTCTTAATTTTTGAGACTTATTTTTTTTTAGATATCATGCTTCCAAGGGCGGTTATACCCCACTAAGGTCGGTTTTTGGGCCAAAACCCCCCCCCCCTCCAAAAGTCAACTTTCGCGTCATTTGTATACTTTTTTTAGCTGCCCATCCCTACTAGAATTTTAAAAGGTCACGTGAGATTTCCGTTGACCCCCCTCCTCCCCCTTGGTGAGGTTTCGTGAGATTACGCCGGACCTCCCCCCTCCCTATTTCACCTCACGTAGCTAATGGACGCCCCATTACGGTGTGATTTTCAAAAAGCTTCATATGAGCTACTCGAATTTAAAAATCTGTATTTTGGCATGTATCGTCCTACAAAGAGCAAATTAATAGCTATAATATTTAATAGTAGCTGCAAATAGTATAAATCAGTTATACCTTTTTTTGAATGTAACTATAAGGTGAGCGTATAATATAAAGTTTTAAATTAATCGGTTACAACCATAAATTTTTGGATAGCATTAGTGGATGTACACATGCTACACTAGACTAGCGATTTCACGCTGCTGCGCCTGGTGTGTGTCATGGAGGAAGGGAGATAGTGGAGGCGACGCAAGGGACCTTCACCACGCACTGGAGTGAAGCCGGGTAGAGAGAAGTGGGGTGGGGAGGTCGCCATATTGGTCGGCCGTAGAAACACGGGGAATAGGCACAAAAACCTCAAGGGAATCATACGACAACCGTGGCAGCTTAGTTCTCGAGATATACTGTCTCAAAAGTGAGGTGTTTTGGGTTGAAACTCGCAAGAAAAATTCCCGCAAAAGTCAAATTTGATAATAGATTCTTATGTAACACGACGAGACAAATCGTTATCTCTCTTAGTTACACCAACAAATATTTGAGAAAGACATCATCCTATTGAGAGCAATGAATAAATTTGTAGCGATAGGCCCCAATCTTCCGTTACCTATCAAACACTTAAAGAACAATAGTTACAATGTGACTTAGCTTATGAAACATTATTCCAGATTGTTTCCTATCGTCTGTTTGTTGCAACCGTATGTAACACAATTTGGCATAATAAAAAAAAATTGGAATATTAGAAAATGAAATATTCACAGCAGCAAACAGCTCAATGTTTTGGGATTTCTATTATGGCCGCCGTGCATGCGCAGTAGGAGACGAGTGTTTATATGACGCTTCACATATTTAGCGTTATTTCGCCTCCACTATCTTCCTTCCTCCATGGTGTGTGTAGTCATGCGTTTGCCTTCTGTTTTTATTCTAGTGGCAAACCGTTAAGGTAGTATTTTTATAATTTTTACCGTAAATTAAATTCCACCATTTCTTAACGCTTTTTGAAGTGTTAATCATTGATGTAATGATTAACGTTTTCCCTGTATACCAGCGAATTGTATAAACTGACATTATATAAAACTGAAGAAATAAATTATATAAGGCGGAGTGTTAATCTGTATTGTAGCATTATCTTTGTGGGTATAATTCATGGAGGAAGGAATTATATGGAGGAGAAGTGACGTTAAATCGGTGAAGCAAGCACTAAACTCTCCCGCATGGTGGCAGCACCGGCAGCGACCATATGGCGCTTCCCAACAATTAAGGTGTTCACATTGTGGTAGATGCAGTGATTATTTCATTTAGTATTGTGTATAAGTGTTTAAAAATGCCAGCTTGTGTTGCGTACGGTTGCACAAATAGGCCAGACAGGAAAGAACCTGGAATATCATTTCATAAGTAAGTTGAATTGTAATTATCGTTGTTGAAGTGAGCGGTAGACACCGCAAACTTTGCAGCACGTCTATAAATATTTAGTCATAGCTCTCAATGGGATGATTTTGTTCTCAAATTTTTCTTGGTGTAGTGTAGAAAATCAGCAAACTTGCTATTTTGCACATAATAGACTAGCATTATTTTTTAACGAGTGTTTAAAATGAGATTTAAAGGGGCGTGTTTTACTTCGCGATTCAGTGAATTTACTATTACGATTTCTTTCGTCACGTTGCTGATTATACTGACAATGGATGATGAAATTAACTGTTATGTGAGAAGCTGTGAGTTTTATTAATTTTTTAAATAGCTATTTCAGGCCATTGACTTAGGTTATTTTTAAAGCTTCATATAAGACTTGTTTCTGTTTGTAAATACGTCTATACCTATTTTTACCGATTTTGAAATCTTTCTCATCTATTTATGTCGAAACAGGTTCATGCAGAAATAAAAATGGGCTTCATAAATAAAGAAGTTATTGGCCTTTGAACAAAATCAATTTGGGGAATGTGTTTCTAATTTAGTCTCTTTCTTTTTGTACAACATTCTCCCCCCCCCGTATCTAAATCTAACTGAGAGATAATTTTTTTACAATTGTCCTAATAAGTAGGGCTGTGAAATTAGACAACACATCTTGATCAAGAGAATAGTTCATTAAGGTGACTGAATAAACATTTTATTTCTGGTACCAGCCTACAAAATGTCTGGGTTGCTCATCCCTAGAGTGGGTCCTCTTACTTTCTTTCTGGTCTAGGACACATTTCATACTAACCACAAGTGGTAGTAATAAAACTGAAATATCCATTCTGCATGTCAACCATGTAATCATTGTGGCTTTGACAGAATTAATTTTTGGTCCAGCCTGCATCCAAACCTAAACCCCTCAATTTGGATGTTGTATATCCCGCAAACAATTTATTCCTTATTATCGAGTTTTTTTGTCGTGTTACATAAGAATCCATCATTAAATTTGACTTTTGCGAAATTTTTCTTCTGCATTTCAACTCAAGACACCTCACTTTTGAGACAGTATATCTCGAGAACTAGGTGAAATATCGAAAAAGTTTACTCTTCATTTTTTATTTGTCTCGTCTTTTTAAATAAAAATTCATCATAAAATTTGACTTTGAATAATTTTTTCTTCTGAATTTCAACCAAAACCATTTCACATTTGAGACAGAATATCTCGAAAACTAAGCAGGATATCAAAAAATTTTATTCTTCATTTTTTATTTGTCTCATCGAGTTACATAATAATCCATCACCAGATTGCGGCGTCACGTTTATCATAGAGTCCCCTTGAGGTGTTTGTACATATTCCCCGTGTTTGTTGGGAAGCGGTCAAGCCCCCACCACTCCGGCCATGCCCCCCCCACTCCTCCGCCGGCCTGCTTCACTCCCATGCGTGGTAAAGGTCTCTTGCGTCGTCTCCATATTATTCCTTCCTCCATGGTATAATTGTGTCAAAGATCGTGGTTGCTAGACTCGAACTTGCTGAAATGCAAACTTGACTTGTATTTGCCTCTAAAATTTCACTTTGAAAATAGTTGACCATAAAATTTCACTCTGCAAAATTTGAGGAATTTTTGTGCAAAGGGACTGCGAAATTTCTTTGAAACCATCAGATTTTTAACTGAGGCTGCGTATACATTCGTAATGTAATCTTTGGTTATAGTGTCTGTAACGGCTAGAGAACTTAATACAGGGTCCAGATTATTAAATAATTAAGATATTTTGAAGAAAATAACTCACGTACAGCGGACATGAACAAAGACCAATAGCGAAAGTGTTCAGTAAAATAAGTAAAAACCAAATGAACTGCAATGTATAAATTTTGGTCATTAGCGAATGTTGCAATTAGATTAAAATTTAGCCTAGGCCGGAATGACAATTGGCATATGTGGATAGAGCAAAGACCATGAGTATTTTTTTTTTAAAAAAAGATTGTTTCTTTGATTAGTGTCATGTTATTGAAAAGTACTCGTAGTTCTACATTTTTTCAGCCCTAAAGTTTTTTAATATTTTTTAATGATATGAAAAGCAAATTGAATCATTGTGTATCCTGACAATTAATTTCATAGCAGTTGCTTAGCTCTTAAGCCGTGCACTTAACCTCCTATAACAGAAATGTCTCTGGTCGCTGTTAGTTTCCGAGATAAGCCATCAATCATACTCATATGGAAAATCAAATAGTTGTACAGCATACCGACCAAATATTTTCTTTTTGGAAAAAGCTTTCTGTCCTTACAATTTTTTCCAGAATTTTGTTATCAACATCCATTACCAAAAATTACTGTTTGTCTGTAGGTTTACCTTTACTTGAGAAGAAATCTTTGGAGACACTGCGTCACGCATATTAAATGACGGCCTAACATGGTTCATTACCTTTATTTTGAAACACTGTTCTCCACATTTTCTTTCTAAAGCGAATAAATATAAATAAACAAAAATCAACTAACATTACTATTTGGTTGAAAATGAAATATATACTTTTCTCTATGTCCGTCTAGCTTCCTCAAATTTCAATAGTCCTCTGATTATAGCCATCCTCAAGCCACATGGACATACAATACAGCGTTGCTTAGGATGAATTTACGTTTAATTGCAGAACTGCTTCTTTGGCAGTATATACACTGTTCGTCGTCCGTTTGATTCTCCATTATTGCAATGGTTATCCGATAACGTGTTACCAATTTATGGCCAAATAAAACTGAAGGCTACCCCAACGTAGGGGATAGAATGTTATCCTTGAGATGTGGATGTTACAAGATTGAGTTCCGCCTCGGGCATGATTGGTTTTAATTGAGCGTTATTTCCATCCCGTGTTGTTAGCTATTTTGTGCCAACGAAGATAAGCCATCAGTCATACTCATATGGAAAATCAAATAGTTGTATGGCTTAGCGACCAAATATTTTCTTTTTGGAAAAAGCTTTCTGCCCTTACAATTTTTCCCAGAATATTATCACCATCCATTATCAAAATTTACTGTTTGTCTGTAGGTGAATACGTTTAACAAATTAACGATAATCAATAAAGAAGATACTAAATTCGAAATGGAACATACTGTCAACACCTTGAAGGTATGGAGGAAAAATTTATAAACTATGATAAACTGGGAGGTTACCAAACTTACGGAACTAGTTACATTAAACTTATGTAAGAGATCACAGATATGGAAGTATTTTAAAAACAAAGACAAGTAATTTTACTCTCACGCCCATAGAAACTTCAGTCCACGTTCAGTCCGCATACTTTAAGCAAATCCCAGGAAATAAAATTACCTTTACTTGTGAAGAAACCTATGATGATACTGCGTCACGCATATTAAACGACGGCCTAAAGTAGCTCATTACTTTTATTTTGAAACAATGTTCTCCATATTTTCTTTTAACAGCGAACAAATATAAATAAACAAAAAGTAATTAACGTTACTATTTGGTTTCAAACGAAATATATACTTTTCTCTAAGATTGCAAACCAATCTAAAACGTACTAATGTACTGCAGAAACATAAATACGTATCCTAAATTCCTAGCCAGCTGTAATAGCGCTGTCTGTAGAAATATCTGTTGCTATTGTTAGCCCACCCATTAAAACCCGACCAAAGTGACATTTTATTAGTATTGATGATTTGGGTGTTTCGGTTTCTAGCTTCAGGAAGACAATATACTCAATTAAAATCAGTTATTGTAAAGGAGGCATTGCGAGCGGCTGTGAGTGACCTGCCATCTGGCGGCAGGTCCGTTAATGTGCAGATGCTGACTGCTGGGAGCGGCTGCAGCTGACGCAACATCTTGCCAAGTCCACTCTGCTGCCTCGTTACGACACTCGCTTCTGGGTGCGTCGCTGTTGTTGATGCAGAGTTGCAAGCACGCGATCCGCCGTGACAGCTTCCTAGTCACTGGATATGTTACGCTCACAGAACTGATGCTTAGGAAATCGTTCTAGATCTACCAACCCGTGAGAGCGGTAAAACTCTGGTATCACATTTGGGAGGATGGGGGATTTAGTTCCTGTACGGTCATCATGATTTCGGCTTTCCATGGTTTCTCAAATCACTCCAGGTGACTGCCAGCATGTATCCTCCAAAATGTCATGGCAAAAATTCATCCTGTTGTTGCCCCAGTACTTTCACGGCTCTAATGACCATGACCAGGCATAAAACTAGAAGCCAAAAAAGGCGTTCTCCATCTATTCTGTTTATCATCCCGAACAGCCTGAAACGCAAACAACATACTAGTCTGACGGTAATAAGGCCAAGTTTTTAATAAACATTTCAATGACTACGGGAATAAAAGCTGTGGTTGCAATTATAAAATCAGCAACTAAGCGGAAAGAAAAGAGAAAGGCTAGCTGCAATATTCGAGAAAGTTTTAAAAGAATCACTTAGAACACACCTGACGGATATTTAATGTAACACAAGCTGGCGCAGAAGAGGTGGCGTTGCATATATATATATTTAAGTAAGGTTTTGCCAATCATATATCGATATAAACTGGATGAACCTACAGTGGTGCAAACATTAACCGCAAAACTTACTAAAAAAAAAAAAAAAGAAGAAGAAGAAGAGGAGACAGTAGGAATTTGAAAAGCATAACTGAGTTGAGAGGTAGAATGGAAATTGCTATTCGTGTGAAACATTCAATTATATTCGCTTTCTAAAAGTCTTACATAAAACACTAAATAACTGCGTTTTAGTGCCAATATTATGCAACCATTAATGAAACGCAGATATGGACTAATTAAAATGACGTCAAATCTGATATAGTTAACACAAAATTTACTCACTGCAGTAATTAAAAATAACTCACCGGTTTCTACACGTCATATAGAGTTCTAATTGGTTTCGTAAGAAACATACTCTGCAGCTGGAAATTCTAAAATGAGAAAGATAATGGGTCCCGATGCTATCCAAATCTACATTTATACTTTACAATTCAAAAGAGTATGTGAATAAAATCGAAATCTTTAAGGTTAACTTGTACCGTAGAAGAAGAAAAAAAATCTTCATGCTGATAATTATCATTTTCAAGAAATGAAATCAAAAAGATCTCGTGAACAACAAACCAATATACTTCTGCGAGAAACCTTACCATTTGTTATCGGCACATCAGGCGGTCTGGTAAGACGTATCTATATAAATAAAAACGAATGTTTGCGTTTTTCCTCTAAACACTCCTATACCGTTCATCCGATTACGTTGAAACTTTGGTGAGTTGAGTGCGCGTCTGGGAAGATTCCTGACAAAAAACCACCCCCTCTTCCTCTTTACACCCCTTAATTTAAACAAACCCGCAGATTTTATCCAATTTCAATTAAAATTTGCACACATATACTTTAAAACAAAACAAAAAATACTGCCTACCTATTTCTCCTACACATTCCCTTAATTTTTACCGATCTTCTTCAGACAAAGTTGCAATTTTTATCCGATTTCGAGTGAACTTTGCATACGAATACTTTAAAACAAGGAGAAAAATACTGTCTACATTTGGTTTACAAAAACAAGCCTCTCCCCCTTTCCACCCCCTTAATTTTTATACAGAGCTACAATCGATACCGTTTAACTGATCACCGTAAAAGTTAGCATATATGTATGTATTTTTTCATAGAGGTTTGTTACCAAATAAAAAATCCAAAAGCTACACCGTCTGCCCAATTACATCCCTTAATTTTTATACACACACTTTTTATCCGATTTCGATGGAACTTTGCATACGTTTACTTCAAAAATACTACAAATATTAGTTTTACGAAAACGCAATCCGTCTCCCCTTTACCACCCCCTTAATTATTGTCAATGTTCTTTATACAAAGCTACAGTTACCATCAGATTTTGAAGAAAGTTTGCACACGTGTACTTTAAAACAAACAGAATAATATTGTTCACATTTGGTTTGCCAAAGCACAACTCCTCTCCCTCTTTATGCCTTCCCCTCTTAATTTCCAATGATATCTATAGAAACCCACAGTTTTTATAAGATATCGATGGAACTTTGCACATACTTTAAAACAAACAGAAAATTACGGTCTACATTTAGTTTGCAAGGACCCAATCCCTCTCCTCCTTTACCTCTCCCCTTACTTTTTTGCCAATGTTCTTTGTACATACCCACAGTTTTTATCCGATATCGATGGAACTTTGCACACACACACATACTTTAAAACAAACAGAAAAATACTGTCTACATTTGGTGTCCTATTCCCCTTTATTCTCTCCTCTCTTAATTTCCAGTGTTCCTTACACAAACTCAGTTTTATTCGATTTTGATAGAATTTTGCACATGCATACATTAAAGCAAAGAGAAAAATACTGTCTACATTTGGTTAGCAAAAACCCGCCCACTTTTCCCCATCACCCTAAGTAAGCAATATTTACACCTGAAACCATACAGTTTTTAGCAAATATCTCGAAAACGGTGGAGAAATTAGTCAACGTAGATAGCGATATTCTTGTACAGTGTCTCCTGTTAAAGAACAGTGGACCGATTCCGACCGGACAATTGCTGACCAAGAAATTCTAACCTGAATTTTAAAAATTATTTTAAAGTTTTTGTGACAACACACAAATCAGCAGTTTTTATTCGATATCGATAGAAGTTTGCGCCACATATGCTTTAAAATAAGTGAAAATGATGTCTACATTTAGTTTACATAACTACACCCTCTCTCCCCTTTCACCCGTTTTAAGAATGATTTACGCGTGCAACTTCTCCAAAACTAAACAAGAGAATTTTTTTACATATATGCCGAATGGAATCACGAAAAACATTTTATATCCAAGACCATTGCAATGAACTTGAATGAAACAATAAATAAAGTTTATATGTAAATATCTAATTTTAACTAAAAACAAACTTTCAGATGTATTCACTTAATTTATTTGTGTACTCAAGTCTAGCAATAGTGAAGCATTGCTGGGTCAGCTAGTCTACAATAAGCCACTTGCCGTTCTCTAAAAACGTATAATGGTAATAATTCAGTCGTATTCTCATAAAATGGAAGTATCATACTTTTGCTGATACTCATGGCTTCTAGGAAGTTTGGGTTATAGGTTATATTTGTTTATAGCCTTATACAGTATGAGTAAGGTATCCATTTTACGGGAACAATTTCTTCCATTTTTTTATTGTCATATCTTTAATTCAGTTGAATTTTAAAAAAATCATGTCTGCGTACCACCTGATCCATCAACGACAGGTTTAGAAACGCTGCTTCAACTTAAGAGGTACTGACATAAAAACTAATTACTAAAAATCAACGCTGATTTAGAAATAATTGGTTTTATTTTATCGTTACGTAATGAAGTTTATTGATGCAGGATCGGAATTCGATTGTATTTCCATTGACTCTCAAATTGTATTGAATAGTGTTCGTCAAAATCAGACATTATGGTGTATCGCAATAAATTTGTAAATAAATACGTCGTTTCATAACAGGAAGGTAGCAGTGTGAAGTGTGAGTCCTCTTGTAATCTAGGTATCCTACAACGAAATGTAGTAGGAGCAATTATCTATAAACAATATTCAAGACAGTGTTAACACAAATTGAAGTGTGTTCGCTGATGTAGTTATCTTCGGGAAGGAAAGACTCTCGTTAATTATTCAGTTATTCATCATTATATGAACATGGTGTGACATATAGCAATTTAAATCAATTTGCAAGAAGTGCAAGTTGATGAGCATAATGAACAAAATGAAGGCGCTTGCTCATGAATACAAATTAAGCTGTTAAATGCAGTCGACGGCTTCCGCGCTTTCTACACTGTACTGGAGGCCTACGTATCCTTCTTCTAGGTGAGACATACGCTGCAACGTGTTCCGCTCGCTCAGCGTTCGTTCTAGATTATGATTTATTGATAAAATTTGGAAAAATGTATTGTTTTTATGAATTAATCACCCTATGAAACTCTTACGCATCATAACAAAAAAAAAAAAAAGTTGTGCTGTATGATTTCTGTATAGTGAGGAACTGATTAATAGTGCGAGGATGAACCAAATCTAAACAAGATTTTTTTTAATCTTATATTTGCCATAACAAATGAACTAATTAATACTATTTATGAACATAATCCACTGTTTTCGACATTCACTTTTCCCTGCACATCGCAAGCTTTTTGATTTCGTCATCGTAAAAGGAAGCCATTTACGTGTGAAGCCCCCTACCGCATTGTGGTCATCATGTCGTCGTCTCCTTCCCAGGGGCCCTACCACATAAAAATGACAGGGCGGTAGGTCAAGACAGTAGGAAGGATGATGAAGTGATGTTCTATTTATTCTTTGCAATTTTGGCCAGTGAGAGGTATAGTGTGGGATCGAGGGTTGTCATGGAGAAGAGTCAAGTCTCTTATCGTCTGGTAACGTCTTTTGCGGTGTGCTGCATCGGTCAAAAAGCCACAAACCGTGCTTACAGTTGCTCACATATCAGCAAATGTGCCAACTTCTGGCATCCATCGGGCAGACACGTGACAGAACCCTAGGTCCTTTGAAGTGCCGGATTCAGGGGGCGGAGGGTAAACCGGGGCACTTGGGCGGCGGCAAAATCATTTCGAAGGGCGGCACTCTCACAGTTCTTGCACCCGCTCGGAAAATTCTTAAGCTGGGTATCCACTACCCGCAGTAAACCATCAAACACTGGCTCGCGCGGAGATACCTGGCACCAAGCGAGGTATCGCCGCGCGAGCCAATGTTCGTGGGTTTCTGTTGACGAGCGCGGCTGCCGCGCGAGCCAACGCAACCCAGCCAGAGTCGCGCGGCAAGCAATGCAGGCACAGTCAGATTTCGCGATCATTTTTACTGAGACTTCCGCAAGTAGGAATATGAGTGGTGCTACATTCTGTCCTGCAGGCTACCATATGGCTTATATTGTAGACATACATAGCACAAATCGATAAATTACACCGTGGGAATCATTATAAGTGTTAAATAATAAATACTTTCCAGAACCAGTAATAAGACTTAGCTATTCTTGATCTTTCTCTTCTGTATGATGCCAGAAGCGTAGTCATCTTCTTCTTTAAGTAGGAAACGCGTAAGGGGACATCCATAAATTCATAAATTACGTGAGGTGAAATAGGGGGGGGGGGGTCCAGAGTAATCTCACCAAGGGGGAGGGAGGATCAACGGAAATCTCATGTGAGATGTTTTAAAATTGGGTAGGACTGTAGAGCGAAAAAAAAGGTCTACAAATGGCGTGAAAGTCGACTTTAGGGGGGGTATTTCGTAGAAAAGTGTCGGTGAGACCTAAAAAAAAAAAAAAGTATCAAAAAGCTGCGAAGACGATCTGTGGGAGGGGGGGGGATGTCTAACGGGACCAATCAGATCTCACCAGAAGGGGGGGGGGGTCCGAAAATCCGGAAATACACCTCACGTAATTTATGGATGTCCCCTAAGCCCATTGCTGAACTTACCTCCTTCAATGCATCGTCCCTCAGCGTTTTGTTGTGGTAATCTGCACATTTACTATTCCACAAAAAAAATTTCGCACCATACAGCTGTATTAGAAATCGACACTTTTCGTTGTTCATGGCAGTAAACTGTCGCTGTGCCGCGCGAGCCAACTCCAAAGCCGCGTATACACTTGAGCATTTGCCCCGAATGAGCATGCGTTCGGCCCGTTTTGCTCAGATGTATACGGGGCGAGCAGAATGGGTCCGCATGCCTCAGCCCGATCCAAGGGTTGTCGGTACTTCAAAGTGAGCACGTGCTCGGTTCGTGCTCAGTGGGTACGCGCTTTGTGTATGCGGTCGCACCGAACAATATGAGCCGACTGCACTCTCCAGTTTCAGTGAATCCTCTGCTGTAGACGTGTCTCGTGCCTAATTTGTGTAAACTGTTATTTTGTTTTTATAAACATGGACATGTCTCAGGATATTTCTCTTGCCCTTATCGGGTATTACCAAAAGTATCCCGTGCTGTGGAACCCCAAGGATGATTTTCATTATAATAATTTAAAAAAGGAAGATGCATGGAATGAAATTTCTGATCTTATGCAAATTTCTAAAGATGAATGTCTCAAGAAAATTGAAAGCCTCAAGGGTTCCTACCGAAGGGAGAAGGTACGAATTAAAAATACAAACACCACTGGAACGGGTATGTTCTTGTTTAATTAATGATTATTTTTGTTTGCGTTAATGTAAGTTCACAGAATCAATTTTTAAAAGAAATCGTAACTTGAGAGGATATAGCAATAAGCAGGACACGATGGCTTGACAAGTTTCAGGTATGATTCTGCCAATTGCTTGTTTCGAAATTTTAAAGAGGTACTGCAAACTCGAGTACGAGTCTCCTGAAGCCAGAAATCGCAGTGTCACAGCTAGGCGTTCTTCGGCAGTTATGGATTTTCCAAATGTTGTGTCTTGCCTCTCCATTGCAGTCCTGACACTATTCAATATAAACTGAAATCCTCAGGTGACATTCTTGTAAAATTTTTAAAGTTTTCATTTGTTTCGTGTCCTATTGTTTTTAATAGTAAAGCGTTGCACCTCTCTTGAAACATAATATTTTATCCATGATGGATTGGTGGAACTTCCGCGACTGTGATGTCAAATATGGGTTGTAAAAAATACAGCAACCAGTCACACTATGATGACAACATCATAGTGTGACTGGTTGCTGTATTTTTTACAACCCATATTTCTCTTGAAACAGTTTTCTTCTCCACCACCGCTTTCTCGATTTCTTATTCGAAGACTGCAAGAAATACATGTAACAATAACTGGCGACGGTCAATTTCCGGTTAACCATTACAGTGTACTCAGCACTTGCACAAAACAGACTGGGTTCCCTGTTCGGGACGCATGGGGTCGGAACACAATGGCCCACTGCTATGAAGGGGGTGGCCGTGCGCCCCCCGTTCTCTCAACCCGCATGCTCATTCGGGGCAAATGCCCAACTGCGCGCGAGCCAATTAGTGGGGGGCCTTTGCCGCGCGCCTAGAGACCGACAGAGAATGGCTCGCAGCGCGGCATGTTCGACCGCGCCAATGTTCGAGCTGGCTCGCGTGTCAACAGCGTATCCATTATGCGCGGCTGCCGCGCGAGCCAATGTTGGAGGGTTTGCCGCGCGTAGTGGATACGCAGCTTTAGATCCGCTACTGGTGCTTTGTGATCATGGCTTGAGTGCTGGTATAACATATTCCGTACGAGAAAGTACAGAGAAGTTTGGTGCTTTTTGAGGCCACTTTTTTCCCCTCCAATGCATTGGCTAACATTCAAGCACTCACTTTGATTTGCGACTACAAAGTTATTTGGGTTGTAATGAGAAATAACATCACAGAATAAAGTGGCATAAGATGCTTATACATCTACATATTATACGTATTCTGCTTCCTTCAAGCTTTTAGTAAATACGCAGAGGGGAGATTAGGTTTGGCGCAAAGTACCTCATGCCGTCCAGTTCAGTGAATTGTAGAATGTAGATGTAGACTTGCTTCACTCCAGTGCTGGCATATACAATGTTGGAATTGTAAAATACGAAACGTTGTATGGTTAAATGCAAGAGGTGGTTGGGCCTATTTCATACCCATAAATTATAATAAAAGTGTAAAAAGGTTTTAAAAAAGTATGGCTGCAGCATCACTTAAAATTAACTTAGTCTACAACCCGAAGGTTTGTTTGACCCTCCCGAAGGAGGCATACTGAACGATTGTGTCAGAGGTAAGATGGCCAGTTCCTTACCTCAGGGACCTACAGTTTAACGTGGAATTCGATCCACTGTTATAACTTACAATGGAACATACTAAAACTACCAACGAGTGAAACAAAATACTCTAAACTTTACGATTTTGTCCTCAAACTATGTAACTTACCATGAAAAAACATATCCTATATGTTAACTGGCGAGATAATCTATTAGGATGTGTAATTTCTTTGCGATCCATTCATTAGTTTCTACGTGACGCGTGAATAGTCAGGGTCGTTGTGTAAAGAGCTCTGCTTCATGTATTGTTTCTCCCGCAGGGAGTTTGTTTATGGTGGTGTAATTATCATTTTGAGTCTCTATCAAGGTCAAGGTGATCGAACAGAATATTTATACGGCACTTAGTCCCACTAGTTCTCTGTTTATCATGGCTTCTACATCCTTCTTCCAGCTTCTCGGAGGTCTTAGGGGGCATCCATAAATTACGGGAGGTGTTTTTTCGGTTTTACGGACCCCCCCTCTGGTGAGACTTCGTGAGATCTGGCCCGACCCCCCCCCCCCTCTGGTGTGATCTGGTCCGTGAGACCCACCCCCCTTACAAAAACTTTTCCTCACGTAATTTATGGACTCTCCCTTACATGATATGACAGGGGAGAAGAGTGATTCGTCAGCTTAACACACTCTTGCAGAAAAGCAAAATTACAAAAAGAGACCAAAACTACTATATATGTGTACTTTTGGTTCAGAGACGTGCGAGAAAACAAAACGAGATAAAGATAGATTGTTAGCATTGAAATGGACTTCTGTAGACGTAGTAGTCGTACATAACGAACATCTTGGATATGACACAATTAGGAAACAAATTAATGTACAAATCTCCATTATAGACACTATAGAAGAGAGACGCCTCACACGGTTCGGTCATCTTCAGAGAAAATATACTATCATTTAAACAAATTAATTTTAATATTAATGGAATAAAAAGTATTTGTAGCATTAAGGGAATTAAACAATGAGAGCATTTTTTTTGATTTGTGTAAAGATAGCACAAGCACGCCGTCGTGAACTTAATCGCTGGGAGAGGGAACTGGACATGGCGTGGGATGGTTTAACCAGATGGGGACAATGGAGAGTGACTCGTCTACAGTCGTTGTCCGCACAGCCGATAGTGCGATAGACGGCGACAGAAGTTGAAAGCGACTGTGTTTAAGTGATCAAAAGACAACGCTTTCTTAAAATACTTGCTACGTGAAGAGGATACTGGAAGGACATTCTAGTGGCATGGGAATAATACGAGGTAAATGCCGATAGCCAAAGAAATATCTTAGGAAGCAAAACCGAGCATCGTAATGTTTCAACCCATAGTATGTAGTTGTGGAAAACATGAGATGAGCTGGGACATTTGGAGCAATGAATGTGCAGAAAGTAGTTTGCCAATGCAATGTTTTTTTTTTTCTGTTTCGGTTAATGACTGGGAGCAAAACTAAAGGAGAAGCAGAGCTGGGCGTGGTCTTGGTTGGAGATGATCCAGCAGCTGATCTAAAGGTGTGTTCCCACGACGCGTGGTTTCGGAGGCCGCGCTACATTAGCCGAAGTGTATTAGCCCTCGCCACAGGTACGGCGCGCCTCTATCCATCGCCAGGCGGTAAAGCTAAAAGGCCCGGGTTGCTGAAACGACTCTAGGCAATTATATTGTCTCTGCTAGGCAAGGTGGTGGGGAGGCGACGAGGACCTCCAAAACCACTCTTCGTGGGAACGCACCTTAAGACGGCACTTGCGGCCGAGACTTGGCAACGAAGCCTCTCATCAGCTGGCAGTTCGAACGCAGGCTTGGACCGCCGTAAAAATAGTGTGACAAATGTAGTTACACTAGTTAAGTATAGGTGAGTGATAGAAGGTTCTATGGGGGAGCCACCGTGTAGCAACAATGCTTCAATGATAGTCCACAAATGCTGTGAACAGTAGTAATTCAATCAATGGTGTCGTCTGCAATCAACGAATATTGGTAAACTTCCGCATAATAGCATTTTGGTTGCATTGTGCTTCACTCGATCGAAACACAAGACGCCGCTATATGGAAACCTATAAGTTAATAATTCTCAGATACTGTGGAACCGGTAAGTCTACAGCGCTGAACTAAATGAGCAGCGCCCAAAGCCTAAAGTGATATTTTTTCCTCAGTGAAATAAGAATAAATCCATAATATTTATTATGTTAGAGATGATGGTCCTTCCAGCAGATCTAGTAACAGATATCACAGAATATTGTATTTTCGACGTCGTGGCTATTAGAGGCGGGAAATAACTAGGGGTATGATACGGGAAAGAATTCAGTCATGTACTTTGGCCTGAAGCGATTTCGGCAACCATGGAAAACCGAAATCTGGATGGCCGGAAGGGGATTCAAACTCGCGTCCTCCCGACTACGGGAAAGAAGCGTCACCACTCACCCACCACGCTTGGTACAAAATGTTTATTGTAACTTCACGTTTTTCCTGAATGGTTGAACGTTTTCATATGTTATTTTTAATTTCTGCACCTGCTAAGAATATAATTTTAATCATGTTCTTTATTCGAATAAATATTAGATCATGAATCCTATCATTCTGGTCATTGTGAAATACAAAAAATCACATTTTGATTATTAATCATAGTCGTAACCACATAATAGTTACACACCAAGGGGTGAACATTATCATAATATAAAAGCTAATATTTATTTAAATTTGTTATAAGTTATTCTGCAGACTCATCTTGATACACTTTCATTAAGTTGTACAAAATAGTTCAATGGCAAAAGCATTAATTAGTAAGAGCAGACTTTTCATACGATAAGTTATACAATTCACGATGAAAGAGAGACCAAAACTACAAGTTTTGGAATTTTGTTATATCTGTGCACGCTTCACGCAAAATCTAAATAATAGATTTGAACGAAACATTTACACGCCGATAGCTTATGTCATGGGTTAAAATTTAGATTACTTGTAATTTCCATAAATTTCGTGGTTCTCCAAGGAAATTGTTCAGGTTTTTATTAAATGTTTTCGTTGATAGTCTATATATCATAGGAAGTAACATCTTCCGACAGTAATCATCATAAAAATCTATGCAAGCAAAGAAAAAAAAGTAGTGATTGTTTTATTTTTGTCCTAGCCTCTAAGCCCGTCAAAAATGACGAGTGAAAGGAATGTTCTGGCAATTGATTGCGATTGATTAAACTGTTGTTATATAATGGTCATAACCTTATTTTGAAATTTGTGCATATTTCAGTAGCAGTTTACATAGCAATACAGATGGAACTTCTACTGAATTAATTATATCAAAATTAGGGAACCAATGAAGTTAAAAATAAATTAGGAATCCCAAAACCGTATGCTATAGCGCGTGCTATTGGTTTTATACCTGTTCCAGGTCTCATTCAGCACGATAATTACAGAACTAATCCCATCCATATGAAATAATAACTTAAGTAATTCGGCGCTTATGAAAGCAGCTTAAATTATTTATGAAACTAAATTCATTGTGAATTATTCTGTAAAAAATTGCCAGTTGTCATTTTGGACCTGTCTGCATTTCGACAGAACATCATCTGCTAATATTGCTGTTCAAAATTCATAGATCCTATTACCCGTGTACGAATACGTGCACTGTATTGCGATCTAAATTTGACCCTCTGGAAATATTTACACGTTTCTTATATAGTGACATCAGTAATAAAAGCAAGTAGTAATTAATATATTAATTTAAACGCAATACATACTTTTATTTCAGTTTTCGGCAAATGATTTCTTCGAGTATTAACAGTAACTTTGAATATCTACATCGGATATAAATATCTTGTAAGCTGAACGAAGTACTTTAGCAATTCGTTTCTTCTCTATAATTTTTGTCTAAAACGCTCATAATATTAAAAATTATGTAATGTAGATATTTCTTAGCTTACTGTAGCAATAGTACCGCTGTACAGAGAGTGTAAGAAAAATCTACATCGAACTAATTTGATTAAGAGAAAGCAATTAGTAATGAAACCGAGAGTGGTGGTGTAACGGCTAGCGTTCTGGCCTCGCATTCGGGAGGACGGCGGTTCGAATCCCCGTCCGGGCATCCAGATTTGGGTTTTCCATGGTCTCCCAAATCACTCCAGGCAAATGCCGGGATGCTTCCTTCAAAAGGCCACGGCCGAAGTCCTTCCCATTCCTTGCCACCCATCCTTTCCCGTCTCTAAAGACCTTGCTGTTAGAGAGACGTTAAGCAGATTAAAAAAAAAAAATAGTAATGAATATGTCGATTTTTACGAATTATGGCAGCTCATTTACTCGTGGATGCTCAGCAAAATAGAACTATTATTAAATAACGCGCATAAGCTAGAACATCTCCGGTCGTTGTTGGTTGGGCAGCGAAAGCGGGAGGTGTGACGTCAGTGTGTGACCAACATCGGTACATCGTGACCAAGAATAGGTAGCGTTTTATGTAGAAAGACAGGCACGTTTAGCCCTCGCGGAAATAGTCCACTTGTTCGCCATCAAACGGCAAAGTAGGCATTTTACATGTGATGATGGCGTGTTAAAATATTTCAAATTACAATAGATTAATTTTACGATTCAGTTGGGCACTTTATATCACCCCAGCAATTTCTCAAAAAACTATTTGTTCTCTTTTATTTCCTCTCACTAGCTGTAACCTGAGGGGAGCAAGCTTCTAAGGAATTTCTGGCAAATAAGGAGACACTGAAGCTATTCAAACTGAATCACTGAATGACTCTGGAAAGTAACTGTATTATTGAGAGTAGCGATTTAATGGTGTTAGTAGAATATAATGAAGTTGAAAGCCGGGAGTTTACTATGGAGAATAGATTCGGTAGGGTAAATAAGGACAAAAAAGCCGAAATCAAATCAACCAATATGTCGACGGTAAATAATATGTATAGTTTTATTAATGAATAAATGGTTACAGAATTAAGTGGTAAAAGCAACGCATGAAACTATTCGTGTAATGAGGTTGATAAGGTAATTAATGGATTTGACAATAACAATATATCGAGCGTGGTGGGTGAGCGGTAACGCTCTGGTCTCGCATTCGGGAGAACGCGTGTTCGAATTCCCGTCCGGGCATCCAGATTTAAATTTTACATGGTTTGCCCAAATCACTACAGGCGAATGCCGGGACGCATCCTTCAAAAGGCCATGGCTGAATTCCTTCCCGTTACTTGCTCCCCATCCCTTCCCGCCTCTAATGATCTCGATGTCCACGAAGCGTAAAGTGAAAATGAAAAATAACAAATAAAAAATTAAAATGTCTTAATGAATGTCACCCGTGTTTCCGATTGTGAGATAAATGTAACCGATGATGATGAAAATGTTAGAACCGAGTAGTGAATCAAATACATATGTAGTAGCTTGTAATACTATTAGTGACTTATCAAAGATAGTAATGTTTCAAGTATCCAAAATCCAAGCAATGGTAGATGATGTTACAGATGATGATATTGGCCAGACACATGCAACAATACATAATAGATGTTTCATTGAAGACAGTTATAATAAACAGACTGTTAGCGAAGGTTAAGCAGTAATTGGTTGATAGTCAGCCGTCTTAGTACCAGCTGAGGCCAACTGAAACATTGCATTGGGAAGGCGGCAAGCCGTTAGTAGGTCAGTGAAACGTGAACACGTGACCTTTGTTTACAAGTGTACAGACCTTGTATTGCATGTTAAAGAGAAGATGTAATAATTTTTTTGAGGTTATGATAAGCACTAAATTAAATAAAACTGGAAATACAAAAAGAAATAAATAATATTTTATTTAGAGGGACTTCAGATAATCCGCGTTCTAGCATGAAATGTGCACAACAAAATTGAATCCAACTGTAAATTTTTGATTTTTGTATCCTGATTAATTGTTTACTAATGTATGTCTTATTTTTTATTTATCTTATGTATGATTATAAGTTTTTCTTGAATTCAAACGATTGATCTTGCATATTATGTTATTTTTCTAATGACATTTGTTCTGATTTGAATGTGTGTGTGTGCGTTTTTTCTTAATGCAAATTGTTGTGTGAGAGAGTGGATGTAATGTTAACCTCCATTCATCCAATTGTTAAGGGGAGTTGGTACAATATTTCGCTACCCTTCTTTATTTTTCTATCGACTTCCCTCATTTTTCCTCCAGTGCAGTATATGTGTAAAATCTCGGTGGCGGAAAATATGACTTTCTATACAGGCGCACGGGGGTGAATAATAGAATTTATTTTCAAAGTAACAGCACTTGTAGAAATTTCATGCTAATCTTGCAACAGTCCTGGAACGCTTTGAGTCCCTTCTGATGGAATTTTTACGTGACGATACAACAGGTTACCTTTCTGAAATAAATGTGTTTATTTAGGCGGTAATTTCTTTTAATGTACAAGTAATGTTCAATATTTAAAAAAAAAAAAATTCGATGTACAAGTAACCTCCAATTTCCTTTCTGACATCTTCTTCAGCGATGTTTCATATGTTTATAATTCGGTTACTGTTCAAAAAATGGTGAAGGTTTCGAAAAAAAAATTGATGTTTTCGTGGATTTTTCTTAAAAAATGAATATGCGATGCAACCAACAGCAACTAGTTAAAAAAAGTCAGCAAAAAACAAATAAAACATCTTCTGAACCGAGGATCGAACGTAATCGTAAGGACTCTATCCTTACTGATAATCGCCTTAAACAACGTATTACATTTAACTCTACGAAATTACAGTGTAAATGAGCTTCACAGAAAATGGTAAGTGATTTTGTAGCAATATTGTTTGGGTTTTCACGAGCAAGTTGCAGTGACTTTTTCGTATTTCATCTATTGTTGGAGCACTTACGTTTTTTTGTGAGTTTTTATTGTTGTGGATGCAAATTGGTGTACTACACACTATTTATAAACCCTATTTCCAACAATTTATACACAAATTCAAAGAAACAAACCAGACGGTACTTATCTAGAGTGAGCGCTTGCTGGCACGTGACGTCACAGGTGTCGTTGGCCTGCGCCAGGCAACAAAGGAGGGTTTTGGCAGGATTCTAAGTTATCATTCTGGTGCTTGTATGAAAAAAAAGACAAATAAAGATGATATTGTAAACATTTTTACATAAATAAAACGCTACCCGAAAATTTATTATAGTAATAATTAAAGTTTTAATTTTCTTCCATTAAAATGCATTTGAAATTATTCAACCTTTTAAAAATAAAATTATCATTAATTCACAGTTTAATTAGCTGCAACAGTCATTTCATAAATAAAAAATTATGATTTATTAGTAATATTTTAGGTCATTAGCTTTTTGTTATAATTTTTAAAACAACTTAAAAAAAGTTCTCCGAGGTAGTATTGAACCCGGACCGTCCACGTGGTAAGAGAGTTCGCTACAGACAGCCACTCCGCTGTGGTGGTAAGGCGTACAAATCGACCAGTATATGAGCTGCGCGTAAAACTTTAGAGCCCGCTTTCTCGGAATCTTCTGGCTAGTGCGCATTACTACTTTCCTGGGTGGACACCTTTAAGGAATACTACTAACCTGCAAAGTCTCGTCCCGAAATGAATTTCCGAGACCGTAAGGTCCCCTTGTCAGATGTATACTTACATTAATACCGTTATAATATATATTAATATAATTAATGTGGCAGGTTGGGATGTGACCACATCTTTCCCCCTGCCATATGTCTCGCCTCCCACATGATTAAGACTAAAGTCGAAATATTGTGTAATTCTTTTGTTTTTGTGTTTTTACGTGTCTCGCCCTCCTGCCTTCATCTGTGGTAAGTGACGGGTAGCTGTTTATTTTCCCTATCCTATCTTATTTTCAGTGCCTCGCGGCAGTTTCTTTGTTTCCTTTATCCTATTAATATAATTAGATCGAAATATATCATCAACAAAAACTTACAGAGTCTGTTATGCAAAAATGGAAGTATTACAAAGTGGCGTCCCAGAGGTAAGATAAGTCACGCTTAATGGCTCCATTTTGCAATTAGGATCCAATTATCACTGCGTAAACGGCTACAGCAACAAAATAAAAATTTTGTGGCAGCATGTACAAATTTGTTGGTATTATTATTTAGACTGCCTTTACAAGAAATATGCAATATTTTCAAGGGAAATTATCCGTAAATTTGAAAACCTGTGTCCTTTTAATCTTTTACCCTGGGGGTTAATCAGTGACGGATATGATAAAGGAGCTGAAATGGGATTCATTGCAAGACAGGAGGAGGATGAGGAGGGTTGTCGGAGTGTACAGGGCATATACTGGCGATGAGGCATGGAAAGATATTGCAATAGGTATGAAAAGTAGTGCATGAAAGGGAAAAGATGACCATGACCACAAGCTGGCACCCGATTTCAGGCACAAGGGTGTGGGAAGATTCTCTTTTTTAAGTAAGGGTGTCAGGGATTGGAATGAGTTACCAAGAGAAATGATGAATAATTTACCGAAAACTTTGAAAGAATTTAAAGATAAAATTTGTAGAGGGCAAATGTAGGTGGGTGCAGGATAGGAGGAAGATGGGTGTGTAGGGAAATTGCCACCGGAGCCTGCGCTCCATTGCAAGTAAAATTAAATTAATTAAATTAAATTAAACATATTTCCCACAGTCATAGCGCCTTTCTGGAAGCATTCCAGGAAGGCATCGTGTTCTTGTCTCTCCCCATGATTTAAATCTGACCCTGATCTCTTTGAAAGGCATTTGGGGCTAAAGATATAGCTGACTGCAAATCGCAAGAAGGCGCAACAACAGAGTAAGGAAGTTGAAAAACTACAATAATATTGACAACAAATCTTCTCGGGTTTCCAGCCGGATTTTATTAAAAAGCGACAAGCTTTCGGTAACTAGCGCAGCAATCATCATCAGGTCAATAATGTACCGGCGCTCTTGCCGTTACGAATACCAGGCGTTCATTGGTGTCACTTAGCAACCTCACGACGCTCGCAGTTCCGCTGACATTCGTAACGGCAAGATCGCCGGTACATTATTGACCTGATGATGGCTGCTGAGCTGGTTGCCGAAAGCTTGCCGCTTTTTAATAAAATCCGGCTGCAAACCCGAGAAGATTTGTTGTCATTTATTCGCCGGGAAAGCCTACACTCACATATATAATAATATTGTGTTTTCCACGAAAATCTGTATTAGTTTTAAGAATTGGCTGGTACGTTGTCAAGTTGCAACTTCGAAGTGTCTTGTTGCCGCAGGTCAGTTGCGTTTGTCGTACAATAACGTGGTCGGGAAATCCCGAAGGCCCGGAGTTGAGTTGAAGAGTTTAGTTCTGCATATTTCACGTCACGTGTTGTGTTCCATATACAGTATATAAAGTGTCATTTTTTTGTGAACTATATAATTTGGGACACTTACAAAGTCCATGCGAATTTAACTTTTATCCGGAAATTCTTCATTTTTATCCGCACAATGCATCTAACTTTCAGCACTGCAAAGCTCTTACCGTTTGCCACTGGAGGCTGCTTCCCAGGTAACAGAGCTGTGGTCTGCAGACCAGCCGTGGTTGAAGACGTTCGTCAGCTAACGCACACTTAACACTCGCCAGATAATTTCGTTAGGAGCAGAAGTCGAGAAATTGTGGCTCCAGAGCGCCGCTTTCTAAGTGTTTAAGAAAGTCATTACTCATGAGTCATGACATGAGACAAGCAATCGTTAACTAGTCTGGGTGAGTAATAGCTAGCTGCAGGTTAATGGAAATAGCGAATCTGCAATGTCAACAAGTGGCTGAGGTTAAAAATAATTCAAAGTGAGTATTTATAGCACTCATCATTTCATGGCCAAATCGATATTTCTCACCAGGGATACTTTTGTTCTGTTCATCTGAATTTTTGGCTGAAAAAATAAATACATACATTTGTTGTTAACTATTCTGTGTCTCCCCATTCTTCGTTATATGCCCCCACATAAAGCAGTAACATCTAATTTCATACTTTGCACAGAAACATTTATCTCTTTGCTGAATTCTTTTAAGTCTTTTGTTGCTTCCACTGGAAAAACTTCTTCCTATTCTTCATTCTTTATCATAAAATAGCTAATTTAATCTTCTTCTTCGTAGCTTCAATCATTTTCATCCTCACTACTTCCTTCGTCACAACCTAACACTATTGTATCTTCTTCTTTGCTCAGCTTGTTTCTCATTAACATTCTGTTGTCAAAATTTTCCATTACTTCCTTTAGCCCCAGTACCGGATTAACCACGTAGCAGGAGGTAGCAAATGCTACGGGCCTCGCGCCTCCTAGGGGACCCCGCACCTAGACTAGATGGTCAATCTCTACAATTTTCTCTCGGACGACAAAAATCAAGGGCCTCTTCTTCACATTTGCTACGGGCCCCGCGCTATCTTAATCCGGCCCTGTTTAGCCCAAAAATGCTTCTGCGAACATATCTTCGTTCATTACACTATATAATTCCTTTTTTAGAGGCCTCTCTTGATTATAATTCTCGCATTCACTGGTGTTAGGTAACTCCAATATTCCAACTATTTTTTTTAGAATCCGCCTATAAATTCGAGCGTTTTTTATTTTCAATAAGCTCCAAACACTCCCACCATTTCAGACGATCATCTTCAATTACTGGCTGTTCCATAGTTCAATATTCTTGCTCTGGATTTTCTCCTTCCACCTTAGCCAGGTAACAACTACTATAGTCCCTTTTTGGCCTTTGTTATGATTTCTGTTTACATAATTTGATCCTTTATTTTCACTTCCCGCTTCCGCTCGAACCTTTGCTTTCGTCTCCGCTTCTTACTACCCCTTCTAAATAGGGCATTTTTAGAGATATTCTTTTCATAGTAACAGTCTTCATGTTACTCTATTATGCACATTATTATTATTACTGAAACAATCGCCGTCTGGACACATATGTGGATATATCTCCCTTAGATCGCTTGCATACACCAGATTTTCTCACGGAGATGCAAATTTCATTCAACTGTAATTCCTATAGCTGCTTTCCCTTCCATTTATGTTACAAAATCTTTTTATACATCGAATTCCGCTCTGATGACGAACTTCATCTGTCGAGTCTTTTGGCTGCATCCAAAAATTCTTCGATTATTTATTGGTCTGTCTAGCATGTATCTTAGAACATTCTGTATTAAAACCTCTATTTTTTCATCAGTACTGAAACCATTTTCTAAATACTTCAGTTTTACCATAATTTTACAATAACATCTGAATTTCTCGTCACGCCTACTTCAGTTCCATCGGTTTCAGAGACCACATTTGCTTGCTCTGCTGTAAATACTTCTCCAAAAATATTCTCAGAAAATCTTTAAAATCATTACACACTTCGGCGATATCACAGCTCAAGGAATATGCGTAGCTACATGACTTGTTCTTTACTTATTTTAGCCTCAACAGATCATTCTAATGATATATGATTTTTGTTAGCTTTAATTAATTTCGTCGCGTGCATACTGCCTACTGGAGCAAACTTGATTTCATTGGGGTAATCAATAATTCCAGCTTGCTTGCATTTATTCGCTACCTTTTACTTTGTCCGCATCATTGTTACGTGTCGATCGACCTTAAATACATTGTCCTCCATTCCAGCTATTCTTTCATTCAGTGTTGATACTCCTTGTTCGATTTCTTCAAACACTTTTTTTTATATTTTTCACGCATTGTTTATATTGTTTCACTGAAATTTCTTTTGGTTTTTTACTGTCTTTTCTCGATTTGTTCCATTGTTTTTGTCACTTCTTCTTTCGCTTTATCATTTCTTTTTTAACAAGCACCCACTTCTCCTAAACATTCACATCTCTGGAGCTCACTTACTGTGCTTCATAACGCTTACAACCCTTCTGGTTTCTGTTCATTTGCAGTAATGTTCTGTTCATTCCCCTGGCATTTGTCTGCAGTGATTTTGGAAAACCGTAGAAAACCCATGGATAATCGGACGGGAATTCGAACACGCATTCTCCTGTGTTAGAGGCCAGAATATTATCCCTCGCCCACCACGCTCAGTCTATCATATGCGATTTTGGGTCCTCAGGCCAGATGGGCGACCTTTTTTTTTGCTTTGTGTTGTTGGTAGGGGCCCCCCTGAGCTGAGGTTGAGGGCTCCTGAGTAGTGCTTGGGGGCCCCTGAGGAGTAGTTGGGGCCCCGCTGAGCAGAGAGGGCCCTCTGGGCCCCCTTAGACGAAGGTAGAGCTAACGCAAAAAAATGCACCAGTTTGCTGTGAAGGCCCGTGGGCCCTCTGAACTGCGCTTGGGGGCCCCCTGAGCGTAGGGGCCCCGGTGCACTGCACCGCCTAGCCCCATAGTAGCTACGTCCCTGGCACCATAACAATACTCCAGTTACGTTATTTCCTTTACATATTCGTTACAATATATTTGAATTTCCAAGAAGTCGGCAGAACACTTTACTACCCAGTGGATAACTGCACTATCGGCAAACAATGTCAAATAGCTATTAGCCATGTTACCAAGATAGTTTATAAAATACAGGACTAATGTTGTTACCAGTACACTTACCATTGAGATACCCGATACATTTTCTTAAGAAGTAAACGCTTTTCCTCCTACGACAACATATTGAGACCATACAGTCAAGAAAACTTATTTACATTCAGAAATCTGTTACGATCTGACGCACTTTTTGGTACTGCACACTGTTTAATTATGGGGCGTCCGTTAATTACGTGAGGAGTTTTTCCGGAATTCCCCACCCCAATGGTTTTTTTTTTTTTGCTCTACCATCCTTCAAGAATTTCAAAACCTCACATTGACTCCCCTCCCCCTTGGTGAGTTTTCGGCGGACTTCCCCCTCCCACTTTCACCTCACGTAATTAATGGACTCCTCCCTTACTTGATACCTAACACTAGAAACTCTATTTCAAAGATTCAACTTGTGAACAGATTTCTGAGATATCGGTAGAGAAATACAACAGGAAACTTCTAAACTGTGAACAACTGTCACAATGTCTTCACTTCGTTCAAACGCTGCGATAGAATCCACCTTCACATCCATTAACTCTTGGGCAAGTAGGACAATACATTGGTCAGATATGGAAGAACAAAACGCCAAGAAAAAAAGGTGTAATAGCTGAGATACAGAAACGAGGAAGACAACTGGCAACTGGATCCAAGTACAAAATTATCAAACAGTGGTGAAATACACGATATTACCGGTCGACTAGAAAAAGGCATTAATCCCTCCACTGCTGAAGGGAGAATACAAGAGAACATCTAAAAAAATAAAAATGACTACGTGTCATTTATGTTAATACTGCGTGGTTTGCAAATGAACGATATGTGTTACAATAAATGAACAAAAATATAACTGGATGCCGGATCGAACCGATGGGTTAAACATTACGAGGTCATCAGTTACTATTCTGCTCAAGACACTAGTAAGCGCATCTCGCTCACTGTATTAATGGTGCAATGTGGAAACTGGCGATATGAAACCTGCTTTGAACCGCGTTTTACGAAAATAAGGACTAACCGTCGTTTCAATGTATTTAAAAATATTTAGAATTTCCTGAATTCCGCAAAAAAAAAAATGTAGTGGAGCCTCCCTCGCTGTTTTTGCAGTTCGCAGCTTTAAATACCGTTGATTAGTAGAGGTTATCAACGAAGCAAATAAGCCGTGTACTTCGTAAAAATTCTGAAATGCGTTTGGAATTACCGAGCGTGGTGGTGTAACGGTTAGCGTTCTGGCCTCGTATTCTGGAGGACGGCGGTTCGAATCCCCGTCCGGGCATCCAGATTTGGGTTTTCCATGGTTTCCCCAAATCGCTCCAGGCAAATGCCGAGATGCTTCCTTCAAAAGGCCATTGCCGAATTCCTTCCCATTCCTTGCCCCCCATCCTTTACCGTCTCTTAAGACCTCGCTGTTAAGAGACGTTAAGCAGTTAAAAAAAAAAAAGCGTTTGGAATTAGTTGCTCAGAGGCTCCGAAGGGTACTTGGCCCCCGTAAGTGACACTTCAATTTATTGCTAGATCTGCTTTTGTCCTCGCCATTGAAATGTAACACCGGGAGAAGTGAATCTATTTTTAATGAGAAATCCAAACTACGGCAACTACTATCTTCGTTTCACATGGCGAAGCTTTCAGTTTTAGTACCACAAAATGTTTGCTAAAATTATGATTTCAATCGGGATCTTTCTTCTCTCAAATCCAACACCTTTACTATTGAGTAACAACACCAAGCTATGGATGTTTTACAGATTCCTGAATGAATGTAATCCTTCGAAACTTTGCTAGAAGTATTTCTACGAATCATTTCATATTACTTTCGACGTTTAAACACAGTACCTCCTGGCCGTTCGACCAGTCTCTCTACGACTAGACTTCTGTCAACGTTTCAGGATGTCAAAGTTATTGGAGTATAAGCCACGGTTGAAAATCATGTTTTCTACTATTTCTCAGAAACTGATAGCTTATAGACTATATATATAATTATAAATATTACTCAGTTTTTATTATATTTTTTATTCAAAAATTGATACGTCACCATTACTTTTGACGTGGTTTATTTCGGAAATAGTGAATTGGCCTAAATATCTTAACAGCGGTCAATTTTGCATGGTTCTCGATGAATTTAGTAAATTGATGTTCAAAGCCAAAATGATCTCAAAAACAGAGTAATTGTCTCTCACAGAAGGAATTACTAACTTGGATTGAGGAGTACCAACTGATGGCAAGAAAAGAGTTTCATTCATTTTTTGCTGCGCTCTTTAATACATTAAAATCAAAAGTTTAAACACGAAACACATACCTCAGACATACTATTCTCGAAGTAGTTGGTCAAACGCGCTGAGCTTATCACGTCAACGTGTAAGGTGCTGCGCTCTTTAGTAAAACAGTCTCGGTTAAAATAATGGGAATGAGAAGGCTACGTACTGCGCTGACCGTAATACGTCGTACAATGCGCAAAATTCGAGTTGGTAGGAAAACAGAACTTTACGGTGCGCAACAGAATTTTTGTGGAGGAACTTGTTGGTATTTTCCCCCAATCTTAAGCAGGCCATACACGTTACGACGGTTGCAAAGACTGTCAGTGGAACCGTCGCAATGACAGTCTTATTACCACACATACGTTGCGCCTCGTCGCATAGACGGTTCTACAAAATTTCACCACAGTCGTCATGTTGTCTCTTTTAGTGTCTGCTTAATATCATTAAAATATATAGTATAGTTTCATTCATATTCACACGTGAACAAAAAAAAAAAAAAAAAATATACAGTTCCAGTTATGTACCTTTTTTCTGATTTTACTGTAGATAATCATCATATATATTATTTCTATAAGGTATTTTTTTGTCACAAGCCTGTATCTTCCTTCATACTTTACCGAAATCAATGAATGAGGTGTCATGTTAAAACTTATGGTCTCCACTTTGGTTAAATCGTATTTTAAACAAGAAAGTTTTCGGAATTCGACCCTTAAAGGGCAAAAATGTAAATTTTTCTAAAATGCTGTTTTCTGTGTTACGAGTCAGTTATCTCTCTGGATACCTATCTGAAACCGTTTTATGAAGTATCGTTTTAAAGATTAAGATCTCCGCTTTAGTGACGTCATATATTAAGCCAGAAAGTTTTCGGAATTCAACCCTTAAAGGGCAAAAGTATCAATATTTTTGCAATGCGTTTTTGTGTCACGAGCGATTTATCTCCCTTAATATCTAACCGATATAGATAAATGAGGTATCATATTAAAGAATAAGGTCTCCGCCATGGTAACATTATATTTTAAGAAAGGAATTTTTCGTAATTTGACCCTTATAGAGCAAAAATGTCACTTTTTCTAAAATGCGTTTTTTGTATCTCGAGCCATTTATCTCCCTGGATATCTAACCAAAATCGATAAATGAGGTAGGATTATGAGGAGTAATGTCTCAGCTTTGTGACATCATATTTTAAGAAAGAATGTGTTTGGAATTCAACGCTTAAAGGGAAAAAGTATAAATTTTTCTATAACGCATTTTTGTGTCACGAGCGATTTATCTCCCTTAATATCTAACCGATATAGATAAATGAGGTATCATATTAAAGAATTAGGTCTCCGCCATGGTAAAATTATATTTTAAGAAAGGAATTTTTCGTAATTCGACCCTTATAGGGCAAAAATGTCACTTTTTCTAAAATACGTTTTTTGTATCTCGAGCCATTTATCTCCCTGGATATCTAACCAAAACCGATAAATGAGGTAGGATTATGAAGAGTAATGTCTCAGCTTTGTGACATCATATTTTAAGAAAGAATGTTTTTGGAATTCAACCGTTAAAGGAAAAAAGTATAAATTTTTTCTATTACCGATTTTTGTGTCACGGGCGATTTATCTCCCTTTATATCTAACCGATATAGATAAATGAGGTATCATATTAAAGAATAAGGTCTCCGCCGTGGTAACATTATATTTTAAGAAAGGAATTTTTCGTAATTCGACCCATAAAAGGCAAAAAAGTCAATTTTTCTAAAATGCGTTTTTTGTGTCTCGAGCCACTCATCTCCCTTGATATCTATCCAAAATCGATAAATCAAGTACGATTGCTGACATCATATTTTAAGAAAGAAGTGTTTGGAATTCAACCCTTAAAGGGAAAAAGTATAAATTGTTCTACAACGTATTTTTGTGTCACGAGCCTTATATTTCCCTTGATATCTAATCGATATAGATAAATGACATATCGTATTAAAGACTAAGGTTTCCGCTGTGGTAACATTATATTCTAAAAAAGGAATTTTTCGTAATTCGACCCATAAAGCGCAAAAATGTCAATATTTCTTAAATACGTTTTTTGTGTTTCGAGCCATTTATCTCCCTGGATTTCTAACCAAAATCGATAAATGAAGTAGGAGTATGAAGAGTAATGACTGAACTTGGTGACATTATATTCAACCTCAATATTCATCGCATTTTATTCGCGAAATTTTCGCACGGGTCGTCTAGTTTAATCAAATTTGTATGGTATATTCTTATGTAAATGATACAACTTGGGTGAAGCAAACTTATTGTTGATAAGAAACTGGTTTAGATTTTATAAATTTGAGATCATATAACTATTTTTAGGAAATAGTTCAGATACTTATTATATTACAACTCACCTGCTTTGCTTCGATTATTTTTATTTTGCTTTACTAATCGTGATTTATAAGCGTCTGCAATTGTGAAAAATTTCGAGTTAATTTAACATTCCATTCCTGAGAAAAAGATACATAGCATAGAAATTTTCGAGTTCTGATAGCTTGGTTGCACGGACCGTCTCAAACATCAACACTCACATTACGACCGGTGCGATCGTGTACGACCGGAGCGTGTCGTGTCGCAAGGTTCGATGACAATTCCAACAGACCTGCGACATGACCTTGGTCGCACAGTCCGATTTACGACCAACCCATTCACGATCGGATTTATCGCATACGACCGAAGTACGTGGGACAGTCCGTGCGACCATCGTAACGTGTATGGTCTGTTTTATTTTTCAATGCGTGAGCTTAAAAATATTTCATCCACAGTGTTATGCTTACGAAACGAATCATCTGAAATACAGAAGGTGATGGACATGAAAACAGCCAGTGGTATTCCTCATTGGTCGGAAATAAGAAGTCTTATTGTTTCCGCGGATGTCGTGCATTCTTCAACGTTGTCAGATAGTGCAAATTTCTCGACCTTGCTTCTGACGTGAACGGTCAGTTAATTTGCCAAAGACTGGGCATTTCTTTTTTGAACAATTGTTATTTTAGAAAATATGTAGTGATTCGATTTTCGGTGGGTAACTCCAACCTTCGTACAGTATTGATTATATCTTCTTTGTTTGAATAGCTTGGATTATTAATTCTTGTATTTTGTCGGATTGCGGCGCAGTTTTGATCGCAGTTATAAATAATGTTTGCTTTACATCATGAGTTTCTTCATTTGGTTTTAGGATTTGATCTCTCCATTTTTTGCCATATCCTTCAATCCTGTTCCCAAATTCATTATCGATCTTCCGATGCTCTCTAAGTCATTAATTTTTTATATCCACGTCTCTTTTCGTGCCTTCACTATTCCGTTGATATATTTTTTCCTGAGTTGACTATAAATATCTCTCGAGTTGTTCCTAAAATTTTCTATTAACTCCTGCATTTCGGATTTGAAATCACCTCACACCTCTTGCCATGCAACCCTACTATGTCATGATGCCTTTCATTTGGTTCATTGACATATCAGCATTAGATGAGTACTCAGCTTTCGATCATCAATCGGCTACTTCAAACGTGTCGCTTGTTCCGGGGTTTGCAATAGCTCTGCTTCCCAGCTTCTACGATCTTCTTACGTAAGATTACCTCAGGATTACTACCTTTATTATAGTAATTCATAGTTTTGTATTGCCTTATTATTATTATTAATTTTAATTGCAATGGAGCTAACGCTCCGGTGGCAATTCCCCTGGTCACCTAATTACCCCGATATATATATTTGTAATTGAAATGTTAAATCCTCCTCCATTTACTTTTCCGATTTACAAATTTTAATTTTAAATTATTTAAGCATTTTTGACAAATTATTCATTACTTCACTTGGTAATTTGTTTCCTTTCGCCTGCGCTAGCAATTTACCAAAATCTTTAACTAGTATTACAAGTTTAAAAAACAGTTAATTTCTTAAATAAACTGTTTCGTTTTTCCTTGCTTACTGTACAAAAAGTACTGCGCAACAATATATATATATATATTTATTTCTTTTACCGTTGATAATGTAATAGCGCTGAATAACACGGGAAGTTAGTCAATTTCTTATAATCAAGCCGCAAGAGTGGTTACAACATCTAGGACTAACCATTTCACCTTTGAAATAATCTATTTTTGTTTTTTCCCGTAAAAAAATTGTCTACCGAGACACAGCGATACATCTGGGTCCATGTATCTTCCCAGTTCGATCATCGGTCAGTCATCTAGGCTTACATATGGATAGTAAACTTTCTTGGAAGGACCACACAGACCACATAATAGCCAAAACGGAACGTCATTTAAATGTCATAAGATCTGTAACGCGTGTTTGGTGGGGAGCCGATCCCTCCGTCCTCCTCAACCTATATAGAGCATTCATTCGACTTATCTTCGATTACGGAAGTGCCATCTATGGAAATGCGTCCAAGCATACTTTCACGTAAACTGGACGCAGTTCACTACAGGGTAATCCGATTATGTCCTGGGAGCTATGAAATCTACTCCAACAAATGCTCTGTTAGTAGAGGCGAAAGGAAATGCCATTAGATATACGCCGTCATCTTCTATCCAGCTTATATCTAATGAGGCGCGCGTCCATCTTAAATCATCCTGTGACACATACGGTTTCTGAATACATAACAATGTTGGAGAGAAGATGCATATCCAATAGTCCCAGAACACCCAAGTTGGTTCAAAGCCACTCTTCAATAAAACATTTGATACCGTCAATCATCCAAGACTATACATTGCCCATCTTCTCATTCCAATATAATCTTTTGAGAATTAAACCAAACATATATTACCTACCCGGCTGTATCATTAGAAGCGGCTCAGTAATCACCGTGTACGAATAGATTTTTGAATCAAACCGACCAGACTGAGTTCAAATCTTCTCGGATGGCTTTGAAACTACAGATGGAGACGGTTACTTCTGCCCATCCTTTCGTGAGTCGAAGAAGGTTCGCCTACCATCCGAAACCACGATATATACAGCTGAGGCTTTAGCAATTAGAGATGCCATAAAATACGGGTATCAACGTTATAGTAAAATTCTGATTCTATTGTCCCAAAACTCGAAAATCCAAAACGGCAGAACGGACTGAACAAGACTTAGATATTCTAAACACGATGTATTCAGCCACATCAGAGGGTAAAGAGGTTCACGTATTATGGATATAGGGACACTTGTGTATCCAGCACAATGAAATGGTCGACCACTTAGCTAAGGAAAGTACAGTAGACAGAGAGATCCAGTTCATTCAGCTTCCCCACACAGATTTCACGTCAATTATCAAGAAAGATTCCTTTCGCGTCTGGTCAGACTCTTGGGTATCTGCGCAAACCGTTAGAGGAAAATATTACTCCCAAATTCAACCTCACATTCCATCAATAGATTGGTTCGCAAATTCTAAATTGGGGAAAAGACACACCACATCAATTATGCGGATGAGATTAGGACACGGGTGTTACCCTAGCCACCTATTTAAAAGCGGTATTGTACATTCCCTCTGCTGCCTGGAAGACCAAGAAGAGGTAGCAGACATAAACCATATTATACTCGCATGTAGCCGTTACCGGGTACCCCAAAATGAATTGTACAAAAGTATTGTTAAGCTCAACATCCCTCTACCAGTTTCTGTATCTACCCTGTTGAGGACAGAGCGATAGCCCGTTTCTTAACCGAAGCTAATATAAACTTTTAATGATTATCTCTTCATTGCAAGGTTTCAATGTAGGTCTATTAGTGCAAAGTAAAAATTTACAGTGAAACTTACAAATGTAATAGTGATACACAAAGAAGAGTTAAATGTTGTAACAAGATGTATAAGTAAGCAACAAAATTGCATATGTCTAAATATATATCTAAAATACTTATGTAAAATATTTGTAAAAAATTGAATCTTGATCTAAACATCTATGTAAAATAATTGTAAACACTAGTAGCTGGCTACATGCTCACCATGACCGAAGGCCAAATAAATAAAATAAAATAAACGATAAACAAAAATCTTTGGTTTAGTAGAATCTTTGCCCCAGCGTAAAATATTATTTCGGTATAACAATTATGCAGTAAAAGTTTAACTCACAATTAT
Organism: Vandiemenella viatica; assembly: GCA_031002005.1. Taxonomy (NCBI): domain Eukaryota; kingdom Metazoa; phylum Arthropoda; class Insecta; order Orthoptera; family Morabidae; genus Vandiemenella; species Vandiemenella viatica. The sequence goes on from JARYHS010011408.1 coordinate 183,986,714, forward strand.
CCCTAAGGTCTTACTTAAAACAAAAGTCTAGTGTGACACGGGACAGAAAGCACTACATGCATCTTTGATTCGACGTATCTAGTACCAAAAATCTGAATTCAAGAATTGCTTAAAGTATTTGCGATGTAATTTCAAAATATAGGCGGAACTAAATTGAACATCGCCAGCCCATGCTGGAATAAAGAAAGGCAGAATGAGCCTACAATATGGTGGGGATCTGGAAAGGATGGAGAGATTAAAGTTAAGGAGCCAGAAAGGACGTAATTGTCCAACCCTTAACCATGGTGATTTTTCCTTTCCTGCTGAAGAGAGTTTTTACTGTTGATTTTTTTTTATATCTCCCTTGTTTCACCTATTTTAGTTCCATCGTCCTATCTTTTTCAGCAGTTACAATTTTAATAGTGCTATCCCCAGTTTCCCGTACGATCGTCTCTGGGCACACTCGATGCCGTGCACAAATCTCCCCACTACCCTAGGACGCGGAAGTGACGTCGAAGCAAATGCACCGTTTCTGAGATGGATGCCGCAGAGCGTATTTGCCGTAAACTTTTTTCTCTTGGTCCAGACCGAATTTCAACCTAACCACGACCACTATCACAAAACGAACATATTTAGGTTGATATGAACCCTGTACCGATAATTTTTGTGTAATTTTTGCACTCGATGCTATATACACGTATCGTCATTGCGACGACACTTTCGCGTGCCGGGGTAATTGGGAGATTTGTGCACGGCATCGAATGTACCCACAGACGCTCGTGTTTCCCGTAAAGTTTAGTTTTTATCTTTAAGGTACCTTCATCGTTATATATCACTGGTTTTGCTGATACGCTAAACCTTTGTAGTAGATGTTCGGCCCACACATGTACTTTCTGCAATGGAAAATTTCTTGTGTATACTTATACCTTGAACAACCGATCAGATGAAACAAGCTATGCCGTGTTGGACAGTGAATGCTGGTGCTGCTACGCACCGGAAGTGTTCTGGGTGGCTGCCGACTGCCGCCGGAAGTCACGACCTCGGCGGCGTGGAGTAGCGGTTTAATTCTATCGTACATATATATACGCATCGCAGTCAAAAAATTGTCGTCACCCACCTTGTAAGCAACATCAATACTAGTTGCAAGGGTATAATCGTGGCATAATACAAGCCTCACTACAATGCACGTGTCAAAGGCTACGCATATTATACAACAACAGGTAGTCTTAATTAGGGCTAGGAACAAATTTAGGGTTATCAATAAGATTATTTATATTGCTATGCATCTCCTAAGTTAACACATCTTCCGCATGTTCTTACAGCTATCGTATGTTAATCGTTGCTTTCGGTATTAATACAGATTATTTCAGATTTCGTAACCTCCGTCCATGCACGGAACGACGAGCACTAGCCGCAAGATTTGAAATAGCTTCATTTAAACTCCATAATAATTTAGGGGCGTCCATTAATTTCGTGGGGTGAAAGAGGGGGAAGGGTCCGGGGAAATCTCACCAAGGGGGACGGGGGGGGGGGGATCAACGGAAATCTCACGTGAGATTTTGAAATTCAAGGATGAGCAGAGCTAAAAAAACAAAAAGTTTACAAATGACGCGAATGACGACATTAGAGGGGGGGGGGTTATACGGTCTAGAAACGACGCGGAAACCGACTTTCGGAGGGGGGGGGGGGAGGGATATAGCCGCCCTTGGAAGCACGAGAGCTAATAAAACAAAGTCTCAAAAACTACGATGCCAATTAGCAGGGAGGGGGTGGTGGGATCTCCGTAAAAATCTCACGAAATTTTAAAGGGGAGGGGGGTCGGACCAGATGTCACCAAATTTCACCAGATAAGTGGGGGGTCCGGAATTCAGGAAAAACACTTCACGTAATTAACGGACACCCAGTTATGTCTCATGTGTCATTGCATTTACAGATATTTATTGTGACTGTACAGCCTCTGGCATTAAACTGGGCAGGCGCATCGTGGTCTGTCTCCCTAATTTTGCACAATCTGACAACGTTAAACAACGCATGTCATCCGAGGAAACAGTAACTTATCGTAACTCCACCCCATGAAAAATTCGACTGGCGTATATTTCGTCCGGCGCCTTTTATATTTCAGAGATTCCTTTCCTTTCCTTAAGTTAATTCGTGGAACATAACAAGGAAGCTGTCTTCAGAAGTGTTATATTTCGGTAATTATTTTCCTAAAGTCAAGTTGTGAAGCGCATCATTAAAGTTGTAATTAAAGGGATTGCATTAAAGAGCGTTCCAACTGATTAGCGTAAAACCATAACGATATTTATTTATATCTTGTTTTTCCTAATTCATTCAAATGATATTACACTAATAATGTGGTCGATGGGCCCACCAGCTGATGTCCATGTTTAAGAATGTAGAACTTTCATTACTATATATCTATAGAAACGATCATAAAGATATTAATTAGGAAAAATGTGTCTCTAAGCCATACTTGACGAGAAGCATAGCAATACGAGATGCATCGGCCTGCGGTTAACGTTCTAGTCTTATGAACATAAAGTCCTCGTTCCAGTCTAGGTATTCCAAATATTTTTTTTCTTTTCCGAGACAAAAGCGGGAGCTTACCGCTAGCGAGGCGACAGTAATACCGGTGAGAATGGATGGACACTGGGATTTGCCAAAAAGAGACCTTGAATGGGCTCGTTCACTCGGTGTATCGTGGGAAATATTATTCCTACACGCCATCCCGAGGGATAACGATAGTACCCGAATACTGTTAGCAAATGAGAGGCAATGCTTTCGCCAGCAAAAACAGGGAGGCTTTTGCGAAACCAATCCGGTGTGTTTATTTCCTCACGTGATTGGAAATTTTACACGCTGATGAGAAAATAGGCATGGACTCGCAGAGAAGAGAGGGATCTTCTGGATGAGCGTGGAGACTTGACTTCGTCGAGAACGAGCGCTCTGGGCACTACTTGCCAGAACAGTGTTGGTGATTCTGTTCTGGAGGCTTGGATGACTTAGTGCCAAGTCCGATCAATGTTGTCATATGTGCTGGCTGACGTGACGAGTGCCTTGCAGTACCTGAACCGGTGGGCAATTTGCGTGACGCTAGCGCCCTTGTTGCAACGCTTCGTGCAGCCAGCCAGACACGCTAATTATTCGTCCACGAAACAGTGTGTACTCCAACGAATCAGCCCTTTAACGGTCTAATGAGTGAGTGTTATTGTGCCGCTGGACATAAATTTCTGAGCTAGTGGTGTCGAAAAGCCGAGTGCTTTTTGTTTTCTTTTCCTGTGTTGCATTTGAATAAAGTAAGACTTCCAGGTTTTGGAAACTTTTTAATAACTATTCCTTGTGGGAACAAATTAATTCTCCTGGTGTCCTATAAAATCCAGTCAAATATGATGTTTACTTGTCATCACTATAAAAACAAGAATCGCTCTCAATATGCATAAGAGTTTTTGCTTTCCGTTGCATATTAAATTTGTAAAGTTATGTACATGTATGACAATTTCTTAGCTTCTACTATAATTGTTTGTTTGCTACTATCGTAACTGTAAGACGAGGTTATTGCGTTGAAATTTATTTTGCACAGACAGATATTTAAGATTAACGATAAATATACCTCTGTCTGTAAGCTTTCTTGAGTAGGCCTACCAAATAAACCATGATTTTAGGATCTCTTCAAATACTAAATCAGAAGTAATGGTTTTCACCTCTGTTTCTTGAAATTAATATATACGCTTTGCAGAAGGTAGTTGAAGGTGTTGATTTAAATTATGCAAGGTAAGCAATTAATCTCTCCCCCACCGACCAATCAGCTACAGTTTCAAAGTTAATTTTGTTTATAGACTCAAGTATGTATTCATACTCATACCTATAGTTACAGCATGAATGTATGTTCATAAGGAATCTAGGCTAAATACCTTTTTCCACCTATTATTATTTCGTTATCGATACTATAAGTCGGCATCTTATAATAAAAACTATTTTAGAAGCGTGTAACATTAAAAAAGTCTATTTGGCAGGTTGGAAGGTAATATCAATACACTATAGAAGGTCGCGGTATTCTCTCATCGCGCAAATCACACATTGTGTTCACTGTCCAGAACTGACTACTGATCTGTGATCCTTGATCTTTGACGCTTGAATGTTTGATCTGTTTGATCTGTTTCGCTCTGACCTTAGTCTTGATCATTTGACCACTGACCATTATACTTTCGCTGTGGTCTGGGGCGGAACACGTATGGGTTTCAGTGTGAGTTTAGCTAATGTTCTACCAGTGAACTGAACATTTCAACTTATTATGTGTTAATCAGGTTTTATTGTATGTTTTAAAGATGCATCCATGCATTATGGTGCGGATAGTTGGCATCAGAAACAGTGAGATTCTGCCACATGTTTCGAGGATGTAACGGATACTTTTAAACGTCAAAATGCATCCTTTAAGCGTCTCGTGCGTAAAGTTGCGCAACATAATTTCTTTATAGACATCAGATAGAGCGAGTTTAATGGTTTGGTGCTAGATGTGGACAGAAAGAGCGACGGGTGTGAGGCTGATTCCACGGTACACTTGGCGTGGGTGAATGTGTGTTAGAATGGAAGAGGCCAGTGGTTCCTGCAATGGCAGGTAGAGTGGGGGAGTGGGGGGGGGAGGTGCCAAAGCCACAGCTGGACTCACTCCTACGCGGGCTGAAACTAATGAAAACCAAATTCTGTGAAAACTACGCGGTGCCTAGTGCCTTCCACACACCTATCAAAACAGAAGAGACAGAAAAAGGATGGTTCTGTAGGTATATTGAGGGATTTTAGCTACAGAATATTGTAATTTTTACTCGGGATAATTTTTCTCAAGCTACAGCCATGTAACTTAATTCCACCCAACGCAGCAGAGCTCAAGGTTAGGCAAAGTCTCTTCCCATGGGAAGAGAGCTCCCCACCCTGGTGATTCAAAAAGTCTTTAGTAAGATGTTCTATGCGAATAGAACTAACTTCACGTGACTTTCTCCCACTACGCTTCTACGCCGAGAAGCGCAGTCTGGAGCAGTCCCCCAGGCAGTCTAATGGCCGAGCTTCAGGATGGATCACGTTTGCCAGTAGGCATGAAGGATTTATGAGGTGGGGGCTTTTCCATTTATACCCTTCTGCTGGCTTAGAAAGATTGTCCCGAGTGACAGGAATTTTATTAGTAAGAATTTTCTCTTTCATGAGAGCTATTTTAAGCATTATTTTTCAGATTTATCAAATGTATTTCTATGTGCTTATTTTTATTGAGGTTATTAAAGTCACTCCATTCTTTCAACTACATGTTTCACTTGTTTCACTGACTCTTGCTCATTACTAGCACTAAGTGATGGCAGAACGTAATTTCTCTGATCCTATAATCACATATTTTCGGTGAAACTGATCGGGGAGTGGTTGATCAGAGGCGAACCAAACCTGTCCTGTGGCGAATCACCACTCGCTAGCTACATTTCTCAAAACAAAAATAGTATTGTGAAATATGCTATATCGCAAAAAAAATTGCCAGAGGGAGGTGAATGAAATAGTATAAGATCTACTTTAATTGTAACACATTATACAGAAATTTTGGTCATATCTGGTGGTATCGGCCTTAGTTTCGAAGGGAGGGCGTCTGATCGGTGTTAATATCCCACTAATACTGACTGTTCCAAGTATCTTCTGAATTCTCAAACGTGGGTCATATCGTTCTAAAAGTGCTAGAATGCTAGTTTCTTTAGCAAATTGTGTTAATATATTTGCGATAACTACCATCCTATTCAATTTTGTATTCCCTTGCTGCAGTAGGCTTATCAACTAAATCGATTGTATACCTGTATACAGGGTGGTTCAAAATAACGTGGACAAAATGACATGGCAGATTTGTCATACAATAAGGATCAACAGTCTCATAGGAACAGAGGGCGCTAGAGGCACGAGAGGGCGTTGCGATACAAACACGAGCCACCACGATCACCAGACCTGTCTCCCTTGGATTTTTTCTTGTGGGGATTTTTTAAAAGGACTTGTGATTGAAACACCTGTTAAAACGCCGGAAGACTTGGTAAGAAGAATCGTTGCGGCAGCCGGATGTGTTCGAGATACACCTGGTATATTTGAGAAGGTGCGCCGTTCCATGCAACGGAGATGCCGGGCTTGTCTCGATGCATCTGGCAAAAACTTTGAGCATCTGCTGTAGGTTCAACATTTGGCTTGCATTAGTCGCATGTGAGTGAGTAATTATCAATAAAATATCTGTAATGGTTTCGTTTCTTCTCTTTGTGTCAGTATTATTTTAGACGCCCTGTAGCGGCTCCGGATTGCAGTTGCGACCCTCTGTTACTATGCGATTTTTGATTCTTATTGTATGACTGATCTACCATGTCATTTTGTTCACGTTATTTTGAATCACCCTGTATACCTGAGAATCTGAACTCTGCAAGGTTTCGATTCAGCCGATTCTATATGTTTGGACACTTTGCAGGCTGTAGGGCAGCGTAGCAGACTCGCCCGCGCCGACCATGTCAACACTGCCGCGGGCGCAAGCCGCCCTCCACGGCCGTGAGCACATGCGTCCGTCCAGCCTGTACGACAACCTGCCGCTCCCTCCACCGCCGCCATCACCGTGTTCGACGCCGCCGACGTCCCCGCACCAGCTTCCTCCGCCGCTGTCGACGTCTACACCCGGGCCGTCGCTGCTGCCCGCGCTCAGTACCACAGTGCCTGTCAACGTGTCGGCCAAGCCTACCGAGCTAGCGGAGAGGCATGCACCCACCAGGTCCTCGCTCAGACACTCGCGTCTCGTCAGCAAGGCTTACCAGAAAGGTACATACCGACGGCTCCTTCCTTACTATTTGCCTCATTGCCAGAAACGTTCCCGCCGCTGATGACCTCTATGTAGACGAGGAGTAGAGCCATAAAGGGGACGGGGGAGGGGGTAATAAGAATAATTTATGTTTCTTGGGAACAATTCCTAAGTACTCTAAAGCCGCGTTCCCACGACGTCTTGTAACGAGGGCGGGGCGGGACGGAACGGATACTCAACAACACGACATGGGAACGGGACCGCCTCTGATAGCGGGGGCGAGACGCAGCTACCCACTCTATGTCGGTAAACATCACAGGCGTGTGTAGCGGTGCGCTGTTGCCATTGGTTTGCAGCAGCGGTGCGCCCCCCTTCTGTTGCTGTAAAGTGCTCTGTGCCAAACGACACTAGGTAACGTGGTGGGGAGGTGGCGGCGAGGTTGGGAGGCCTAACCTGCGGCGCGCGCTCGTCCCTACACTTCGGCTAATGAGATGCCACCTCCGTTACAAGAGATCGTGGGAACGCAGCTTAACAGGTATCTCAAGGTATGGCATCTGCTGTTTTGTTTTATCTGGGAATAAGATTCGCTTCTCAATTTGCTTTATTTTTTTCTTAGGTTAATCATAGTGTATTCTTGAGGTGGAGATAGGTTGATTATCCCAATGAATTTCTGAGCTTGGAGCTTACAATCAAAAACAAACTTTTTAGTGGATTAAATTATTTAATCTTGTATACTGTTATTAAAGCGAGAGGGGACTGTGAATAGCTACAGAAGGATCTTCACTGGATATCTAGAGCTGGTCAAGATAAGTGCCAAAAACAGTCAACTTAACCACACAGATATAAAAAAAAAATTTCTAGTTGAAGGAAAAGAATGTAAGATCATTTGATAATTAATTCAGCAGGGTAGGACACAGAATAGGTGGTACAGAGAAATGCATCTACCAGAAAGGGTGAAAAGGGATATACTCGGGAAAAGATTGAGTTCGAGGTTAAAAAAAAAAGAAAGAAGCTTCTGAGCTTTTCCTGAGTATGCTGTGATAGCATGGGTTCCACATTATGGGTATCAAATAAGAGCTGAAAAAGAATCAAAGCAAGTCAGATAGAACTACAGTTGCTTAACAATTAATTAAAACACAAAACTAAAGAAACGTGTACTATTTTAAAGCAGAAAGATACTTACTTTGGAATAATCCGTTGTGTATTGTTTCTGTGTTTCGTTGATATCCATCTCAGACGTAATGTATCCTCTTTATGAAACTGAAATAATCGAACTTTCGATCCCTTTTGATAATTTCTATTGCATCTAGGAACTCAACATGGTGTACACATGTCTGCAGAAGAACAATTCACTAATAAACTATCGCAAAACATAATAACTTCGGAAAAAAACAACTCTTCGCACGTACAACAGCTTACAAATGGCTGCCTTCTCAACGGCCTTCCCTGAATCATGTGACGTCAGAACTATTTTGTGACGTAGGCACCGGCCCTTGATGTAGATGGTATTGACTCTACCGACTGTATATTTCAATAACTAGCGAGAAATTTCTCGCCCGACAACAGAAATTCTCGATTCCATATGCTGCTAACAACAATGAGTTTCAGGAGCAACAAAACAATCCCTCATTTCTGCAGGCAACAATCTTGAAAAGTCAAAATAGTTCATTTAAATATAAGCTGGTTAAAATAATACTGAATAAAAGGTAATAGGAATAGGGTGCGGGGACAGGCAGTATGTGGAATACATATCTCAGGAGGTCACATGTTCCGCACAGAACAAATTTAGAAAACTACAGTCCTGGGCTTATTGTTATCTTACAAACGAATGCATTGATTCATATAACCTGAATTTTATGCTTCAGGGAAATTACTGGTATTAGATGTTTCAGATGACAGTTAAAGGTAGAAATTACGTCTGTTAGGATATTTTATAGAACTCCGGTCCTTTCGAGTAAAAACCGTTATAGATGGACGGAATAATGCTTTTTTGCTTAAAAATATTTATTTAACTCGTTTAGACCAGCATTTCTCAAACCATTGTCTAATAAAATGTCTAAAATAGTTTTATGGACAGCTAATATAGATGAATCCAATTTTTACGTGTGTTTATATTACTAACCAGCCTTAAAATTTTTTATCGGCTCGTATAGCTGGCCTACGCCTACTATAAAGTTTTCAAAAACGGTCATTAACTGAATTCTTAAATAAATAAATAAATAAAACACCACATCTCTTTGGTTTCAACTGGAAACTTATTTTCCTATAGTAGTAATGAATGATATTCTTGAAATCACAGTTACCTGCCTAGTTATTGAAATGTTCGCGGATTTTATAAAATTTTATTTATGGACGTGATAAATTTTCTGAGGTTTATTAATAGCAGAGTTACTAGGTGGATGATTAAAATTTAGCATATTTTCTAACAAAGCTTGGTGAATAACATTTTGAAACTGTCATTTGATAAAGCCTCATTAAAAAAATGCTTATTACGGGTTGGAAACAAGTGGAGGAGGGGGGGGGGAATTCCACGTGCATCATTAATAAACTTTATTTTTTTAAAAAACCTTGTCGAGCCGAAACAGAGGTTAGTGATGATGGGAGGGGCGGAATGAGATTATGGGAGTAGAAAATGGGGAAGAGAAAAACTGTGGAGAGGTAAACGGGGGTGAGGAATACGGTGGAGGGGAAGGAGGAAAGGGTGTAACATGTGTCAACTCCACGGAGGGTCACCTAATTTGCATATCGTTTGTTTCTACATTCTCTCTTCGTCTATCTACTTGCCAACATACACCATCAACAAAACCCCTCAACAAGTAAGAGAAACAAATTTTATTGGATTGAGCTAGCACACCATTTATATGTGTAAACCAGCGATTGATTTCCAGTCTGTATTTTGCGATGAAGACAGTGTCAGAGATAAAGTATTCACCGAAATAGCACTATATATCAGATAGTAATTGCTTGCTAGGCGTCTAGTGTGTTAGCACATGGGAAAGTTGTTCCTATCATTTTTTTTTAAAAAGGTTTTTTTTTCTGGGGCTAAGAAAATTTTTATACAGCTTAAATATGGATCACGACTAATACGTTTTAGTCCTACAAAACGTCATGCTAGAATCATTTTTTTCTTCGCTTTAATTTAACTTGTACGGAAAATAGTAAAAACAAATATAACTTGTTGTGTATTGTATATTACGAAAATGTTCAAAAGATGCTGTAATAGAGGATAGTATGAATGGATCATTCCGACTGTTGCCTTGGTTTTCTGTGTCGTTGGCAGAGCTGGCCGCGGGCGACCTGGCGGGTGTTCCGGTCCAGGCGTCTGGCGAGCGCGCTCTGTGGTTTGCAGCTACTGCTGGGCGCTGCTCTGTGCACCTTAGCCCTGTGGCTGCTCATCTGGGCGCCGCGCCTACACGTCAGGGACGTGCCCTACTGGAGCGGCGCACCCGGTAACAACCACTTCTAAATTGCACATGGGGCTTCTAAAGGTACGTTCCCACGCCAAGTGTTAGGGAACGCCTCTCATCTTCGCCGCATATGCTAGTAGGTACGGCGCGCCTCGACCCACAGCCGGGCGGTAAAAGATGAAAGGCGGTGTATTGCCTACCACGCTCCGTGCGAATGGGCCCTAAAGGCGCGTGGTTGTGGATACCTTTCATCTTTGCCGCATATGCTAGCAGCTACGGCGCGCCCCGACCCACCGCCGGGCAGTAAAAGATGAAAGGCGCGTACTGCCTACCACGCTTCCGTGAGAATGGGCCCTAAAGGTGCGTTCCCACGGCGCGTGGTTGCGGATACCTTTCATCTTTGCCGCATATGCTAGTAGGTACGGTGCGCCCCGACCCACCGCCGGGCAGTAAAAGATGAAAGGCGCGTACTGCCTACCACGCTCCGTGCGAATGGGCCCTAAAGGTGCGTTCCCACGGCGCGTGGTTGTGGATACCTTTAATCTTATGCCGCATATGCTAGCAGGTACGGCGCGCCACGACCCACCGCCGGGCGGTAAAAGATGAAAGGCGTGTACTGCCTATCACGCTCCGTGAGAATGGGCCCTAAAGGTGCGTTCCCATGGTGCGTGGTTCTGGACGCCTTTCATCTTTGCCGCATATGTTAGCCTGGAAGGCGCGCCTAGACCCGTCGCCAGGCGATAAAGATGAAAGGCGCGGACTGCCACACAACCCGCCGTGGGAATGCAGCTTAAGCCATCCAGATTTTGGTTTTCATGGTTTCCCTAAATAACTCCAGGCAAATGCCGGGATGGTTCCTGTAAAATACCATGTTCGAATTACTTACCTTTCCTTAGGAGGCGTCCATTAATACGTAGGGGTTTTTCAGGAATTCCGGATCCCCCCTGCCCTCTCGTGAGATTTGGTAAGATCTGGTCGGACACTTCCCCTAAGATGGCGAGAGATTTTGACTCCCCCACGCCCTCCTTCCCAGGGCGGTCATATCAACCCTAAATTCGGTTTTCCCCGTTGTTTATAGGTCTTACACCACCCCTAAAACCGTCATCCGTATCTTTTGTGCACCTTTTTTTTCTTTCAAAAGCTAACGTGAAATTTCCGCCTACCCACCCCTCCCCCTTGGTAGGATTTCTCCCGGTCCCCCTACCCCTCCTCACCTGTTCCATCTCACGTAATTAATGGGACGTGCCCTTGTTTCCAGTCCTTTCCCGAACTTGATGTCGATGAAGCGCAAACCCATTAAAAAAAAATACCAATTGGTGACTGCCGACAGAAGTGAAAACTTAAAACTATGAATAGCATACGCGCAACACTTCATACTGATATGTAGGTGGAGTATTTATTTTAAAATCATTTTTATAATCTAAGAATTCCATAACCTAGACATTTATTCAGGAACTGAAATTTAATTGACCACGGATATGGTCAAAATAAGAAATCAAAAATTTATTTTGCAATCAATCACTAACGCCCTACATTACTTGGCAAATGAATGACAAATCGTCACCAAAGTACTGATTTAATAATTAAAGTTCACTATGTTACTTAAAAATGAACAAGAAATTAAACAATTATTTATATAAAATAAACTCCAATATGCATTTCATCTCAATCCGCTTTAAAAACCTGGGGCCCCAGTTAAATCATTATTATTCATCAAACAGAATAATTATACTGCACGCGACTTAAACTCAGGGTCCAGGCTTTGATAGAACACGTGTCTTCATTATACAAATAGCTTTTCACAGGCTGTTGCTGGGCGATCGAGTGGCGTATAGGCAAACACACGTTGGAAAATGATCAGATACAAATTATATTTATCGTGTCTGTCTACAATCGAACAGCCTGCACCAGTCACTTGAAGATCTAAGCCCCTGATAATGAGCCTACATAGTAGTAGATGTATATCCAAAAATATACATGTTAACAAAATGACTTTTACATAGTATGATTAGCAGCGCATTGTTGGCCGCAGATCCAAGCGTGAGCCGCGAATGAACCCAGACCCTTCCACGTTAGGTCGCAGATCACCTCTGGGATGTGCGCAGGAAACGCTCTGGTGTCTGCAGCAGCTAATCAGTCGGGTAGCTCCTACATAAGACAAATTATCTATAAAAATTTAGCAACATTTTATTAATCAATGTCTCCTGTTGGAGGAAGCTTATAACACCCATTGATACGTCATGCGCCTCAAGTAACCCTCGCCTTTTATTGGACAGCCCATGTGTGCCGTCATCTGCCTTCCCATATATTTCTATTTCTCTTGCACACTTCATATATGTTATGGAATGGACATCGATGTATTCACTGCCAACGCGCCCTTAGCAAGCTTAATGTCTTTCGTTTTGGCACACAAACAAAAATATCTGCAGAATGGCTTTAGGTGGAAAAGTGACCTAGGTCTTGGTTAGGATTGCCAGATGGTCGGGAAATCCGGAAATGTCCCGGAATTTTGTGTCTGGTCCTATGTCCAGTAATTATGCGTTACTGTCCCGAAATTCCCCTATACCACAGAGGACAAGACGCCCAGTCAAGCATGCAGTACTCGCAGCGGGAGGATGGAAAGTTTGAGCTTTTGTCCCTTAGATCAGAGGAATTGAAATGGGAAATACTCTTTGAATTTCTTGGGATATTGAAAATTGTAGATGCAATTACCATTAACTCCCTTTATACAGAGTTCACATGTCTGAAAGCTGTTTTTGAAGACCTTCCAAAACACTTGCCCAACGATATAATCTGGGCCAATTTCTTTACAACAAATGTTTATAATGATTTTGTAAATTTAAAGGAAATAATTGGTTTTGTTTTGTCAATTCCAACAAGTAACGCCTTTAGCGAAAGAAATTGTAGTCCGTTGAACAATTTATGGACTAAAGAGCGAAATGGAATTTCCATGGATTTGATCAACCCTGAATTGCAAGCTCGAATCAATTTTGAACAGTCTTTCTCAGAAATTTTATCTTTTGCAAAGGAGTGACGGAGAAGAACTTGTGACAATGGAAAAATCTAGTGCTAGATATTAAAAAAAAAGTTGATTAAGGTGCATTTTGATTGATGTTGATTTTGATTTAGCCAAAGAAAATTTTCAATTTTTGTTTATTTGTTGATAATACCCGATGTTGATTTTCAACTAAAGTTTAATTAATAAACCTAAATGAGCTGCTATATACATGTTAGATAGCATAGGTTTTTACCTAAAATACAAATTTTTATTAATTTTCTTTTCTGTTTACTCTTTAAACATTCCACTAAAATACTTTTTACCTATAATCCCAAAAATTTCCCGGAAATTATAAGCCTTTATCTGGCAACCCTTGTCTTGGGGCCGGTCTGTCGAGACATAATGACCGGAGAATTGGAGAGAGAACAACACCTCCGCTTATCTGTCCCCTGTCAAGGTCCGCATATGCCTGGGAAACAAAATCTGCAGCCTAGTCCCTGACAAAGCAGCCTAAAGCCTTCATTTTAAACTAAATATTATGTATACAAAGATTTTATTCTATAAGTGGCAGTGTTGACCGCAATGCTTGCGTGAGCTCAGCCACTTGTTTCTTTTACTTGACAAATGATTAACCCCGAAATATTGTTTTTTTCTGTGTTTGTGTATCATTTCGTGTTTCTGTTGCCTCCGTCCCTTCAGCTTTGGTGAGTGTTGGGTGTATTTCATCTATCTTTTCCATATAAATATTATGATATATTGAGTGCGCATAACGTCACACTACATTAGTGAGGCACAGCTTGTGGGGGAGATAGACTCAGGGGCGTAGCTACTATGGGGCTAGGCGGTGCAGTGCACCGGGGCCCCTACGCTCAGGGGGCCCCAAGCATACCTCTGGGGACCCCAAAGCGCCACCTCTGGGGGCCTTCATGCGCAGTTCAGAGGGCCCACGAGCCTTCACGGCAAACTGGCGACCTTTTTTTTAGCTCTACCGTCGTCTAAGGGGGCCCCTGAGACACAGAAAGCCCCTCACTAAGGGCCCTGACTGCTCAGGGGGGCCCTAAGCACAACTCAAGGGGCCCCATCCTCAACTCAGGGGCCCCATCCTCTACTCAGGGGCCCCATCCTCTACTCAGGGGCCCCTACCAGCAACACAAAGCAAAAAAAAAGGTCGCCCATCTGGCCTGAGGACCCAAAATAATTTTTTTGCACAGGGGCCCCTGTTGACCTAGCTACGCCACTGGACAGACTGTAAGTTCTTGCCTTCATTATTTCACTCTCGCATATGGTTTCATTGAGACAGCAACTAGCGGGTCAGATAAAATTCATTTGAGCAAGATATTATTCATCGTGAAGAATTAAAAGAAATCGGTACTGTACCACATTCTCAATATTATCCCTCCTGCTGCCGGAGATGAGAATTAATATCTGATTCATTCTTGCAGTTGGTCGTTTCTGGAGTCGTCGGCCGTTGTTCTTGCTGGTTGCCCTGGGGACTTCCCTACGTCATGCGTTACAGTTTCCAAGGTATGTTCAGAACATTTAACCAACAATTCTCTCACAGGCAAAATTTAGCTTCAAACGCATTTCACTGAAACATTACTTTGTTACAAAAAGTCTGAAATTTCTAGAAAGATTATTTCTTTAAATTTGTATTAGTTATTTTCAATCGTAAACTAATGAAGCCTCGCAGAGTCATGAGTACTGATCATCAAAATTTCTGAGGATTTGCAGCGTAGTCGCAAGGTCTGCCTTAGTGACGGACTTGTTACCCTTGCACTTGGGGAGCGTCCAATAAAACATGTAGTTCCATTTTGGCCTCGTGTGAAACCCCCCTCCCCCCCATAGCACGTAGCTTTTTTCTCCTTTGATTCCAGAAGACATTTTGTACTGTTTTCTCTTGTCAGAATTTTGTAAATTACATACGAAGATAATTGAATGAAGGAAACAAATATTCACATGCTGTTGTGTGTTCTGTACCTCATTTTAACTGTGAAAAATAATAGGAAAGGAAAGCTACGTGGTCTGGCTCGGAACCCCCCCTCCTCCCACGTAGCTTGCGTAGCCTTCTAGCCAACCCTTCCCCCACCCCCCTAGACCGAGCCACGTAGTTTATGGACGCTCCCTTGTATGTAAGAACCTAATGTGGGGCGCATAAGTGTTGTCATCCGTCTACCACTCGTGCAACTTTTCTTCCCTATGGTAGGTTTATTTTTGTTTGTGCAGTGTATAATTTATGAAGAGGAAATTAGGGAACATCTTAGTATTCGGCTAGGTGACTGCGGAAATCGAGTGGTCTCGTTCTGCCGCCCCGATTCAATGTGGGGGTGCCTTATCACACGCAGCCACAATGGTGGGTTAGCATTTAAATGTTGTTTAATATCTACGAAACGATTCTTCCAGATTATTGTTACGCTTAACATCCACGTCCTTATTCATAACGGCTAGTTTCGTGCGTGCTTCATATCAATTAAATTTTTCCGCCAGTTTAAGTCCTTGATAATTTGTCCTAGTGTCTCCAAGATCCTTCGGAAACGCTATGGCAGCTATTCATCTAATTTATCTCCTGTCCTTAATCCATTACACACTTCTAAATGTAACCAACAAACAACTGAAATAATTTTACTTTGTGCAATAATCATGACTAGATATTTTGTTGCGCTGTTGTTTCAAGGAGGAAACGTTTGCACATTCGTTATCAAGGACTGTATTACACCGCAACCTCTCCGATATCCTACGCATCTGCCGAACCACAATATGCGGTATTGTGCTAGCTACGAGTAAAGTGTTTCTGTGTCCAACAGAAATGTCTCGCAAAGGTTTTTTTGACAAACCCGAACAAACGTAATAAAGGGAATTTTTACGGACATTAGAATTGACCTTCATCTCTTCAAAGATTTACTTTGACATGTGGAACTTCCTACGACGCTCCACGCTTCGAACTTCATATCAGTAGGTCACCTTTACCCTGTGGGATAACCGGGGAAATAAAAAGATATTGTTAGTACTAACTAGCAGGAAAGCTGCTTTCCAAAAGTTCTCATACCTGTGAAATTCAATGTGTTGTTTGCTTTAGTCACGTTTTTGATACATAATACAAAATATTATCTTTTAAAAGATTGTTTCTATTATGAAGATGATATTCAGATTATCTGCAGATATTCTAGCAATAAATCTTGATTCGTAAACTGTCTATCATGCCCTGACGTTTGTGGTATGTGCTCCCGCATTTGTAGTACTCCCAGGTGTCAAATCTAGCAGTTACTACAGAAAGTTTGGATGGAAACGTATTCATCCTTTAATGGGACTTACATCACACAGAGGACTAACTGTATTTGTTCAGTTGGACTCTTGGCGGAGAGATTGTTACGGGTTAAAATTCAACTATGAGCAGAGCGACCGTAATGATAACGCAGCCTAAAAGCCGTGAATGCGAGGAAATTTACAAGTTTATGACTATATATATATATACATTTCATATATTCTCAACGCCGATAGAAACTACGTTCTAAGATTAACACGACAAACCAGCTTTCACAATTGTATACACGTCGTCACATACCTATCATGAGAACAGGACGGCTAAAAAGGACGAAGCCGTGTCGAAATAAAAAGAAAGGTCTGATTTCGGCAGAACGATCACCATACCTAACAAGTTTATGCATTGCTGAACTGATTTTGTGGACTTGTAGCACATCTTTTTCAACAAGAAATTCCATCTGTGTTACATCAACGCATGTCTTTCAATTTAAAACACTGGAGTGGAAGAATCAGTTTCAGTGACAATGTACATTCAAACTAATAATTATTTAGTGTAGTTAGCCGTCTAAATTTTGACGTAGAATCGATGTAAAATGTAGACTGCAGATGGCCTTTAACGGCCAGTCGGTTAGCGATATGGACCTCAGCGTTAAGTTATAATGTCTAATGTATACTAGCAGTCGCATAAAACTGTAACTAAACCACCAAAACATTTCCTCCTTCAGTCATTATGGGGTGACATACCTTTACAGTTGGTGAGGTTTTTTATAAAAAAATAATTGCAATGGAGCACAGGCTCTGGTGGCAATTTCTCTACACTCCCAGCTTCCCCCTATCCTGCACCCACCTACATTTGCACTCTACAAATTTTATCTTTAAATTCTGTCAACGTTTTCGGTAAATTATTTATCATTTCTCTTGGTAACTCATTCCAATCCCTGACACCCTTACCTAAAAAAGAGAATCTTCCCACACCCTTGTGCCTGAAATCGAGTGCCAGCTTGTGGTCATGGTCATATTTTTCTTTCCATGCACTACTTTCCATACCTATTGCAATATCTTTCCATGCCTCATCGCCAGTATACGCCCTGTACACTCCCATGACCGTCCTCATCCTCCTCCTGTCTTGCAATGAATCCCATTCCAGCTCCTTTATCATATCCGACACTGATGCACTCTGCGATAATTTCCTGAAACAAATATAGCAGCCCTTTTTTGCACCCTCTTCAACACCTGTATTTGATACGTAAAATGAGGGTCCCTTACTACACTACCATATTCGAGCAATGGTCTGACCAAAGTTTTGTAACCCAATTCCTTTACTTCTCTCGTGCATCCCCTCATCACTCTCTCCAACAAGAGCAGAATGTTGAAACCTTTTCCTACCACCTGTCCAATGTGTCCCACCCAGTTAAGCTTGTTATCAAATGTAATACAAATATATTTACATTTCAAGTCTTCAGCAAGCAATTCTTTCCCCATCTTATATTGATAATTAATCTTTTGTTTTTTATTTGTGTCTCTAATAAGCTGACTCTTCTTTGCTTTTATCTTCATCCCATGTTTACCAACCCAACTAAATATCCTGTCCAGATCACCCTGCAACTGTTTACAGTCCTCTATCGTTTTGATTCTTTTGTATAGCATTATGTCATCTGCAAACAATCTAATTTCAGATAGTAAACAATCAACACAATTATTCATTAGAATAATGAATAGCAATGGTCCCAATACGCTACCCTGCGGCACTCCCATTTTTACTTCCACTTCTTTTGATACTACGTTTCCTGCCCTAACTTTGTCTCTGCCCCTGCAGGTAATGAGCGTGGTGGTGTCTCTCCAAGCGGCTCTGTCGTGCTTGGTGGCAGGCATTATCTGCGTGCTGCATCTGGTGTGGCTTCACCGCTCCAACTGTGAGCCGGCGCAAGTCATGTCTGCCAGCTGCGAGTGTAGCCAAGAATCCGTCATCGTCCTCAGGTAAGCAATAACTGTTACTCTTAGTGGTGCAGAAAATTTACGGAAAGGGAATTCTCAAAAAATTAACCCGGGAAATGATCGGAAGCTTTAGAAATTAACGATTAACTTTTGTCGTTTTCTGTAGTCAGTTTAGTAGAATTGATCACTAAGAAAAAGTGAAAAGTTTATCTATTTTTTTTCTATATTTTGTTAATTAATTTATTCCTTTATAAATTTTGTAAAGATGTTCTCCACAGAAAAATTAGGACTTACATGCAGTTTTTTTGTACAATAGTTAAGTATATAACAGTTTAATGATTTTATCTTCTGTATTTACGAGGGTGAGTCAAATGAAAACCTTAAATTTGTAATAAAAAATCGAAATTTCGCGCCGTTATCCTGTAAGTTGGTAAGCGTGCTACAAGCAGCGTGCAGAAATGCCTGTAGGTGGTGGCATAGTGCAGATGCACAAATACCGTCGCAGTATCAGTATAAAGATGGCTGCCCCACTTGAAACTTGCATCAGGGAAGAACAGCGTTCTGTTATTCGGTTTTTGAGTAATGAAGGTTCAGTACGGTGATGCATGTTTGTCGCAGCAGCAAGTCTACGAATGGAGTAGGAAGTTCGCAAATGGTGTGACTTCAGTGGAAGATGCTCCTCGTCCAGGTCAGGCACAACGAGTTGTGACTCCACAGAACATTGCAGCAGTTGAAGCCATAGTGATGGAAAACCGCCGAGTGACACTGAATGACATTGCTGCATGTTTAAAGATTAGTCATGGTTCAGCACACCCAATTATGCATGATGTGCTCCAGTTTCACAAAGTGTCTGCAAGATGGGTGCCACGGCAGCTGACTCCTGAAATGAGAGAACGAAGTGTTGATGCTTGTGAAGAACTTCTTCGGCGCTTTGAACGAGAAGGTGATGACTTCCTTGCAAGAATCGTTACTGGGGACGAAACCTGGGTTCACTTCCACCAACCGGAGACGAAGAGAGCGAGCAAGGAATGGCGCCATTCCTCATCACCAAAACCAAAGAAGTTTCGAACAGAACCATCAGCAGGGAAGGTTATGATAACTCTCTTTTGGGACGAAACAGGCGTCATTTTGGAGCATTACATGCCTAGAGGGACCACTGTCACCAGTGCATCATACAGATCTCCTAAAAAATCATCTTCGGCCTGCAATCAAATCAAAGCGACGTGGATTGCTGTCATCAGGTGTCCTTTTGCAACATGACAATGCAAGGCCCCACACTGCCCGTACAACAGACCTGCATTTTGAGTGTCTTCCTCATCCACCATACTCTCCAGACCTTGCTCCCAAGTGATTTCCATATGTTTGGACCACTCAAAGAAGCAATGGGAGGAAAGAAATTTCGTTCCGATGAAGAGGTACGCCAAGCGGTGCATGAGTGTGTGCGTGGACTACCAAAGAATTTTTTTCTAAAGGAATTTATGCACTTTGTAAGCGCTGGAGGACTTGCATTGAGCGTGGGGGAGATTATGTTGAAAAGTGATATAGCTTTGTACCACTTCTGCACAGTAAATAATATTTAATTTTTTTTTAGGTTTTCATTTGTCTCACCCTCGTACTTCTAGTATGTTGGTGCTGCAAGTTAGTAGCCAAAAGAGAGGTATAGGACGTCCTATACCTCTTCTGCAGGAACAGTTAGGCTGTGTCACAACGTTCTTTTTCACACCTAGTGCAACGTTAAGGTAGGTGACATAGGATATAGCATCACTTTTGTAATTATTTCACGAAGGAGGTTAAAATAGTGATAGTGAGAGATGTGGGCAACAGTATTGATAGAAACGCTAGTTATAGTATAGAGACTGAATTGAGGAAGGTGGTGAAGGAGGCACAGTATACCAGGGTGGACCTCATGCAGGTGTTGAGTCGCAGTTAAACCACGCTGTGAGGCGGGTAAAATTGGAGACCGAGTGTTTCTTGGGAAAGGCATTATTTCTGTCTTGGGCGTTGTGCCTATGGATACCATTGGTAGGTGGGGTTTCACTTGGCATGACATACACGTAAATTGAAGGAGGAAGTGGGTACTTTTTGAGTTGTTAGCTTAATTTCTAAGGGAGCCCACTTCCAGTTATAATGGGGTCAGGACTGTGCCTTTTTTAGGTTAGGGGCTGCTGGTGAGGGGTAAAAATAAGTGATCTAAGTCTTTTTACGCCTACTTTAAAGTACGCTTCTTGTATTTTCCTTCACTCTGTTTACTGTGGATATATAGACACTTTCGTTTTTCAGGGCCTATTACCTTGCTTCTGTTTACATTATCATACGCTTTTTCATTATTCAAGAACACCATCTGCAGTTCCTGTCCGTACTAGAACTGGTTTCCCATCAACTTTCTCGCAGAAACAATCAGGTCAACTGTTGACCTTAAGTTCTGTGATTATACGGCACGATAATTAAAAAGCAAGAATGAAGGGACTAAAGACATGCTATTTTTATCTGAGGTTATTGCATATTCAAAATGAGTCTAGCGCAGTGTTAGTAGTCGTTTTTCTCTGAATATTCACAATGGGGACTGGGTATGAATTAGGGAACCACCAAGCATTAAAAAGATGCCTTTTCGAGGAAACATTAAGAAATTTAACAAAAACTGAAGCTTAAATGAAACAATTCAATATTCTTAATATCCTTGGCAACATTTTAGTAATTATAGCAGAACTGAGATGTCTAAAAATATTTAGAAAAATTATTTAATGCATTTACATATTTTACATATCTAGCAGATTTATTCGTTCAGTCAAGACACCTATTTGGGAGCGTACATATGTCTTTCAGTTATTTATTTATGAGTTCTTAAGTGGCTAAAAAGTCCGATACTGAAACCACGGGGTCTTCCACAGTGACGACACACGGCGAGAATAGCACAGGTACGTGGGAAACAGCTGTTCTCATCTTCTCTCTTTCTTTTTTATTATCTCTTTTGTTGGATTTATATTCGCGCCATACAGATCGTTCAGAGGCTACATTCAGCATTTTTGTGTTTATTAGATACTAGCTGGTGCCAAAGACTTCGTTCATGTTAGTAAAGGAATGTTATTGACAGCTACCGACATCTAACCACTATAGTGCACGATGGGATACTCGATGCTACTACCACACACAAACACCAGTTATCTGCGCTCTGTAGTTGTGGCGGCAAAGTGAAATAAATATTCGGTCACACGTGTCTTTGGTCGAAATACGAAAATACGCTTGAACGACAAGTTTGAACCATCATATATCTCAAACCCTCACAGCTACCGAAATTCGGCCAACGTTGTGCACGATCGTTGAACGCATGCTATTGCCACACACAAACACTAGTGATCTACGGTGGATACTTTTGGCTAAAAAGTGATATATAGGGACACACTCGTCTTGGTCGAAATGCGAAAGTGCCCCAGATCAACCACTTTCAACCACCATATCTCCAACTCCCCATAGTTACCGACATGTAACCATCATAGTGCACAATGGGAGATTCGATGCTAATACCACACGAAAACACCAATTTTCTACGATATGTAGTTGTGGCAAAAAAGATAAGTATATATAGGGCCACAAAATGGTATGGTCAAAACATGAAAAGGCCCTACATCGACCAATTTTTAATGTCATATCTCACAAATTCCAAGAGCTAGCGGCATTCGGCCAACGTTGTACATGATAGGAAACTCCATGCTACTACCGTATAGAAATACCAGTGGTCTGTGCTAGGTAGTGGCGGCTGAAAAGTGAAATATATGGAAACACACGTCTATTATATATATACTAGCTGATGCCCACGACTTCGTTTGTGATTTTAAAGAATTTTGATTGACAACTACCTACATGTAACCACCATAGTGCACGATGGGAGACTCGAGGCTAATCCCACACATAAACATCAGTGATCCGCGCAGGGTATTTATGGCTGCAAAGTGAAATATAGGAACACACATTTCTTTGGTCAAAATATGAAATTTCTCTCCGTCGACTATATTTCAACCACCATATCTCCCACACCCCCATAGCTACCGACATGACACCTCTATGGTGCACAGTGGGAGACTTGAGATTAATACCACACATAATCACCAGTGGATTGCGCTGGGTAGTTTTTATTAGGTCCACCACTTTCAACCACAATATCTACCACACCACCACAACTACCTACATTCAATCACCATAGTGCACGATGGAAGACTCCAGGCTACTACCACACACAAACGTCCGTGGTCTGCGCTTGATAGATCTGGCTGCACTATGAAATACAGAGACAAACGCGTCTTTAGTGGAAATAGGAAAAAGCGCTACGTCGACCATTTTCAACAATTATATCCCCCACAATCACCATGGTGCACAATGGGAGACTCGAGGCCACTACCTCACACAACCACCAGTGGTCAGCACTATGTAGCTGAGGCAGCAAAGTGACATATACAGACAGACTTGTCTTTGGACGAAATACGAAACTATCCTTTATCGACCACTTTCAACCACCGTATCTCCCACAGTTCCATAGCTATCGACATTTGGCCAACGTTGCGCACGATCGTTGACTCTTTGCTACTAACACACACATACATTAGTGATTTGCGCTAGATAGGTTTGGCTGAAAGGTGATACATCGGGACACATACGTCTTTGGACAAAATATTAAAGTGCCCCGCTACTACCACACACAAACACCAATGGTCTGTGCTTTGTAGTTGTAACAGGAAAGATAAATATAGGGACGCACAAGTCTTTGTTCGAAATATGAAAATGCCCTGCATCGACTACTTTTAACCACCATATATCCCACACACCCACAGCTATCGCCATTCAGCCAACGTTTTGCACGATAGGAAACTCCATGTTACTACCACACACAAAGACCAATGATCTGTGCTAGGTAGTGGTGGCTGAAAAGTGAAATATATGGAAAAACACGTCTATGTATATATTTAAATAAAGATTTCTTAAGATTAATCTCAAGTCCAATGTTGTATTGTTTCATTTGTCCTCCTCGATTTCGTTGGCTATTCTTTAGTTGTGAATACTTTTTTTGTTTCGG
Source organism: Vandiemenella viatica (assembly GCA_031002005.1). NCBI lineage: Eukaryota > Metazoa > Arthropoda > Insecta > Orthoptera > Morabidae > Vandiemenella > Vandiemenella viatica. Next base: position 184,010,146 of record JARYHS010011408.1, read on the forward strand.
GAGGCGACTGTTCGGCATTCGGATTACATGTTGTAGTGGGGGGTAGGTTTATAATTATATAGTGTTTATCCGGTAATGATTTATGTATCATAATTTGGGTAGCAAGAATCTCGATTGCTATGGAATTACAGGTAAATAAAGATCAATTTTTATTTTGTCTTCTGGCATTTACATTGCTGGGTAAATTTATCGATATTTCTAACACAAGACAATGCAATTTCATGCAAGCAATACCCCAACCTTATAATTTGCGGATTAGTGCAGATAATAATTGGATTCTAAGTTTCTCAATATTTTTCAAAGGGAATATGACACAGGCAAACAACCAGATGTTATACATATCATAAAATTCCCAGGGGCGCCAATTAAAATCAAAATGAACATTGTCTGAGTCATGTTACAATAAACGAGGATCTTTCAGAGATTCATGTTCGGTGAAATAAGTTCCAGCTAACTCAGAGGGCACTTGACAATTAAAGCTGAGATTCTATTCTCAGGTAGCGTTTACGGGTCACTAAAGCCTCGTTAAACCAATGAAACATTGGCCTGGCGTCAGAACACTTGCAGCTCCACGGCGATTGCGACAAAAGTGTCACTGCGAGATAACGATCTCACGGACTGCTCATCCCACCCAGGCGTCTCTGCGGTGACTCCCTCAGGCCACTGCGAGCCAGGAAGTCTTGATCTGCATCAGGCCACTATCAGCCAGGAAGTTTCGTTGTGGCGTCCTTCCAGCCACCAAGAGAACGATGGCTCCTCCTCTCGTAGTACAGAGCCCGTATCACATGAAAAGAAGCTCTGGGTTAACATATGTCACCCCCCTGGTTACACAGCATTGGTGGGATAGCGTATGCCAAAATCACGTGATGAACAGAGCACTCGCTGTTAGATTCTTCGCTTCTCGCCCCTCCCCCCCCCCGCCCCTGAAGCCGCGTGCCTCGTCTGGACCGTAGAGTCCTTGCTGCGAGGACGTCGCTCCCTCCTTGAGCTAACGGTTCCTGTCTCTCACCCCTGGCACCGCTATTGTGCTTCCGGTAACTTCGTGCCGCGGCGAAAGGCTTTTTCCGGCCACGTGGACGTTGAAAAAATTCCACTGACCACCAGCATATTTTACCATTTCATACTGAATTTGCTCCTTTATAATAGCAACCTTGCATCAACAAAAGTTGTTTCTAATACTATGGTCGCCTGGGTTTATTATGAACAAAATAACCTAGGACTTGAATAAACATACCATAATACAATAAATAATCTGAATATAGTAATACAAAAAATAATCTGTCGCAGACTCTATATACATTGTAGAATGGCGTGAGAACCTCATACTACAATGTCCAACCAATCGAATTTGGTGCTTAATTATTATTTCGACAATGCTTTTGGTATTCGCTTGTTGTTGGATACTGACATTTGTTGGACGGTCTTGCGATTTTATCTTAAGTATTCTCCTCAGGCAGCGTTGTTGGTACTTCTCCAGACATTTTAAATAGTTGTCTTGCAAGCATCGAATAAGGTTGATAATACAGTAGTATTGTAAGTGTAGAACTTTGTCCGAGCACAGATAATTGTCATATTTTGATTTGTATCATTTTTTGAAGATTGTGACGATTGAAGCATCTCTCTTATCAACAGGGATGGTTTCAGAGTGCCACATTTTGACAATATGCACTTTGGTATGCTGCCTCAGTTTGTGACCTCGTTCCTTAAAGTATCCAGCACGAATCTTATTTGCTTCAGTTGCTTGGTTATTTTTAAGCTGCTGAATACCTTTGTCAGCTTCTTGAAAAGGGGGATCTTCTCCTAAATGATCTTGAATGGGTTTCTGAGAAATCAAGGCGAGGGAGCTTTCCTCGTCAAGTGATTCTTGGTTTATGAGCCCCTAGAAGAGCGACGGGAACTGATGAAGGATCGTTAAGAAGTAACGTACCATTCTTAGATCACAGGGGATTCAGATCTTTGGTAGAAGGACCATAAATAGCTTTGTTGGCATTGGAGAAACCCCTTGTGTTGTTGGATGCATATAGTTTTTCCTTTTCCATTGATTTTTCCAACCACCATTGGTTCTTCAGAATTCTAGTTGTTTTCTGGACTCCAGCTTTGGCGTGGTGATAACTTTTATTATTCGTAATATCGTTTGGGTAATTTTCCCAAACCAATCCTGATCCATTCTCTTCATGTAACCAACGAGTTCATCCCTGACTTTGACCACTGCTGATTTAAATTTTGAGCAGTGGTGTTCTATGTCGTGATATTCAGTTAGTATGTTACTCAGCTGCTGGAGAACTGGACAGGTAGAAAATGTAGTGATATCATGCTGTGTTGGTGTCTTGATATGAGTTGTTTAGTTATGTATTAGTAGTCTGCCATTCTTAGAGCGTTACATATTAATTCATTTCAAAAAGACTGACACTATCAAATGAGAGAGAATGAAAAGAAATCAGAAGCTAACATACTGTATATGTGTGTGATGGTGCAGGTACCCGGACCTGAGCTGCCCCAGCGTGGTGAACGTGCTGGTGATCCTGGTGGTGTTGTCCAGTGCCTGCAACCTCCTGGGCTGTGTGGTGTCGGCGTGGCTTCTCCCACTGCACTGGGTCACCCGCAGTAGGCATGGATACCAGCCGGTCGCCTGTCATCCGCACAGCTGACCATCATCACAACCACCTCATCGACTCCTTTCACTTTGCTATTCCGTCCGCTGTTTTTAGGACGTTTAGTATGCATCATAATCTGAATATCTCCAATTATTTATCCACAATCAGAAAACTTCAAATATTGAAACCAAATAACTATCACATTATGATTCAGCAGAGAATCAAGTATAGGAGTGTTCTTGATTCATTTTTTCTGAATGCCTCCTCATACCAATTTGCCCGATTCTATAATACTATGTTGCCGTAAATAAAACAACACTGTGTAATACAATAAAACACACCAAAGGTACTTCAATGCTTTGAGCACTATCAAAAAATGTGGCACGGAAAGAAAACAAGTTTTATTTACTGCTTTAAAGGACACTATAAGTGGTTTTATTCCCTAAAACTGTATGTGCTTAATATAGCGTTAGTAATAAAAATTTACGGTATAACCAGACAACTCTATTTTTCCTAAAGCGCCTTGCACGTTTCTGTAGCGATTTGGTTTAATTTTGATGATTGTCGAAAGTGATAGATAATTTACTCACATAACCGTATTTATATTTTGCAGGCAAAAAAAAAAAAAATCAATAAAAAAATAAATCGTATCCCTATTTCAAATAACAGTGATCAGGATCAGTATTATTGCTAACCTTCAGCTATGTCAGCAACAAGAGTTTGACTGAAGATATATATATATATATATATATATATATATATATATATATATATATATATATATATATATTAGTTTTAATCCAGGTGCCACTAGTTTAAAGGCCCTATTCTGCGCTTTATACCAAAGATAAAGTGTTTGTGTACAAACAGCTTTTTGTTGTATAATAATATTAGTCGTCAAAATCCGTCTAGCTAGTTTCAAAATACCGCAAAATTACTCCTAGTACCGTAGAGAAAATAACCGACAAATATTCTACAAAAAGATATGTTTCATTCTCTTTGGTCTTTTACCGGCGGCTACTCATGAGAGTTATCCCGCATACTTTGTCCGCTGAATCATAAGATATTGACGCCTTATCATCCTCAGTGTGTCGCGTGGTTAAGCCAAGTGGAAGCTACTATACGACAAACTTGATTGTAAGCGTCTCCATAATCACCAAGAGATCGGTTTCATCCCTTCTATGTGACCCAATGTCGAGAAAATAGACAAAATATTGCTTAGTACTTGTACATCATAAAGTAGCTTGCAAGAGGTACAGACTATGTTCTGTTAGTGTTGCAGCAATTATGCTGACTGAACCCTTAGCATATTTCATCATCATGTTGCCTGAAGGAAACACACAGAGTAAGCATAACTGTTGGTTATTTATTGATGAATATTTGTGGAGGAAATATACACTTATACGAACACTTCCAATAAAGATGTTATTTCTTAAACTCACTGAATGTAAGAGAATTACGACGGCACTGATAATACTACGATATGATTGCGTAATAATTATATTAGACCTGAAGTAGGTTCGACTTATTGCATCTGTTGGAAGATTGTATGGCTTAAGGTAGGTAAGGTGCTATTTTCGATTGGTGCCGTAAATGGCAGCTTACACTTAATTGCAAAAAGTGCAAGGCAATGCGGATAAATAACAAAAAGAATCAATTTGTTCACGAGTACAAAATAAGCAATTCAGCTGTTGACACGGTTGATTCCCTGAAGTATCTGGGGGTGATAGTACAAAGCAACATGAAATGGGACATGCACATAACTTCCGTCGTAGGCAAGGTGAATTCTAAATTGCGATTCATAGGCCGTATTTTGAGGAATTGTAAGGCTCATACAAAGGAGATAGCGTATAGATCACTAGTGCGTCCGCATCTGGATTACTGTTGTGGAGTTTGGGATCCGTATCGCAAGGTTCTGATTGACTCAGTGGAGAGGGTGCAGAGGAGAGCCGCTCGATTCGTGACTGGTTGCTACGGCCCTTATGAAAACGACACAGAATTGATACATAGTTTGGGCTGGGATAGTTTGGAAGATAGACGACGTAGCTTGCTTTCGAATTTATTGGAGAATATGCGAAAAAAAAAAAAAATTCGAGTGCAATGAAATACTTCTTCTGCCAACCTATTTCGGTCGTAATGACCGGAGGGATAAGATTAGAGAAATAAGATGCCATACGGATGCTTTTATGTATTCCTTCTTTCATCGCGCTATTCGGAATTGGAATGCGCGGGTTTAGGATTGGTGCTTAGCACTCTCTGCCACCCACAATGTTTGTGACTTGCAGAGTATGGATGTAGATGTAGATGTAGAATAATTCCTGATATAGTGGAATCATGAAATACTAAGTTTCCTAATATCTAGCCAGTATCTAGCAGCAGATTACCTCAGTGAAGTGATGTTATACGTCTGCCAGTTGGTCCGCGACTGACTAAAATGACTAGGGGAGCGATACGGCAGTGCGACGCGACGCGACGCGGCCCGCCCCGCCCCGACTCGACCCGCCTGTGGTGTGCGTTACCCCATTATAATCAGTGTAAGCGATTGCAGACGCATTTCTGCGATGCGATGCGACGCGATGCGGCCCGCCGTAGTGTGCGCGTACCTTAAATATGCTCTCTGGTCTCGCTAAAGCGGTTCTTTAGTGGAGGGAGTAAGCTAGCTTCTTATTAGGTGGATACTATTTAAGAAAGAGCACAAGATATAGTGACGTTATGAGATGCATGGAGAAGGGAAAAGCTTGGTGTAGCAAATTGTATGCTGAGAAGGTTTCCCATGTCCTTGAGCTGCGCATATGATTCTAAAAGTTGGCCTTTTCCCCCGGGCATGGTCCAGAGACAGTTGCAATTTCACACGTAAGGTGGTTGCGATAAGACTCGTCAAACAACACAGATCATCCGATTGCTTAAGTTACAAACTGGGAACAGCTCTGGGCTTGCCTCTACTGTTACGAACGAAATGAAATAAAGGCTTTAATCTATTCCTATATCCCAGGAAAGCAATTATGCGACAAGAGTAACAAGAAATAAATAACGAGACCAACAGTATTGCTTGATAATACAAAAGTGACTCAGATATATTATATCCAATACAGCACTGTTCATGGGCCAGCAAAATAGGCATGTAATAAAAATACAAGTTCTGAAATACGTGCCTTTTTATGAATGTACCTATTACCACCTTTAATTTTGGGCACTGTTTACTGAAACCACTAATATCCATTAGAACTGCTTCATGATCACTTATTACTTCAGTTACTTAATGACCTATAAGATTATCAAAATGATTGAGTCCCCTTATGATATGCTCTACCACTTGTATAACGTCTATTGCCCTGAATGAGGTATTGGTAAATTTCTGTTTCCTGGTGTAAGAAATTCTCATTTCCAGTTTACACCCGATAAATTTAAAGCCCCACCAATAATGACCATTCCACACTCACGTCTAAACTATGAGTATTTACTTCAAATTAACAGATATCATACCGGGAAATGCCGGGAACTCTGCTAATAGTCAATAAAAAGTTCACTTCTCAATCGCCTTACTGCATTTAATAAGTAGATAAAATACTTTATTTACGTTTTTACTAGCAAGTTGCTATTTTAATATTTTAGAAACAATTGAATAAGAATGTGTAGTATTTACGAAAGAACTAGCCAATAAATATAACTTAAGCTTGTTATTTCAAGTTTAAACCTATAATCGAATTTTAAGGATCGATACTAATCTAGCCATTCTAATGTGAACAATAGTAATCTAATGTGAACAATAGTAATCTGTTATTTACAATTATTGATTTTACTAGTAGTAGTTTGTTATTTTAACACTTTAATACTAGTGATGTGCCGGATCGTTAAAAATGTATATCCGCGGATACGGATACAGATACGGATCATTAGTGTCTAGATCCGCGAATACGGATACGGATACGGATCTCAACTTGAACCGACAGTGAAAAAGTCGTCAGCTACGATCTATTATCAACGAACATCCGGCATACGCTACGTGTTTTGATCTTGCATTGTGCGTGTTTATGTTTATATTTTAAGATGACATAGGATAGCGTGGATTATATACGCTTGTGTAAGTTAAATTAAAATAAAAACAATTTCTACAAACAAACAAAAAGTATAGTAGTGTAATACGGAAATGTTTTACGATAGTAAATGACGAATCTGCTAAATACAAAATTTGTGAAGGAATGTATTAACATAAAGATACATCATAGTTAAAAAATCACCTTCAGACGAAACACCCACAAGAATATGAGTTACTATTAAAAGAAGTCTGCGCTAAGAAAATTGCCGGCAAGAACATTCAGCAGAGAACAACTTTTAAAAACGGTAATAGGAGAATTTAGAAAAAAGATTTTTAACGAATACATAGAAAAAGTTAAAATGTGGAACATTGCAAAATAAAAATTAACTATTTAATTACAGAAATGATAGATTTATCTGGATTACCTTTTCAACAAGTAGAAGATTTTGGGTTCCGACGATTGATGGATCATGTTATTGCAAATTATGTTCTAAAAGAAAAGGAAATATTTTACGTAATTTATTTGCAGCGAATTTTACGATCGAAAATAAAGAACGTATTGAAGGATTTTGAGAAAGTTTCCTTCACATCATATATGTGGTAGACTTTTTGGTCAGTTGTTTCATTGTTATCCTTAGCATTACAAAATATTTTATAAGAAAAATATCGCTTTAAAAGCATAGATTTGAGTAATATTTCAAAGAATGTTTGAAAAGTAGGGAATCCAAAACAGAACGTACACTTCATGGTAAGAAATTGGGGATCCAACATGAAACGTGCCTGCAATTTATCTGACATAGATAATATTGAGTGTACAACACATCAGGTGCAAGCTGTTAGCAATAATAGTAAAAAATTTAGAGGTCTATGACACATGGGTCGCACATATTTATCATCACCTTGCAGTTGCAAATTATTTACGATCCTCATCGTAAATGACTTTCAAAGCTTTCAAGTTTTTTTGAAGAACAATTTACCAAACTTAATTTTAAATATAACATTTATTTTTTTAAGTTTCTGTTAAAGTGATTGTTTTATCTGATGTAAACACTTTAACAATACCTTAATAACAATTTCAGCTAGCAAATCATAAAGAGTAGAGGTCTGATCTCACTACAAAGACAGTTAAAATAATACCTTAAAACTTACTTCAGTGGTAACTTACCAGTTACCTTTGCTAACCTAGTAAATTAAATATTTTTATAATTAATTTTTGCAATATAAATGTGCCAGATATGAGATTTTAACAAATACAAAGTAATTGGAATTGAAGTTAATAGTATTTCATTGCTAGCTATCTTTAAAATTTTATATACGTGCTTAGTGAAATTCTTTACAAAAGATCCGTTAAAGATCCTCTAAAAAAGTAACGGATACGGATACGGATACAGATCTTTTTTCCCCCTCGGATATCCGCGGATACGGATACGGATATCCGGCACATCACTATTTAATACTAATGAAAAGACAAAGAGTTGTATTTAAGGTCTGTAATATGTGTTAGTAGCACTACTTACAACAATCGGGATTTAAAATAATTATTTATTTAGTTATTCAGTAATTTAAAGATATTAAATAACTTATACCACAAAGTTCAACTATAACTGTTTGATTTTAAACTAGCTACCAAGCTGATAGCTGATTTTAAATTAATAAATCTAGTAATAAAGAAATGAGAACCAAAAACTACAGGTCCTCCTGCGAGTCTCTGATGTTTTAGCTGTTGTAGTTTTATACAGACAGGTAGAAGTTGAAACGAAGCTGCCCTTATCAAAGTGAATTAAAAAATGATAGCCCGCTTGTCATTATACGGACAAAAATACCATGCGCAAGATAAGAAAAATTCAAAATGGTAAATACTTTTGACTGATTTAGATAGTATATTTACCTCATAGACCGTTCGTGAATACAAAATGTCCAATAACACTAGTAAGAAATCACAACTACCAAGATGACATACGTAGAAAGACGAAACTAGTATCAGAAGTTTTCAGTCCCCAACATTTTTGGTAATTTTATTGAAAAAACTATGAGGCCTAAATTTTTTTTTTTAGATTGGCGATGTTCTCTTTGTAAAACGATTTTGTAAGTATCCTACAACATTCTGTAAAGTGTATTTATATTTACAAGACAGAAAAATGTATAAAACAATTTATCTATGTATCTGATTATTCACTGGATTTTAGAATTGGCAACCATGTGAACATATGACAATAGACTGTACCCCGGTATTTAAAACTACTTGAAAACTTAATAGACCATATGCCCTGTGGCAATTTCCCTACACACCTATTCTCTCATTTCATTATTTAGTTTTTAATCTGTCATTCTCTCAATGAAATTTCATCACCAGCCTACTCTTGCCATTAACCATTTTTAATTTTTACCTTTTTCAGCGTTTTTGGTAAATTTTTCAACATTTACGTAGGCAATTAATTCTATTCCCTGACTCCCTAAGGGAATTCAGCAAAATATTACCGATTCTTTTTGCAGAAAATAAATTTTAATTGGCTTTTTTATAGTCGGTGCAGTAACGTCGTATCTCTACCTATGTCTTATGGTGGTATAGCTTCCAAACATCGCTGGCCAAACATGGTAACTACAAAATCATCTTTCAGTGATATATAATCCTAAATGTTACGATACCTATATTGTCCGAGCTCGCGTGGTTTAGTATCGTAAATGATTTACATAATTCGCACCTAACCTGCAAACATCAAATCTACACATTTCAGCGACCTGTTAAACATTCATATCACACGGCACTGTAACAGTGGTACTGCTAAACTCAACATTAGAATTCGTGCTCAACGCGCCCTGTTGTGTTATATATGTAATCTGTATCTATAAAACGGAAACCGTGTATGTATGTTCCAGAAAAACTCAAAAATTACTGAGCAGATTTCGATGGGCTTGTCACCGTTTTAAAGCTTAGGATCATAACTAAATTGTTTGGTATGTCTTATATTTCAACGTTATCTAACGCCGGAGTATTTAATGAAACACTAAAGATGCAATCCAAACTACATGTTTGATACGTCATGGTTCCTAAAACATAATGGCCATATTATCGCCAACTATTGTTTACTTCCTTAAATTTTGGTTTTTCAGTCTTTAAAACCCATAGAAGGCTTACTGAATGCGAATGGTTCACGATGAAACTGCGTAAAATTAATTTTAATAACATAATGGAAAAAAACTTCTGAGAGTCCTTCTTTGTTTCTTAAAGCTACGACCTCAGGCTGCACAGCTACAATCTCTGATGTCTGGAAGTGAAATTATATTCCCTGTTAGTAATGAGTAATCTGATGGGTTTTAACATGAAAATGAACTGTTTAAAGCTGTTAGTGTTGGCATTAAAAGCGGTTCAGGAAAATAAGTATCGGGAATTATTATTGACTGAAGCTTCTTGGTAGTACTGCAGATCGCGACACATTCTGCATTCAATACTATTCAGTTTATCCCATAAAACTTCATTTATTAATTTTACAATTACTTATGTTATTCAGTAATTCATTTCGTATATTTTATAATTTACTGCTGAACGAGTCTATCTTTTCACATTTTCTGAAACACATCATTGTTTCTATCGCTGTACGAGTGGCTGGAGTTAAAAGAATTTAAAGTTAAAATTTGTAGAGGGCAAATGTAGGTGAGTGTAGGATAGGGGGAAGTTGGGTGTGTTGGGAAATTGCCACCGGAGCCTGTGCTCCATTGCAATTAAATTAAATTTTTTTAAAAAAAGTTATTTTGATGAAATTAGGTACACACGTTTCTGACTGAGCAGGAATAAATCAACCCTGACTCAACTCTATAAGGTTACACCGGAGGTAGATCGTTCAAATACATATACCCGTGAAAACGGAGCGATTGACATGAAATTTGATTCACAGGAACAGAAAATCGAAATCTGTAATAAAGTTAACATTTTTTTAAACAAATAATCTGACGTAACTCGAAAACTATTGAATCGATTTTGACAAGATATTCACGTTAACAAACTTAGATTTTGATTTGGGAAATTTAAAGCCTAGGATATGACTTACGTATCTCTTTTGATGCTACGTATCCTGCCGTTGGAGCAGAAAATGAAAATGTGTATGTAATACCAATTTCTTTTAACGGCATGTTTCACTAATTTCTTTTTTTTTGTTGGCTTTACGCCTCGTCGACGTCGAGGCCATAAGAGGCGAGAAAGTACTGGTAGCACGCAACCGGAAGGAATTCGGCCATGGCCTCTTTGAAAGAGACATCCCAGCATTTGCCTGGACTGATTTGAAGAAACCATGGAAAACTTAAATCTGAATGGTTGGATGGGGATTCGAAACCACGACCTCCCGAATGTGAGGCAAGAGCGATACCGTTCACCCACCTGGCTCGGTCACTCATTTTTTGTAAGAATGCTATGTGACTTCTCAATGCGGACGTGGATATAATATAACACTTCACGTTTCTTGTCGTAATAGTAGAATTTTGTTCATGAAACAAGTGAGGGTTAAATGTTACGAAAATCTTCTCTAATCTAACCCTCATAGTGACAACTATCTATCTATCTATCTCTCCCCGCCCCCCTCCCCCTTTTGGCATCGACCGGTTGGGATATCTCAACGGCAGTCGGACTTTCTAAACAGTTTTGTTATTTTCCGCAAAGATTGAGGAGAATTTGACAAGCGTTTTAAATTGTGCGACTGAAATTACTGTATGGGGAAAAACACCTCAACCATACCGGTCAACGCCGGGTTCTCTGCTAGTTTACTTTAAATGAAAGCTGAGCACCTATAATATGACAGTATACAGTTTTGGGAAGCGTAAGGGATCATAATTAATTTGACGTGAGGGCATGGGGGATAGAGGCAGCAATGAAGAAGCTAGCTGTATTTACAGAGAACGTCTGAATGGCTATCAAAATTTTTCTTCTTTTCCGGTAATTGTAGTGGCTAAAATAGAAATCGATATGCATTTTTTATCGGGTGAGGGTGGGCATATTACAAATTAATTCAATTACAGAAAAGTTTCTCAAAAAGGGAAACCCCCCCGAACAGTGGCGTAGCTAGGTTAACAAGGGCCCCGGTGCAAGATGACATTTTGGGCCCCCAGGCCAGATGGGCGACCTTTTTTCTTAGGTCACCAAGTCTTGAAGTCTTTTGAGGTTTGCTGGGGCTTCCTGACCTTTAGGGGGCCCTCCTCAGCTGCGCTTGGGGGCCCTCTGAGCCGCGCTGGGGGCGCCCTGTGCTTAGGGTCCCCGGTGCACGGCACCTCCTAACCCTCCGATAGCTACGCCCCTGACCCAGAGTGAAGGGAATTGTGTTATAGATAGGGCCATCAAAAGGGGTGAACATTTATATAGTACAACATTGGTACATAATAACACTGAATGATTTCGTCGACTTCAAAGAAGCTTCCCCAAAAGTTAAGAACTGTTCAAAAGTTGACAATGGTGAAAGGATAGAAGGGTCTGAGGTAAGAGTATTTGTGGATCATGTCAATCAAATATGGATATGACACAGATTACAAAACAAATGATATGATGCAAAAGTGTCGAGGTTGCTAACCAAGTATAGCATATTACATTGCAACACTGCCACGTGTAATCGGAACCCGGACAGTCAAGAATCAACTGCCACATGTTTATTCGTTACCACTGCCAAATTCAGATTAAAAAAACTCATATTTAACGTTGCTTTGACAGGAAACATTATACTAACTGCTTACCATGACTTCTATCACAATATGAAACATGAAGCCCCTTTCCAACCAGATGAATGAGGTATTCGAGTATTTCCATGACATTGTATTATAATATACTGGTGTTTAAAACTTAAGGACGTGGTAGATAAAGTAAAATGTCATATTAACTGCTCGGTGGAAGTGAATGAAAGTGTGGAGAATGTTATTAGAGGTCTCCTACACGTGGACAGAAAGCTGGAAGTTACATGGCTTGAGGACAGCGCACCAAATTTGTCTGGCCTCGCAACGCGAGACAGTTGAAGGAACGGGTCAAGACAGTGTATGTCAATCTACGAGCTTTTACTGTGCACTGTAACGGTGTTCTTCATTGCGAAATGGCTCGGAGACAACATTTAGATGACTTAACACGGGGAAGAATGATTTGGAAACTAGAAGGAGAACGAAATGTAACGAGAGTAAACCAGGAGTGTAGTATTGCACACAGCATTATTTCAGGTGCATCAGCAGGAACGACAGGAACTGTTGTACCAAGGAGAGAAGGTGGTCAACCATGATCAATTACAGCAGCAGATGATAAATAAATTATGCAACAGGCAAGAAGGGACCCACGTCAAACAGTGGGTGCAATTGTAATCATATTTAATAGCACTGCAAGGCACGCGAGCTCGTTCTCGACAGTTGCACGGCGACTGCATGGGGATGGTCTCATGCCCGGCAACGACTGGGTCTTGTTCCGGTGACACCCGCACATCGGCGATACCGTTTGTGATGGTGCTAAGAACATCAAGACTGTACAGGCGAGGAGTGGGATCGCGTGTTCTACTCAGATAAGAACAGATTCGGTTTGAGTTGTGATTCTGGACGTGCCTTCATCTGGCAAGAGGTGGTAACACGTAATGCACCCAAGAACGTTGTCGAACATGATTGTTTTGGTGGTGCAAATGTTATGGTGTGGTGAGGCATAATGCTTCATGGGTGTACCGTCTTTCAAATCGGTGCACTCACCTGCCAACGTTATTGTGACGCTTTTCTCCTTCCCATGAGCGACTTTTCAGGGTTGCATTCGTCCCTGATTACATTTTTATTGATGACAATGAGCGCAGGTGGAGAAGCTCTTGTAAAGGGAGGAAATCAGACGAATGAACTGGCCTGCCCGTTCCCCCGACTTAAATTCCATCGAGCACGTATGGGATGCGTTTGGGAGACGTGTTGTGGGACGTCCACATCCACCAATCACCATCCAACAGTTGTCAACCACGCTAACGGAAGAATTGAAAGTCCTACTTCAATAACTCCTTAACATTCTTGTGGCCAGCATGAGAGCATGTTACAGAACATGTATCGCTGTCCGCGGTGATCACACAATCTTTTAAGAATTATGTTCCTCCTTTTTGTAATGTCCAGCGGATCATAAAGAGCCGCAGTGACTTCAGTGCAACTTATTGTCTCTGTACAAAAATGTCATTTTTGTTCGTCTCAGCGCATATTTCTTTCAGTTGCCTGCTGTACCATACTGTAGCAGTTCTTTCTAGGTATGGTTTCAACAAGCTATGTTACTTGGCAGTGATACAGTATGGAAATGGAAATTTCATCCTTAAGTTTTGCACACCAGCGTATTATAACACATATTTTTTTCTAAAAGTGTTATTTGTCACCAGTCATTTATCTCCCTTTAATACCTAACTGAAATTATGTATGATTTTTAACATTAAAGGTTTCGCTTTGGTAAAATTATATTTTAAGAAATAAATTTTTCTAAATTCAACCATGAGAGAGCAGAACTACCATTACCGGAATTTTCCAACGGTTTATCTAGATCTGTATAACTATTTTTTTTATTTCTTATTTTATTGATGATGAATGAGATTTCCATTATATTGCATTTCAATATCATTCTGTTTATTTTCTTCTTTTTCTTTTTTGTACAACCATGTACCAAATGACTTTGGAAATAAAATGCGTAATAACAATAATGAAACAATATTCATTTGTTGCTGCTATTAACAATCACTCCATACTTGTATAATAAAGTTTTTATATGCTCAACTGGACATCGATATGACCGTAAGTAACATAAATTATTACCAGTTATAGATTTGACAACTGCTCCTTCGAAAGAAATTCGAAAATCCTTATCATTGTACTACACTGAAAGACAAAGATATAAAACGGCGTCCTACGCATTTCTGACGGTTATATTGTCGATTATAATTTTTTTTTGTAAAAACTGGAACTTTTAATTTGCCGTAGTATTAAATGTAGCTGTTACGTCACCTGAACCGTTACCATGTCTACAAAAGAAAATTTTCACACTTCCTAACGCCTGAAAATAAGTTTGCACTTATGAACATTTCTTTCCTTCCATGTACCGGTACTACTCCTAATCCAAGCATCATAGCGCCTTATACACTCCAAGAACTTTCTTCACTTTTCACCCGCCTGCTGCTTTCCAATGACTTCTACACCGGCTTCTTATATATATATATTCCCCACTGCACACCCTTCAACTCCTGTATTTCATACCAAAAGTATGGGTACCATACTATATCACCATATTAAACCCATTGTGTGACGAATGATTAGTACTCCGATTTCTTCTCTTCCCCGGTACATCCTCTCATCACACACTCTTAATTAAACTCTTTCTACCACCTCACGAATTACGTTTACTAACGATGATAATTACAATTTATGTCTTCAATGACCAATTTTATCCTCGCTCTATAATCACAAAAAAATTATATCTGTGTACCAAATAACACTATTCTACAAAGAAAAATTTTCTGGTATGGGAATATGTGTTTCTACTGCATTTTTGCATGGGAAATTCAAATCTGAAATAAAAAATTACCCATCAGTCACAGTTTTTTAGTTAAGTGAAAAAAAATATATTTTTACTTCCAGATATTTACAAAAACAGTTTGCAACATCAACTCATGTAATTCACTTATTTTAATATTCAAATGTTGGTACCTATTTTTGTACTTCTGCTACATTTTGTAATGTACAAGTCGTTGATAGAGATTAATAATTGAGTTTGTATTAGATTGATTACACAGGACTGCAGACATTTTTTATAGATGCATCCAAAACTAGTTTAAAGGCAGTTCTATTCCACAATGGGAACTTATTTCTTACATTCCAGTTACCTATGCTATTATGGCTAAATAGTCATATGACATGGAATATATGCTCACATGTATTAAATGCAATCAACGTAAATGGAAGATATGTTGCGACCTCAAAATTATTGAAATAATATTTGGCATACAACAAGGCTACACCAAACATGGGTGTCTCATGTCAGTTATACAGTCGTAGTAAAAAATTAACGTTATAAGAAAAAGGAATGGCCTCGTCGAAAATGGAAAGTGGGAAAAAAAAAAATTATCAGCGTAAAGCTAGGTTTCCATTCTGACTAGTTCCTGGCACATGTCGCGCAACTTGTGCCCGGCACATGTTGCACGTAATTGTTCAACTGTTTCCAATTGCCTGGGAGATCTGCAACATTTGTAGAGAGATATCGAGTGCAAGACTACAGTTGAAGTTTGTAAAGGCAATCAGATACAGTGTTTTCCAGTTTCTTGAGTGGAGTGATTTGTTGTACAAATATTTGAGCGATATGAACAACTCAGTTTCAGCAGCTTTTGTTGTAATGGCAGGAGCATACTACGAACTTTTTTAAAAAAGACGAAAACGACCGAAATGGTGGATTAGAAGTTTTCTAGCAATGCTGAAACGGCTGGCTCCATCCGTGATCAAATTCTTTCTTTATGATGTCCGTAACTCCTTCTACTGGTACGTTAGTGAAAAGCGAAACTACATCAAAGCTGACGAGAAGATCGTTCTGTGAGAGAGAAATATTTCGTAATTTGTCCACAAAATGCGTCGAGTTTCTAATGTAACTATCTGTGCGACTTATAAGTGGCTCTAATTTATTCGCTAAAAATTTCGGTAATCCATGTGTTGGACAGTCAGTTGCACTGACAATCGAATGTAGCGGTATGACTTTCTTGTGTATTTTTGGAAGGCCGTAAAAGAGCGGAATCACTGGATTGCTGGTCAGTATAGTTTGTTTCGTAAACCAATCAAGATTTAGGTTGTTTACAAGTTTGCTAGTGAGTTTCGCAACGTTTTAGTTGGGTCTTTCTTTAATTTTTTTGTATGTCATGTCTGTTAATAACTGCTCAATTTTTTGTTTGTAACTATTAGTGTCCAAAATCACTGTATAATTTCCCTTGTGCGCAGGTAGAATTATTATGTCTGGATTCTTTTTTAACTCGAATAATGCTTTCCTTTCTTTCCCGGTAACATTGGATCTAGGCAGTTTTGCCTTCTTTAAAATAGTAGCCACCTCCAATTCTTCTGGCAACAAGTTTGAAAAATCCTGTAGTGCACGTTCTACCCCGATTATCACTGCAAATTTGAATCCCTTACTGAGAACTGAAATCTGATCTTCATTAAGTGCCACCGAAGATAGATTCCTGGCTGTAGTCATCTGTGTTATGTTATTGATATCACTATTCCTATTTAATTTTTTATTTTTGCTTTTGTGAATTTGTTACTTTTTTTCCAATGCGTTATACGCCAATAGCGTAACCATCCTGTAAAACTTGTCCCAAAGGAATGGTGTGATCCCATTAGGGAGCGTAATTCTTAGTTGATACAACTGTTTGTCCACATAATTTAATTTTCTCCGCAAATCCTGTATACAGTCGCGAAGCAGAGCCATACTTGCTCGAGACAGACTGTTCTGGGCTTTGACAGTATCAAAATGAGACTTGATACGAACTCATTTCGGAATAACTTGTTTATCTCAATAAAAACGATAAATTCGCTAGCGTGCGGCTTTTATTCTGAGACATATTATTAAATTGTCAACACATATTAAACGTCTCCTGGACGTACAGGTCAGTAATATAAAATTTCACACTTTTTCGCAGGCGTCATTATTGAAAAATTGTACTAAAAGGGTAAAAGTATCATTATTTCTGCAACTTGTTTTTGTGTCACGAGCCATTTATCTTCATTCATATCCAACCGATATAGATAAATGAGGTATCATATTGAAGATTAAGTTTGCCGCCGTGTTCACATTATATTTTAAGAAAGGGATTTTTCGTAATTCGACCCTTAAAGGGAAAAAATTTCAATATTTCTAAAATGCGTTTTTGGTGTAACGAGCCATTTAGTTCCCTATAAATCTAACCGAAATCGATAATTAAAGTAGGATTATGAAGATTAATGTCTCAGTTTTGGTGACAATTTTTTTTTTTAATTCAACCCCTAAACGGAAAAAGTATCAATGGTTCTACAACGCATTTTGTGTCACGAGCCATTTATCTCCATTAATATCTAACTGATGTAGATAAATGAGGAATCATTCTAAAAATTAAGGTTTTCGCAGTGGTCACATCATATTTTAAGAAAGGAATTTTTCTGAATTTAACCCTTAAACGGCAAAAATATCAGTATTTCTAAAATGCGTTTTTTGCGTCTCGAGCCATTTATCTCCCTAGATACCTAACCGAAACCGATAAATGAGATAGAGTTTTAAATATTAAAGTATCCGCTTTGGTCACATCATATTTTAAGAAAGAACTTTCTCAAACTTCAACCCTTAAGGGTAAAAAATATCACCATTTCTAAAACTTTTTTTCCCCCTCGCTTGATGCCTAACCGAAATTGATAAATGAGGTATCATTTTAAGGACCAAGGTGTCCGCTATGATCACGCCATATTTTATCTTTTGGGGGCATCCATAAATTACGTGAGGTGTTTTTCCGAATTTCCGGACCCCCACCGCCCTCTTGTGAGACTTCGTGAGATTTAGTCCGACTCCCCCCCCCCGCCCCCCGCCCCCCTTTGGTGAGATCTAGTTCGTGGTGGGTTCTAGGGCAAAACCGCGACGGACAAAACCGCGAACGGACAAAACAGCGAACGGACAAAACCGCGAAAGGACAAAACCGCGAATACAGAAAAACCAGGAATACATAAAACCACAAGAGTTCGTAGATTCTTAGCGTTACCCAGGGTGCACCACGAGGAGGTGATCTACGTAACACCCCATTATTTTTTTTATTTAAAAAAATTACACAAGTTAAGTTAATATAAATTGTAACAAAATACACAAGCACACTATCTAATAATCGAAATTACGAACTATACCAGAAAGAAATTTCTGTGCATCGCTACAATCATATTCACTAACTAAATTGAAAATCGACTTGATGACTCTCGCATATGTCATTTTCTGTATTTTTCTATCTCCCCTTCCATATTGCACCAATTTAACCTCCGTCAGATTTTGCTGCTTCTTGAAAGCTTCTATGAGTTTCCAAATTGTAGGATGGCTTGATCCAAGTAATAACCGAAAAGCATTGTGCCAACCTTCGACGGAGTTGTTGGTTCTCTCTAACGAATTTTTAACATTCTGATTTTGGTTCCAAATTTCGATTGGAAATAGTGGTTCTCGTCGTCGATTTCCTCGAAGAATACGTCTAATCCATGTATCATCAAACAGTAGATTATAAATTACATATACACAAAATAAATTACACTACCGTACTCCATAATAACGTAACCCTAGCTGCGATCCCCAAATCGTTTAAAAACTGCGTTAGGATAATATTTTGGAGCATTAGAGATCAAATAGTGAGGGGATAACTCGTAGATTTTTCCGTTCGCGGTTTTGTCCTTTCGCTGTTTTGTCCGTTCGCGGTTCTGTCTGCGCGGTTTTGTCCTCGCGGTTTTGTCACTTCGCGGTTTTGTCACTTCGCGGTTTTGTCACTTCGCGGTTTTGTCCGGACACGTTCGTGGTGAGACCCCACCCTCCTAGAAATCGCCGTGTCAACTTTTTGAGACCTTAATTTTTTTAGGTCTCACCCACACTTTTCGCTGAAATATCCCTCGAAAATCGGCCTTCGCGTGTTTTGTAGACCTCTTTTTTTTTAAGCTCTACAGTCCCACTATTTCAAAAAACCCACGTGAGATTTCCGTTGATCCCCCCCTCCCCCTTTGTGAGATTTCACCAGACCTCCCCCATTTCACCTCACGTAATTTATGGACGCTCCCAAAGGAATTTTTTGGAATTCGACCCTTATAGGGCAAAAGTATTAATATTATTTCTTATTATGAGCCATTTATCTTTTTCGATACCTAACCAAAATCGATACATGACTTATCGTTTTAAAGATTAAGGTCTCCAATTAGGTAAAATTATAAATTAAGAAAGACTTTTTCGGAATTTGATGTTTAAAGTGGTCGCGCGTATGAGACAGTTCAGAGCCAAGTCCCTAGATTGCAGCAGCAGATATCACAAAGATGTCAATAAATTGTTTTTTATGCAATAAATAGGTTTTCGGATATTTTTTTATGTTACGGAAACATTTTTGTTTTGCTATACAATTCCATTGCGTACATTTTATTCACACAGCAACATATACCACATAGATGTTGATAACTGTGGGCATTTTGTTCAGGTTGGTTGTATTCTGTTAAGATCAGTGACAGTTTGTCATAAATACAGTGTGTTTTAAATTTTCCTAACTGTTTCGTAATATGTTGTAAGTATTTTAAAGCGTACTTATTACACTAAACAAATAAATATTTGCTACAAAAGTGTGGTTCTACTTTTCATTATATTACAAGCATTCAACTTTACTATTCATTTCGAAGTTTTCGTATGGGTCGTCTAGTATCAAAGAATTTCTTTACTTGGCCTGCCTATTCTGAAAATTTGACCAGTACCAGGACTTCTAAATTAAATTCAGTCAGCTTTATATGCTTTTGTTTGTTTGTTTCTTTTATTCGAATTTCTCATCTCTTCTTCAATTACGCCATTTATTTTCTTTATTCTCCCCACTGGGTTTAGTTATCACACCTTTGGAAAATCTTCACTTTGGATATTTTATTCTTTTTCCAACAATTGTTCTTTAGTATCAGATTGCAACCATGCTGCTTCTTTGGGTTTTTCTACTCAAAACTTAATGTTTTAATTTCTCTTTGAACAGCTTGACTCGAATTATCTTCTTTGGAGTTATTTAAATACTTAACTTCACATCATAGCGTAAGGCTGCATTAGTTTCTGTGAGATCAACTCTTCTTACTCCTTTTTTCTAACTTATGGCTTTACACCTCGTCGACGTCGTGGTCATTATAGGCGGGATCGAACTGGAGACAAGGAACGGGAAGGAATTCGGTCATGGCTCTGTGAAGGATGCATCCCGGCATTCGCGTGGAGTGATTTGGGGAAGCCATAGAAAACCTAAATCTGGATGCCCAGACGGGGATTCGAACCGGTGCCCTCCCGAATGCGAGGCCAGAGTGTTAATCACTCACTCACCACGCTTGGTTCCTTACTCCTACCGCTGCCCTCACGTGCTCAATCATCTCTTCATTGCCATTTTCTTCACTTTTTCCCAGTAAAAAATATTTTGATCCTTTATCTTCTTATTCACTTCTTTCTTTTAACTCTTCAAATTCGTCGTTGGTCTTGCATTCTTCTTTTTCACTTTGAGATCCATGGTGGTTAGCCTTTCCTCACTGTTCTCCCATTATGTTTCAAGATTCGATTCTTCTGCTGATACGTTCATTTCCGATGCCTTATTTATCTCTTCCTGTATAAATGTATTTTCTTCTTGCTTATTGACATCATGTCGAATTTCCCTTTCTGCAAGGCCTTCGTGTTCGTACATAGCACTCATACCTGTCTCCAGGCTTATAGTAATTATTTCTTGAATTAGAACTTCTCTTAATATTTCTTGTTCCTTGATTTGCTTCTCTTGTCCTTCTTTTATTTGCTTAATTATTAATATTAGTCCCCTTACCACGTTCCTTAGATCACTCGCTTTATTATGATTCGCCTTTCTTTCAGTACTACTTTCCGCTCCGCACCGCACCTCCCGCTATCACTACTATATCGTGAAACTTCTAAAAAGAGAACCTATATCCTAAAGTTGCACTAGATTTCAAAAAACCTGTGACCATGTAGCCTGTGTCTAACTGATCCTGCCTACACCTGTCCCATGGGTGATACCGAGATGCGAACGCTGTTCTTCCTAATCTTTCCTTGCTCGCTCCTATTCCTAACAGCCTCTTGCACCTTATATACTCCTTCATGTAGCTTCTGATCAAATGCGATCTAGGAAGAATTGATGTGTTAGATTTGGTAGCTACTTCACAGTTAATTCGTTTAAAATAGCTGAAAGTGCAGAATGAATGAGCACCGAAAATTACGTCACACCCACTAATGAATTTATTAACATGTTAAAATTGAACACGGCAAACTAATTAGTGCTATTGGATTGTCGGTACAAACCGATTTGTCGAACGGTATTAATGTTAGATAAATGTGTTTAGGGCAAAAATTGTTTTTAGCATTTTGGTTCTCTGCTCTAAGAAAATGATTTTTGGTTCAGCATTTCCATTTCTTAAGCAGTACAAATCTGTCCAAAGCAGAATAGAAGGGGAAGTTTTTCAAGTAATGTAAGGGCTTCTTAATGTAGTTTAGAAGTAACAACATCGTCTCTTTGGAGACATGAGCACATGCTATTGAAAAATAAGGTATACGAAGTTTCTAAATAGTGTTTCAGTACAATGCCGACTGAATCAAAAGATTATTTAGATCAGCCATATACTTCAGTATCATGAAATGCACAAAAATTCTGGATAGATAACAAACATTTTATTTTTCTCTGTTGGCTAGATGTGAGCACATGCT
>JARYHS010011408.1:184033184-184411906 GCA_031002005.1 Vandiemenella viatica
GCCGAGCTTCAGGATGGATCACGTTGCCAGTAGGTATGAAGGATTTATGAGGTGGGGGCTTTTGCATTTATACCCTTCTGCTGGCTTAGAAAGAGTGTCCCGAGTGACAGGATTTTATTAGTAGGAATTTTCATTCTAGAGAGCTATTTTATGTAGTATTTTTCAGATTTATCAAATGTATTTCTATGTGCTTATTTTTATTGAGGTTATTAATATCACTCCATTCTTTAAACTACATGTTTCACTTGTATCACTGATTCCTCCTCATTACTAGCACTAAGTGATGGCAGAACGTAATTTCTCTGATCCTATAATCACATATCTTCGGTGAAACTGATCGGGGAGTGGTTGATCAGAGGCGAACCAAACCTGTCTGTGGCGAATCACCGCTCGTTAGCTACATCTCTCAAAACAAAAATAGTATTGTGAAATATGCTATATCGAAAAGAAAAAATAATTGCCATAGGGAGGGGAATGAAATAGTATAAGGTCTACTTTAATTGTAACACATTATACAGAAATTTTGGTCATACTTGGTGGCTGATCGGACTTAGTTTTGAAGGGATGGCGTCTTATCGGTGTTAATATGCCTCTAATGCTGACTGTTGCAAGCAACTTCTGAATTCTCAAACGTGGGTTATATCGTTTTAGAAGTGCTCGAATGCTAGTTTCTTTAGCAAATAGTGTTAAAATATTTGCGATAACTACCATCCCATCCAATTTCGTATTCGCTTGCTGCAATAGGCTTATCAACTAAATTGATTGTATACTGTATACAGGGTGATTCAAAATATCGTGGACAAAATGACATGGCAGATTTGTCATACAATAAGGATCAAAAATAGCGTAGGAACAGAGGGCGCTAGAGCCACGAGAAGGCGTTGAGATACAAACACGAGCCACCACGATCACCAGACCTGTCTCCCTTGAATTTTTTTCTTGTGGGGATTTTTAAAAGGACTTGTGTTTGAAACACCGGTTAAAACGCCGGAAGTCTTGGTAAGAAAAATCGTTGCTGCAGCCGGATGTGTTCGAGATACACCTGGTATCTTTGAGAAAGTGCGCCGTTCCATGCAACGGAGACGCCGGGCTTGTCTCGATGCATGTGGAAAAAATTTTGAGCACCTGCTGTAGGTTCAACATTTGGCTTGCATTAGTCGCATGTGAGTGAGTAATCATCAATAAAATTATCTGTAATGGTTTTGTTTCTTCTCGTTGTGTCAGTATTATTGTAGACGCCCTGTAGCGGCTCCGAATCGCAGTTGCGACCCTCTGTTCCTATGCGATTTTTGATTCTTATTGTATGACTGATCTACCATGTCATTTTGTCCACGTTATTTTGAATCACCCTGTATACCTGAGAATCTGAACTCGGCAAGGTCTTGATTCAGCCGATCCCATATGTTTGGACACTTTGCAGGCTGTAGGGCAGCGTAGCAGACTCGCCCGCGCCGACCATGTCTACACTGCCGCGGGCGCAAGCCGCCCTCCACGGCCGTGAGCACATGCGTCCGTCCAGCCTGTACGACAACCTGCCGCTCCCTCCACCGCCACCATCACCGTGTTCGACGCCGCCGACGTCCCTGCACCAGCTTCCTCCACCGCTGTCGACGTCTACACCCGGGCCGTCGCTGCTGCCCGCTCTCAGTACCACTGTGCCTGTTAACGTGTCGGCCAAGCCAACCGAGCTGGCGGAGAGGCATGCGCCCACCAGGTCCTCGCTCAGACACTCGCGTCTCGTCAGCAAGGCTTACCAGAAAGGTACATACCGACGGCTCCTTCCTTACTATTTGCCTCATTGCCAGAAAAGTTGACCTCTATATAGACGAGGAGTAGAGTCATAAAGGGGAGGGGGTAATAAGAATAATTTCTGTTTTTTGGGAACACTTCCTAAGCATTCTAAAGCCGCGTTCCCACGACGTCTTGTAACGAAGGCGGGGCGGGATGGGACGGGACGGATACTCAACAACACGCCATGGGAACGGGGCCGCCTCTGATAGCGGGGGCGAGACGCAGTTACCCACTCTATGTCGGTAAACATCACAGGCGTGTGTAGCGGTGCGCTGTTGACATCGGTGCGCACCCCTTCTGTTGCTGTAAAGTGCTCTCTGCCAAACGACACTAGGCAACGTGGTGGGGAGGTGGCGGCGAGGTTGGGAGGCCTAACCTGCGGCGCGCGATCGTCCGTACACTTCGGCTAATGAGGTCCCACCTCCGTTACAAGAGATCGTGGGAACGCAGCTTAACAGGTATCTCAAGGAATGGTCTGGTGTTTTGTTTTATATGGGAATAAGATTCGCTTCTCAATTTGCTTTATGTTGTTCTTAGGTTGGTCATAGTGTATTCTTGAGGTGGAGATACGTTGATTATCCTAATAAATTACTGAGGTTGGATTTTACAGTCAGAAATTAACTTTTTAGTGGATTAAATTATTTAAACTTGTATACCGTTATTAAAGCAAGAGGGAACTGTGAATTGATACAGAAGGAGCTTCACTTGATATCTAGATCTGGTCAAGATAAGTGCCAAAAACAGACAACTTGTTAATCACACAAATATTTTTAAAATATAATTTTTTTTTTCTTTTCATTTTACTAGTTGAAGGAAAAGAATGTAAGATCTCAGTATATGATTGGATAATTAACTAAGCTGGGCAGGACACAGAATAGGTGGTCCAGAGAAATGCATCTACCAGAAAGAGTGATAAGCAGGGGCGTAGCTACTATGGGGCTAGGCGGTGCCCTCACGCTCAGGGGGCCCCCAAGCATACCACAAGGGGGCCCTAAGCACACCTCTAGGGGCCCTCGAGCGCAGTTTAGAGGGCCCACGAGCCTTCACGACAAACTGGCGACCTTTTTTTTTTTGTTAGCTCTACCATCGTCTAAGGGGCCCCTGAGAACACAGGAGCCCCTCACTAAGGGCCCTCGCTGCTCAGGGGGGCCCCAACAACTGCTCAGGGGCCAATAAAGAACAATTCAAGGGCCCCCATCCTCAGTTCAGGGGGCACCTACCAGCACACAAAGCAAAAAATAGGTCGCCCGTCTGGCCTGAGGGCCCGAAATAAATTTTTTGCACCGGGGCCCTTGTTGACCTAGCTACGCCACTGGTGATAAGGGATATACTCGGGAAAAGATTGAGTTTGAGATAGAAAAACAAACATTTTCTGGGCCTTTCCTGAGTATGCTGTGATAGCACGGGTTCCACATTATGGGTATCAAATAAAAGAGCTGAAGAAGAGTCAAAGCAGGCCAGGTAGAGCTACAGTTGATTAACAATAAAAATACAAGACGAAAGAAACGTGTAAAGCAGAAAGATGCTTACTTTGGAATAATCTGTTGTGTAATGTTTCTGTGTATTGTTGATATCCAGCTCCGACGTAATGTATCCTCTTTAGGAAACTGAAATAATCGAACTTTCGATTCCTTTGGATAATTTCTATTGCATCTAGGAACCCAACATGCGTACACCATGTCTGCAGAAGAACAATTCACTAATAACTATCGTAAAACACGATAAACTTCGGGGGGGAAAAAATACAACTCCCACTTCGCACGCACAACAGCTTACAAATGGCGGCCTTCTCAACGGTCTTCCCTCAATCATGTGACGTCAAAACTGTTTTGTGACATAGGCACGGGGTCTTGATATATGTGGTGTTGACTCTACCGATTGGATAATTCAATAACTAGCGAGAGCTATCTCGCCCGACAACGGAAATTCTCCAGATCCCACATGCTTCTAACAACAATGGGTTTCAGGAGCAACAAAACAATCAATCCCTCATCCCTGAAGGCAGCAATCTTGAAAAGTCAAAATAGTTCATTTAAATATAAGCAGGTTAAAAGAATACTGAATAAAAGGTAATAGGAATAGGGGGCGGGGACAGACAGTATGTAGAATACATATCTCAGGAGGTCACATATTCCGCACAGAACAAATTTAGAAAGCTACAGTCCTGGACCTGTTGTTATCTTACAAACGAATGTATTGATTCAATTCATATAACCTGAATTTTATGCTTCAGGGAAATTACTGGTTTCAGAGATTTCAGATGACAGTTAAAAGTAGAAATTACATCTGTTAGGATATTTTATCGAACCCCGGTCCTCTCGAGTAAAAACCGTTATAGATGGGCGGAATAATGCTTTATTGCTTAAAAATATTTATTAAACTCGTTTAGAACGGGATTTCTCAAACTATTGCCTAATAAAATGTCTAAAATAGTTTTGTGACAGCTAATATAGATGAATCCAATTTTTATGTATGTTTATATTATTAACCAGCCTTAAAATTTTTTATCGCCTCGTATAGCTGGCCTACGCCTCTATAAAGTTTTCAAAAACGGTCATTAACTGAATCCTTAAATAAATAAATAAAACACCACATATCTTTAGTTTCAACTGGGAACTTATTTTCCTATAGTAGCAATGAATCATATCCTTGAAATGCCAGTTATCTGCCTAGTCATTCAAATGCTCGCGGATTTTATAAGGATTTTATAAGGATTTTATAAGGATTTATTTATGGATGTGATCAATTTTCTATGGTTTATTAATAACAGAGTTACTGGCTGGATGATTAAGATTTAGGATATTTACTAATAAATGCTGGTGATTAACATTTTTCAGCTGTCATTTGATAAAGCCTCATTATAAAATTGCTTATTACGGGTTTGTGACAAGTGGCGGAGAGATAAGGGGGGGGGGGATGGATTGCACGTGCGTCATTAATAAACTTGTTTTTTTTTAAAAAAAAAAAAAAAAAAAAAAAAAAAAAAAGTCGAGCCGAAACAGAGATTAGTGATGATGGGAGGGGCGGAATGAGATTATGGGAGTAGAAAACGGGGAGAGGAATACTGTGGAGGGGAAGGAGGAAAGGGTGCAGCATGTGTCAAATCCATAGAGGGCCAACTAATTTGCATATCGTTTGTTTCTACATTCTCTCTTCATCCAGCTACTTGCCAACATACACCATCAACAAAACCCCTCAACAAGTAAGAGAAACAAATTGAGCTAGCACACTATTTATATATGGAAACAAACGATTGATTTCCAGTCTCTATTTTACGATGAAGACAGTGTCAGAGATAAAGTATTCACCGAAATAGCACTATATATCAGCTAGTAATTGCTTGCTATGCGTCTAGTGTGTTAGCACAAGGGAAAGTTGTTCCTATCATTATTTAAAAAAAAGATTTTTTTTCTGGGGCTAAGAAAATGTTTATACAGCTTAAATATGGATCAGGACTAATACGTTTTAGTCCTACAAAACGTCATGCTAGAATCATTTTTTTCTTCGCTTTAATTTAACTTTGTACGGAAAATAGTAAAAAAAAAAATATATATATATATATATATAACTTGTGCTATATTGTATATTACGAAAATCTTCAAAAGATGCTGTAGCAGAGGATAGTGTGAATGGACTCATTCCTACTGTTGCCTTGTTTTTCTGTGTCGTTGGCAGAACTGGCCGCGGGCGACCTGCGGGTGTTCCGGTCCAGGCGTCTGGCGAGCGCGCTCTGTGGTTTGCAGCTACTGCTGGGCGCTGCTCTGTGCACCTTAGCCCTGTGGCTGCTCATCTGGGCGCCACGCCTGCACGTCAGGGACGTGCCCTACTGGAGCGGCGCACCGGTAACAACCACTTCTAAATTACACACGGTGCTTCTAAAGGTACGTTTCCACGGCGCGTCCCTCGGTGCGTGTCAGGGAACGCCTCTCATCTTTGCCGCATATGTTAGCAGGTACGGCGCTCCTCGACCCACCGCCGGGCGGTAAAAGATGAAAGGCGTGTACAGCCTACCACGCTCCGTGCGAATGGGCCCTAAAGGTGCGTTCCCACGGCGCGTGGTTGTGGATACCTTTCATCTTTGCCGCATATTCTAGCAGGTACGGTGCGCCCCGACCCACCGCCGGGCGGTAAAAGATGAAAGGCGCGTACTGCCTACCACGCTCCGTGAGAATGGGTCCTAAAGGTGCGCTCCCACGGCGCGTGGTTCTGGACGCCTTTCATCTTTGCCGCATGTGCTAGCCCGGATGGCGCGCCTAGACCCGTCGCCAGGCGGTAAAGATGAAAGGCGCGGACTGCCACACAACCCGCCATGGGAATGCAGCTTAAACCATCCAGATTTTGGTTTTCCATGGTTTCCCTAAATAACTCCAGACAAATGCCGAGATGGTTCCTGTAAAATACCATGGTCTAATTACTTCCCTTTCCTTAGGGGCGTCCATTAATTACGTGAGGGATTTTTCGTGAATTCCGGATCCCCCCTGCCCTCTGGTGAGATTTGGTAAGATCTGGTCGGACACTTCGCCTAAGATGGCGAGAGATTTTGACTCCCCCACGCCCTCCTTCCGAGGGCGGTCATATCAGCCCTAAATTCCGTTTTCCGCGTTGTTTATAGGTCTTATACCACCCCTAAAGCCGTCATCCGTATCTTTTGTGCACCTTTTTTTTTCTTTCAAAAGCTAACGTGAAATTTCCGCCTACCCACCCTTCCCCCTTGGTAGGATTTCTCCCGGTCCCCCTACCCCTCCTCACGTATTCCATCTCACGTAATTAATGGACGTGCCCTTGTTTCCAGTCCTTTCCCGAACTTGATGTCGACGAAGCGCAAACCCATTAAAAAAAAATTATCAATTGGGGACTGCCGACAGAAGTGAAAACTTAAAACTATGAATAGCATACGCGCAACACGTCACACTGATATGTAGGTGGAGTATTTATTTTAAAATCATTTTTATAATCTAAGAATTCCATAACCTAGACATTTATTCAGGAAGTGAAATTTAATTGACCACGGATATGGTGTATTTACCTTTAATCAAAAATTTATTTTGCAATCAATCACTAACGCCCTACATTACTTGGCAAATGAATGACAAATCGTCACCAAAGTACTTCTTTAACAATTAAAGTTCACTATCAATGTAGTCTTCACGGGTGTACCGCCGGATAGTGTTGTGGAAACACAATATTTCGACGGCTGGCTCTGCCGTCTTCTTCAGGTGTAGAGACATCTGTACTGGTCGGCTGACCCACAGATACTGAGATGGTTCGGGTGCCGCTCTTCCTTATACACATGTCCGCGTGGCCTCGGCGAAGGCTTACTACTTCATCAAAGAAGCGATCGAAATTCGACTGGCCGACACATTTAACAGAGACAGTGGTCTATTTCTCAGTGAGGCATGGAAACCTGCCTTGGCAAATATCCGCAGAGAACGTTGTACTTCCGTCCAGATGCCGCCGTAGAGGGCTTCATATTAGCTCGGGCTGGAACAAGAACCTTAGCCACGCTCACGGGCAGCGGGTAGAATATGACCTGACTGAAGCGGAAAAACGCGCAGCCAATGACATAACAAGCACTGCGCAAACCATTATGACCGAACAACCAGAGGACGAACCGAAACTAACAACACCAGCCGAAGTCCGGAAAATAATCAAAAATCTCGCCAAAAACAAAGCCCCAGGAGCTGACAAAATCTCCAATCAACACCTCAAGAGCCTACCAACAAAAGGGATAGTACTCCTAACTAGAATCTGTAACGCCTGCCTCCTACAGAGATATTTCCCGGAAGCGTGGAAAGTCGCGAAGGTCTCGGCCATCCCGAAGCGCGGGAAAACCCAGCGAGAGCCATCACATTATAGGCCAATTAGTCTACTCCCCTCCGCTTCAAAAGTGCTGGAGCGAGTAGTGCTCAAACGAATAAACAGCACCCTAGAAGCGGAAAAAACCATCCGCAAGGAACAGTTTGGCTTCCAAAGCAGAGTAGGTAGCACAAGCCAACTCCTCCGATTGACTGAAGACGTCTCCCGGGGATTCAATCTAAGTAAGTCGACGGCGGCTGTGTTCTTGGATATTGAAAAAGCTTACGACAAGGTTTGGCACGCCAATCTTATCACCAAACTAAGAACACAGACGACCGTACGACACAGCTACGTTCAGTTGATCGGAAGCTACCTGGAGAACAGACGGTTCTATGTCTCAATTGACGGCCAAAAATCATCAACACACCCCATACCAGCCGGCATACCCTAAGGATCACCTTTAGCACCAATACTATTCAAGGTCAACGTCAACGACATTCCAACACCACCCTACGTAGAACTGGCACAATTTGCCGATGATACCACCATTTACACAACCAGCAGGAGGCATGACCTCAACATCAGCCACCTGCAGCACGGCCTCGACCAATTAGAAAGATGGTGCCGTATCAACAAGGTCAAAATTAATCCGAACAAATGTGCAGCCATTTATTTCACACGGAAACGTCCAATAATTGACCGCAAACTTAAAATCATGGGACAAGACATCGAGTGGTCAGAAGAAACAAAGTATCTAGGGGTGATATTAGATAAAAAGCTTCTGTTCCGCAAACACATATTAGACAGACGGAAACAGGGGACCGCAATATTAGCAAGCCTGTTCCCAATACTCCACAGCTCGGACCTAGCCATTCAAACCAAACTCAGGATTTATAAATCAATCATCCTCCCATACCTGCTCTACGGATGCCAAGTATGGGGAACTGCATCCCCAACTAACCTAAACCAACTCCAGATATTGCAAAACAGATGTCTGAGAGTTATACTAAGGGCCTCAAGATACACGCCAACCGACGCCCTTCAAGAGCAAGCAGACGTAAGCCCCATTTACGTAGAAATATTTAACCAGACAGACAAATTCTATAATCGAATAGAGCAATTCAGAGAAACAGACGAAAGGCTCAATACCCTTGGCACAACTATGCCAAGGCACTGGCACAAATATAAAGTGCCACTAAGCATTATATATCAGGCAGAATGAAACTGATATGACTATAAGAAAACTGTAGGGGTTTTTCACATAAGGTCGTCTTTGACGAACCATAGCCATGTTTTCCCCTCAAAGAGCAATAAAAAGAGTCCCCAAACAAACCCATCCTATACAGAGAGACACGTAAAGTAGAGCTACCTTGGTAGCGGGACTTCACAAACACGCCGTTGAGGCAGAGACACACACACACACACACACACACAAAAAAGCCAGCCGCTAGTTGGTTGCGGGCCTGGCTCATAGTAAGCCTTCGACGAGGCCACGCGGACATGTATATAAGGAAGAGCGGCACCCGAACCATCTCAGTATCTGTGGGTCAGCCGACCAGTACAGATGTCTCTACACCTGAAGAAGACGGCAGAGCCAGCCGTCGATATATTGTGTTTCCACAACACTATCCGGCGGTACACCCGTCAAGACTACATTGCAGTCATACGCCGGGAAAGTCTTCGTTCTTACACAAAGTTCACTATGTTACTTAAAAATGAACAAAAAATTAAACAATTATATATAAAAAATAAACTCCAATATGCATTTCATCTCAATCCGCTTTAAAAACCTGGGGCGCCAGTTAAATCAGTATTATTCATCAAATAGAACAATTATACTGCACGCGACTCAGGGTCCAGGCTTTGATAGAACACGTGTCTTCATTATACAAATAGCTTTTCACAGGCTGTTGCTGGGCGACTGAGTGGCGTATAGGCAAACACACGTTGGAAAATGATCAGATACAAATTATATTTATCGTGTATGTCTACAATCGAACAGCCTGCACCAGTCACTTGAAGATCTAAGCCCCTGATAATGAGCCTACATAGTACTAGATGTATATCTCCAAAAATATACATGTTAACAAAATGACTTTTACATAGTATGAACATAGTATGAATGTTGTATGGTTAGCAGCGCATTGTTGGCCGCAGATCCAAGCGTGAGCCGCGAATGAACCCAGACCCTTCCACGTTAGGTCGCAGATCACCTCTGTGTGGTGTCTGCAGCAGCTAATCAGTCTTGTCGCTTCTCTCCTGCCACCTCGCGTAGCTCCTACATAAGACAAATTATCTATAAAAATTTAGCAACATTTTATTAATCAATGTCCCCTATTGGAGGAAGCTTATAACACACATTGATACGTCTCAAGTAATCCTCGCCTTTTATTGGACAGCCCATGTGTGCCGTCACCTGCCTTCCCATATATTTCTATTTCTCTTGCACACTTCATATATGTTATGGAATGGACATCGATATATTCACTGCCAACGCGCCCTTAGCAAGCTTAATGTCTTTCGTTTTGGCACACAAACAAAAATATCTGCAGAATGGCTTTAGGTGGAAAAGTGACCTTGGTCTTGGTTAGCATTGCCAGATGGTCGGGAAATCCGGAAATGTCCCGGAATTTTGTGTCTGGTCCTATGTCCAGTAATTATGCGTTACTGTCCCGAAATTCCCCTATACCACAGAGGACAAGACGCCCAGTCAAGCATACAGTACTCGCAGCGGGAGGATGGAAAGTTTGACCTTTTGTCCCTTAGATCAGAGGGATTGAAATGGGAAATACTCTTTGAATTTCTTGGGATATTTAAAATTGTAGATGCAATTACCATTAACTCCCTTTATACAGAGTTCACATGTCTGAAAGCTGTTTTTGAAGACCTTCCAAAACACTTGCCCAACGATATAATCTGGGCCAATTTATTTACAACAAATGTTTATAATGATTTTGTAAATTTAAAGGAAATAATTGGTTTTGTTTTGTCAATTCTAACAAGTAACGCCTTTTGCGAAAGAAATTGTAGTCCGTTGAACAATTTATGGACTAAAGAGCGAAATGGAATTTCCATGGATTTGATCAACCCTGAATTGCAAGCTCGAATAAATTTTGAACAGTCTTGCTCAAAAATTTTATCTTTTGCAAAGGAGTGACGGAGAAAAACTTGTGATAATGGCAAAATCTAGTGCTAAATATATTTTTTTTAAAAGTTGATTAAGGTTCATTTTGATTGATGTTGATTTTGATTTAACCAAAGAAAATTTTCAATTTTTGTTTATTTGTTGATAATACCCGATGTTGATTTTCAACTAAAGTTTAATTAATAAACCTAAATGAGCTGCTATATACATGTTAGATAGCATAGGTTTTTACCTAAAATACAAATTTTTATTAATTTTCTTTTCTGTATACTCTTTAAACATTCCACTATCCCAAAAATTTCCCGGAAATTATAAGCCTTTATCTGGCAACCCTTGTCTTGGGGCCGGTCTGTCGAGACATAATGACCGGAGAATTGGAGAGAGAACAACACCTCCGCTTATCTGTCCCGTCAAGGTCCGCATATGCCTGGGAAACAAAATCTGCAGCCTAGTCCCTGAATTCAAGCACTGGGAAAGCCTTCATTTTAAACTAAATATTATGTGTACAAAGAATTTTATTCTATAAGTGGCAGTGTTGACCGCAATGCTTGCGTGAGCTCAGCCACTTGTTTCTTTTACTTGACAAATGATTAACCCCGAAATATTGTTTTTTCTGTGTTTGTGTATCATTTCGTGTTTCTGTTGCCTCCGTCCCTTCAGCTTTGGTGAGTGTTGGGTGTATTTCATCTATCTTTTCCATATAAATATTATGATATATTGAGTGCGCATAACGTCACACTACATTAGTGAGGCAGAGCTTGTGGGGGAGACAGACTCAGGGGCGTAGCTACTATGGGGGTAGGCGGTGCAGTGCACCGGGGCCCCTACGCTCAGGGGGCCCCAAGCATTCCTCTGGGGACCCCAAAGCGCCACCTCTGGGGGCCTTCATGCGCAGTTCAGAGGGCCCCACGAGCCTTCACGGCAAACTGGCGACCTTTTTTTAGCTCTACCGTCGTCTAAGGGGGCCCCTGAGACACAGAAAGCCCCTCACTAAGGGCCCTGACTGCTCAGGGTTGCCCTAAGCACAACTCAAGGGGCCCCATCCTCAACTCAGGGGCCCCATCCTCTACTCAGGGGTCCCATCCTCTACTCAGGGGCCCCATCCTCTACTCAGGGGCCCCTACCAGCAACACAAAGCAAAGAAAAAGGTCGCCCATCTGGCCTGAGGGCACAAAATAATTTTTTTGCACCGGGGCCCCTATTGACCTAGCTACGCCACTGGACAGACTGTAAGTTCTTGGCTTCATCATTTCGCTCTCGCATATGGTTTCATTGAGACAGCAACTAGCGGGTCAGATAAAATTCATTTGAGCAAGATATTATTCATCGTGAAGAATTAAAAGAAATCAGTACGGTACCACATGCTTTGTATGTTTTCAATATTATCCCTCCTGCTGCCGGAGATGAGAATTAATATCTGATTCATTCTTGCAGTTGGTCGTTTCTGGTGTCGTCGGCCTTGTTCTTGCTGGTTGCCCTGGGGACTTCCCTACGTCATGCGTTACAGTTTCCAAGGTATGTTCAAAACATTTAACCAACAATTCTCTCACAGGCAAAATTTAGCTTCAAACGCATTTCACTGAAACATTACTTTGTTACAAAAAGTCTGAAATTTCTAGAAAGATTATTTCTTTAAATTTGTATTAGTTATTTTCAATCGTAAACTAATGAAGCCTCGCAGAGTCATGAGTACTGATCATCAAAATTTCTGAGGATTTGCAGCGTAGTCGCAAGGTCTGCCTTAGTGACGGATTTGTTACCCTTGCACTTGGGGAGCGTCCAATAAAACACATAGTTCCATTTTGGCCTCATGTGAAACCCCCCACCCCCCCACGTATCGCATAGCTTTTTTCTCCTTTGATTCCAGAAGACATTTTGTACTGTTTTCTCTTGTCAGAATTTTGTAAATTACATACGAAGATAATTGAATGAAGGAAACAAATATTCACATGGTGTTGTGTGTTCTGTACCTCATTTTAACTGTGAAAAATAATAGGAATGGAAAGCTACGTGGTCTGGCTCGAAACCCCCGCTCCTCCCACGTAGCGCAGCGTAGCCTTCTAGCCAACCCTTCCCCCACCCCCCTAGACCGAGCCACGTAGTTTATGGACGCTCCCTTGTATGTAAGAACCTATTCTAATGTGGGGCGCATAGTTGTTGTCATCCGTCTACCATTCGTGTAATTTTTCTTCCCTATGGTAGGTTTATTTTTGTTTGTGCAGTGTATAATTTATGAAGAGGGAATTAGGGAACATCTCAGCATTCGGCTAGGTGACTGCGGAAATCGTGTCGTCTCGTTGTACCACCCCAATTCAATGTGGGGGTGTCTTATAACACGCTACTACAATGGTGGGTTAGTATTTAAATGTTGTTTAATATCTATGAAACGATTCTTCCAGATTATTATTATGCTTAACATCCACGTTCTTAATCATAACGGCTAGTTTCGTAAATGCTTCATATCAATTAAATTTTTCCGCCGGTTTAAGTCCTTGATAATTTGTCCAGTGTCCTCACAAGACCCTTCAAAAATGCAGCTGAGCGTGGTGGGTGAAAGGTTAACGTTCTGGCCTCGCATTCGGGAGGTTCGAATCCCCGTCCGGGTATCCAGATTTGGGTTCCCCAAATCACTCCAGGCGAATGTCGGCATGCTTCCTTCAAAAGGCCATGGACGAATTCCTTCCCGTTCCTTGTCCCCAGTCCCATCCCGCCTCTAATGACCTTGATGTCGACGAAGCGTAAAGCCATAACTAAAAACAGTAAAAAACGCTATGGCAGCTATTCATATAATTTCTCTCCTGTCCTTAATCCATTACACACTTCTAAATGTAACCAACATACAACTGAAATAACTTTTGTTGCGCTGTTGTTTCAAGATGAAACGTTTGCACATACGTTACCAAGGACTGTATCATACCGCAACCTCTCCGATATCCAACGCATCTGACGAACCACAAAATGCGGTATTGTACTAGCTAAAGTGTTTCTGTGTTCAACAGAAATGTCTCGCAAAGGTTTTTTTTTTTTTTTTTTTTTGACAAACCCAAACAAACGTAACAAACGTAATAAAGGGAAT
This sequence comes from Vandiemenella viatica, assembly GCA_031002005.1. Lineage (NCBI taxonomy): Eukaryota > Metazoa > Arthropoda > Insecta > Orthoptera > Morabidae > Vandiemenella > Vandiemenella viatica. Next base: position 184,046,993 of record JARYHS010011408.1, read on the forward strand.
TTTTACGGACATTAGAATTGACCTTCATCTCTTCAATGATTTGCTTTGACATGTGGAACTTCCTACGACGCTCCACACTTCGAACTCCATATCAGTAGGTCACCTTTACCCTGTGGGATAACGGGGAAATAAAAAGATATTGTTAGTATCTAACGAGCAGGAAAGCTGCTTTCCAAAAATTCTCATATCTGTGAAATTCAATGTGTTGTTTGCTTTAGTCACGTTTTTGTTTCATAATACGAAATATTATCTTTTAAACGATTGTTTCTATTATAAAGATATTATTAAAATTACCTGAAGATATTCTACCAATAAATCTTGATTCGTAAACTGTCTATCATGCCTTGACGTTTGTGGTATGTGCTCCCGAATTTTGTAGTACTCCCAGGTGTCAAATCGAGCAGCTACTACAGAAAGTTTGGATGGAAACGTATTCATTCTTTAATGGGACTTACATCACACAGAGGACTAACTGTGTTAGTATAGTTGGACTCTTGGCGGAGAGATTGTTACGGGTTAAAATCCAACTATGAGCAGAGCGACCGTTATGATATCGCAGCCTAAAAGCCGTGAATGCGAGGAAATTTAGAAGTTTATGACTATATATATACATTTCATATATTCTCAACGCCGATAGAAACTACGTTCTGAGATTAACACGACAAACCAGCTTTCACAGTTGTATACACGTCGTCACATACCTATCATGAGAACAGGACGGCTAAAAAGGCATGAAGCCGTGTCGAAATAAAAAGAAAGGTCTGATTTCGGCAGAACGATCACCACGCCTAACAAGTTTATGCATTGCTGAACTGATTTTGTGAACTTATAGCACATGTTTTTCAACAAGAAATTCCATCTGTATTACATCAACGCATGTCTTTCACTTTAAAACACTGCAGTGGAAGAATCAGTTTCAGTGATAATATACATTCAAACTAATAATTATTTAGTGTAGTTAGCCGTCTAAATTTTGACGTAGAATCGATGTAAAATATAGACTGCAGATGGCCTTTAACGCCCAGTCCGTTATCGATATGGACCTCAGCGTTAAGTTATAATGTCTAATGTATACTAGCAGTAGCAACGGCTTTTGTCACCTAAAACTGTTATTAAGCCACCAAAACATTTCCTCCTTCAGTCATTTTGAGGTGACATATCTTTACAGTTGGTGAGTTTTTTCTAAAATTTAATTGCAATGGAGCACAGGCTCCGGTGGCAATTTCTCTACACTCCCAGCTTCCCCCTATCCTGCACCCATCTACATTTGCCCTCTACAAATTTTATCTTTAAAATCTTTCAACGTTTTCGGTAAATTATTCATCATTTCTCTTGGTAACTCATTCCAATCCCTGACACCCTTACCTAAAAAAGAGAATCTTCCCACACCCTTGTGCCTGAAATCGAGTGCCAGCTTGTGGTCATGGTCATCTTTTCCCTTCCATACACTACTTTCCATACCTATTGCAATATATTTCCATGCCTCATCGCCAGTATACGCCCTGTACACTCCCATTACCCTCCTCATCCTCATCCTTTCATGCAATGAATACCATTCCAGCTCCTTTATCATATCCGACACTGATTGCATTCTGCGATAATTACCTGAAGCAAATGTAGCAGCCCTTTTTTGCACTCTCTCCAACTCCTCTGTTTGATAGATAAAATGAGGGTCCCATACTACACTACCATATTCGAGCAATGGTCTGACCAAAGTTTTGTAACCCAATTCCTTTACTTCTCTCGTACATCCCCTCATCACTCTCTCCAATAAGTGCAGAATTTTGAAACCTTTTCCTACCACCTGTCCAATGTGTCCCGCCCAGTTAAGCTTGTTATCAAATGTAATGCCAATATATTTACATTTCAAGTCTTCAGCAAGCAATTCTTTCCCCATCTTATATTGATAATTAACCTTTTGTTTTTTATTTGTGTCTCTAATAAGCTGACTCCTCTTTGCATTTATCTTCATCCCATGTTTACCAATCCAACTAGATATCCTGTCCAGATCACCCTGCAACTGTTTCCAATACTCTATCGTTTTGATTCTGTTATATAGCATTATGTCATCTGCAAACAATCTAATTTCAGATAGTAAACAATCAACACAATTATTCATTAGAATAATGAATAGCAATGGTCCCAATACACTACCCTGCGGCACTCCCATTTTTACTTCCACTTCTTTTGATACAACGTTTCCTGCCATAACTTCCTGTCTGTGCCCCTGCAGGTAATGAGCGTGGTGGTGTCTCTCCAGGCGGCTCTGTCGTGCTTGGTGGCAGGCATTATCTGCGTGCTGCATCTGGTGTGGCTTCACCGCTCCAACTGTGAGCCGGCGCAAGTCATGTCTGCCAGCTGCGAGTGTAGCCAAGAATCCGTCATCGTCCTCAGGTAAGCAATAACTATTACTCTTAGTGGTGCAGAAAATTTACGGAAAGGGAATTCTCAAAAAATTACCCGGGAAATGATCGGAAGCTATAGAAATTAAGGATTAACTTTTGTCGTTTTCTGTAATCAGTTTAGTAGAATTGATCACTAATAAAAAGTTAAAAGTTTATCTATTTTTTCTATATTTTGTTAATTAATTTATTCCTTTATAAATTTTGTAAAGATGTTCTCCACAGAAAAATTAGGACTTACATGCAGTTTTTTCTACAATAGTTAAGTATATAACAGTTTATTCATTTTATCTTCTGTATTTACGAGGGTGAGTCAAATGAAAACCTTAAATCTATAATATAAAAATGAATCACAAAATGTGTTGGTAAGCGCATAACTCAACAACGCCTGGACCAAATCGGCTAATTCTTTTTTTTATATTTTCTTTAAGGCACAAGGAAGGTTCTTATGGAGAGAAAAAACGTAAAAACTGGAAGGAAAATAGTAAAAACAACACTTTTCTTTTCCCTCAATCAAAACAAAATAAAGGCGCGTTAGGATTATCTTTGGTATGACTTCAAGTTGATTAGGCTCTATGGATATTAATCTATGCCTGCGTGTGATCAGCAAAAATAATATCACTGACGTACGTGTTATCATTATTTCCTCCGTGCGTGGCATTTTCTTGGTTGCTCTTAAATTTTCGTTCTCTCGAAAACCATTTGTGTGTTTATTTGTTCAGTGTGTTTACATTTATGCCCATGCCGCCTACCACGAAAGTTTCTACTATGAAAATAGAATGCATCAGTTTAGAAGGATGCAATATTAAGAATACCTAAAAAGCAAAATCGATTACTGGTATTTCAGTTGAGAAGCGATATGCATTATCGTCTGACGATCGAGCCACACTTATCCTATTATTTTAAGAATGCAATGTTCTGGTAAGCCTTGTGGTGATGGGTTCCATTCGTTTTAAACTATGTTCGGGTAGAATTCATGGTGATTGAATTGGTTGCGACTAATAATACTTTCTAACTTTTGAAATCTTCTATATAAATAAAAATGAATCGCCAAATGTGTTGCTAAGTGCAAAACTCGAGAACGGCTCGACCAATTCGGCAAATTATTTTTTCCTTCATATTTTCGTTAATCCACAAGGAAGGTTCTTATTGAGAGAAAAAACGTAAAAATTGCGAGGAAAATAGTAAAATCAACACCTTTCTTTTCCCATACAAACCAGCCAATCAAAATAAAACAAAACAATGGCGTGTTAGGATTAGATCTGGTATGCCTTCAAGTTGATTAGACTGTATGGATATTAATCTATGCCTGCCCAAAATAAAGTTCGAAGGAAAAAAAGGTTTGCGTGTCATCAACGAAAATAATATTACTGCCAGTCAATCAAAACAAAACAAAGGCGCTTTATGATTATCTTTGGAATTGCAATATGATTGATCGGAAGAAATGGTTTCAAAACAACTCATTGGCATTGGTAATGACAAAATCCCCCTAAACGTTTTTAGTGGCTGCATTACATTTCCTGTCAATTTTTTGGTTGAACGACCGAACTATATTACAGAGACAAAAACACGGACGTTAATTATATAAATTTCGAAATTCAAAATGAAATATCCGGTGAATTAAGGATATACAAATCAGTTGATTGCGCAACTAACCAAGATGATGTCGTCAACTATCCACCAGAATTTTTTAACTCACTGGATTTGCCAGGATTGCTGCTTCATAATCTTATATATATATGAAAATAGACGTGTGTTTTCATATATTTCACTTTTCAACCACCACTTCCAAACACAGATCACCGGTCTTTGTGTGTGGAAGTAACATGGAGTTTCCTGTCGTGCACAACGTTGGCCGAATGACGATAGCTGTGGGGATGTCGGAGATATGATGATTAAAGTTGGCCAATGCATGGCGTTTTCATATTTCGATCTCTTTCCTGCCACAACTACATAGCATAGACCATTGGTATTTGTGTGTGGTAGTGGAATCGTGTCTCCTGTCATGCACTATGGTTGTTAGATGTCGGTTGCTATGGGGGTGTGGGAGATATGGGGGTTGAAAGTGGTCGACCTTCGGCAGTTTCATATTTCTGCCAAAGACGCATGTGTCATGGTGTATCACTTTTCAGCTAAAACTATCTATCGCAGATCACTGGCGTTTGTGTGTGGTAGTAACACAGAGTCGCCTTTCGATCACAACATCGCAATTTCAGTAACTGTGGTAGTGTGGGAGATATGGTGGTTGAAAGTGGCCAGTCAAGGATATTTTCGTATTTCAACGAAAGACATGTGCCTCCGCAAATGTCACTTTTCTGCCAAAACTACAGAACATAGAGCATTGGTGTTTGTGTATGGTAGTAGAATCGTATCTCCTGTCGTGCACTATGGTTGTTAGATGTCGGTAGCTGTCAATACAAATTCTTTACAAACACGAACGAAGTCGTGGGTACCAGCTAGTTAGTAATAAAAAATAGAAATTTCGCACCATTATCCTGTAAGTTGGTAAGCGTGCTACAAGCAGCGTGCAGAATGGCCTGTAGGTGGCAGAATAGTGCAGATGCACAAATACCGTCGCAGTATCAGTATAAAGATGGCTACCCCACTTGAGACTTGCACCAGGGAAGAACAGCGTTCTGTTATTCGGGTTTTGAGTAGAGAAGGTGTGAAACCAATTGCAGTTCATCGAAGAATGAAGATTCAGTACGGTGATGCATGTTTGTCACAGCAGCAAGTCTACGAATGGAGTAGGAAGTTCGCAAAAGGTGTGACTTCAGTGGAAGATGCTCCTCGTCCAGGTCAGGCACAACGAGTTGTGACTCCACAGAACATTGCAGCAGTTGAAGCCATAGTGATGGAAAACCGCCGAGTGACACTGAATGACATTGCAGCATGTTTAAAGATTAGTCATGGTTCAGCACACCACATTGTGCATGATGTGCTCCAGTTTCACAAAGTGTTTGCATGATGGCTGCCACGGCAGCTGACTCCTGAAATGAGAGAACGATTGTGAAGAACTTCTTCGACGCTTTGAACGAGAAGGTGATGGCTTCCTTGCAAGAATCGTTACTGGGGACGAAACCTGGGTTGACTTCCACCAACCGGAAACGAAGAGAGCGAGCAAGGAATGGCGCCATTCCTCATCACCAAAACCAAAGAAGTTTCGAACAGAACCATCAGCAGGGAAGGTTATGATAACTCTCTTTTGGGACGAAACAGGCGTCATTTTGGAGCATTACATGCCTAGAGGGACCACTGTCACCAGTGCATCATACAGATCTCCTAAAAAATCATCTTCGGCCTGCAATCAAATCAAAGCGACGTGGATTGCTGTCATCAGGTGTCCTTTTGCAACATGACAATGCAAGGCCCCACACTTCCCGTACAACAGACCTGCATTTTGAGTGTCTTCCTCATCCACCATACTCTCCAGACCTTGCCCCCAAGTGATTTCCATATGTTTGGACCACTCAAAGAAGCAATGGGTGGGTGCATGAGTGGTTGCGCGGACTACCAAAAGAATTTTTTTCTAAAGGAATTTATGCACTTTGTAAGCGCTGGAGGACTTGCATTGAGCGTGGGGGAGATTATGTTGAAAAGTGATACAGTTTTGTACAACTTCTGCACAATAAATAATATTTAATTTTTTTTTTAGGTTTGCATTTGACTCACCCTCGTACTTCTAGTATGTTGGTGCTGCAAGGTAGTAGCCAAAAGAGAGGTATAGGACGTCCTATACCTCTTCTGCAGGAACAGTTAGGCTGTGTCACAACGTTCTTTTGCACACCTAGTGCAACGTTAAGGTGGGTGACAGAGGATATAGCATCACTTTTGTAATTATTTCACGAAGGAGGTTAAAATAGTGATAGTGAGAGATGTGGGCAACAGTATTGATAGAAACGCTAGTTATAGTATAGAGACTGAACTGAGGAAGGTGGTGAAGGAGGCACAGTATACCAGGGTGGACCTCATGCAGGTGTTGAGTCGCAGTTAAACCACGCTGTGAGGCGGGTAAAATTTGAGAACGAGTGTTTCTTGGGAAAGGCGTTGTGCCTATGGATACCATTGGTAGGTGGGGTTTCACTTGGCATGACCTACACGTAAATAGGAGGAGGAAGTGGGTACTTTTTGAGTTGTTAGCTTAATTTCTAAGGGAGCCCACTTCCAGTTATAATGGGGTCAGGACTGCCTTTTTTAGGTTAGGGGCTGCTGGTGAGGGGATAAAAATAAGTGATCTAAGTCTTTTTACGCCTACTTTAAAATACGCTTCTTGTATTTTCCTTCACTCTGTTTACTGTGGATATATAGACACTTTAGTTTTTCAGGGCCTATTACCTTGCTTCTGCTTACTTTATCATACGCTTTTTCACTATTCAAGAACACCATCTGCAGTTCCTGTCCGTACTAGAACTGGTTTTCCATCAACTTTCTCGCAGAAACAATCAGGTCAACTGTTGACCTTAAGTTCTGTGATTATACGGCACGATAATTAAAAAGCAAGAAAGAAGTGTCTAAAGACATGCTATTTTTACTTGAGGTTATTGCATATTCAAAATGAGCCTAGTGCACTGTTAGCAGTCGTTTTTCTCTGAATATTCACAATGGGGATTGGGTATGAATTAGGGAACCACAAAGCATTAAAAAGATGCCTTTTCAAGGAAACATTAAGAAATTTAACAAAAACTGAAGCTTAAATGAAACAATTCAATATTCTTAATATCCTTGGCAACATTTTAGTAATTATAGCAGAACTAAAAACATTTCGAAAAATTATTTAATGCATTTACATATTTTACATATCTAGCAGAATTATTCGTTCATTCAAGACACCTATTTGGGAGCGTACATATGTCTTTCAGTTATTTATTTATGAGTTCTTAAGTGGCTAAAAAGTCCGATATTGAAACCACGGGGTCCTCCACAGTGACGATACACGGCGAGAATAGCACAGGTACGTGGGAAACAGCTTTTCTCATCTTCTCTCTTTCTTTTTTATTATCTCTTTTGTCGGATTTATATTCGCGCCATACAGATCGTTCAGAGGCTACATTCAGCTTTTTTGTGTTTATTAGATACTAGCTGGTGCCAAAGACTTCGTTCATGTTAGTAAAGAAATTTTATTGACAGCTACCGACATCTAACCACTATAGTGCACGATGGGAGACTCGAGGCTACTACCACACACAAACACCAGTTATCTGCGCTCTGTAGTTGTGGCGGCAAAGTGAAATAAATATTCGGTCACACGTGTCTTTGGTCGAAATACGAAAATACGCTTGAACGACAAGTTTGAACCATCATATATCTCAAACCCTCACAGCTACCGAAATTCGGCCAACGTTGTGCACGATCGTTGAATGCATGCTATTGCCACACACACACTAGTGATCTACGCTGGATACTTTTGGCTAAAAAGTGATACATAGGGACACACTGGTCGAAATGCGAAAGTGTCCCAGATCAACCTCTTTCAACCACCATATCTCCAACTCCCCCATAGTTACCGACATGTAACCATCATAGTGCACAATGGGAGATTCGATGCTAATACCACACACAAACACCAATTTTCTACGCTATGTGGTTTTGGCAAAAAAGAGAAGTATATATAGGGCCACACAAGGGTATGGTCAAAACATGAAAAGGCCCTACATCGACCAATTTTTACTGTCATATCTCCCAAATTCCAAGAGCTAGCGGCATTCGGCCAACGTTGTACACGATAGGAAACTCCATGCTACTACCGTATAGAAATATCAGTGGTCTGTGCTAGGTAGTGAGGGCTGAAAAGTGAAATATATGGAAACTCACGTCTATTTTATATATATATATATATATATTAGATGATGCCCACGACTTCGTTTGTGATTTTAAAGAATTTTGATTGACAACTACCGACATGTAACCACCATAGTGCACGATGGGAGACTCGAGGCTAATATCACACATAAACACCAGTGATCCGCGCGCAGGGTATTTATGGCTGCAAAGTAAAATATAGGAACACACATTTCTTTGGTCAAAATATGAAATTGTTCTCCGTCGACTATATTTCAACCACCATATCTCCCACACCCCCATAGCTACCGACATGACGCCACTATGGTGCACGGTGGGAGACTTGAGATTAATACCACACACAATCACCAGTGGACTGCGCTGGGTAGTTTTTATCAGGTCCACCACTTTCAACCACAATATCTACCACACCACCACAACTACTTACATTCAATCACCATAGTGCACGATGGAAGACTCCAGGCTACTACCACACACAAACATCCGTGGTCTGCGCTTGGTAGTTCTGGCTGCAGTATGAAATACAGGGACAAACGCGTCTTTGGTGGAAATAGGAAAAAGCCCTACGTCGACCACTTTCAACAATTATATCCCCCACAATCACCATGGTGCACAATGGGAGACTCGAGGCCACTACCTCACACAACCACCAGTGGTCAGCACTATGTAGCTGAGGCAGCAAAGTGACATATACAGACAGACATGTCTTTGGACGAAATACGGAAATATCCTTTATCGACCACTTTAAACCACCGTATCTCCCACAGTTCCACAGCTATCGCCATTCCGCCAACGTTTTGCATGATAGGAAACTCCATGTTACTACCACACACAAACACCAATGATCTGTGGTAGGTAGTGGTGGCTGAAAAGTGAAATATATGGAAAAAACACGTCTATATATATATTTAAATAAAGATTTCTTAAGATTCATCTCAAGTCCAATGTTGTATTGTTTCATTTGTCCTCCTCGATTTCGTTGGCCATTCTTTAGTTGTGAATACTTTTAATGTTTCGGGAGGCGACTGTTCGGCATTCGGATTACATGTTGTAGTGGGGGGTAGGTTTATAATTATATAATGTTTTTCCGGTAATGATTTATATATCATAATTTGGGTAGCAAGAATCTCGATTGCTGTGGAATTACATGTAAATAAAGATCAATTTTTATTTTGTCTTCTGGCATTTACATTGCTGGGTAAATTTATCGACATTTCTAACACAAGACAATGCAATTTCATGCAAGCAATACCCCAACCTTACAATTTGACGTATTAGTGCCGATAATAATTGGATTCTAAGTTTCTCAATAGTTTTCAAAGGGAATATGACACAGGCAAACAACCAGATGTTATACATATCATAAAATTCCCAGGGGCGCCAATTAAAACAAAATGAACATTGTCTGAGTCATGTCACAACAAACGTGGATCTTTCAGAGTTCAATGTTCGGTGAAATAGGTTGCCAGCTAGCTCAGAGGGCACTTGTACAATTAAAGCTAAGATTTTATTCTCAGGTAGCGTTTACGGGTCACTAAAGCCTCGTTAAACCAATGAAACATTGGCATGGCGTCAGAACACTTGCAGCTCCACGGCGATTGCGACACAAAGTGTCACTGAGAGATAACGATCTCACGGACTGCTCATCCCACCCAGGCGTCTCTGCGGTGACTCCCTCAGGCCACTGCGAGCCAGGAAGTCTTGATCTGCATCAGGCCGCTATCAGCCAGGAAGTTTCGTTGTGGCGTCCTTTCAGCCACTAAGAGAACGATGGCTCCTCCTCCCGTAGTACAGCGCCCGTATCACATGAAAAAGAAGCTCTGGGTTAACATATGTCACCCCCCTGGTTACACAACATTGGTGGGATAGCGTATGCCAAAATCACGTGATGAACAGAGCACTCGCCGTTAGATTCTTCGCTTCTCGCACCTCCCACTGTGGTAGCGTGCCTCGTCTGGACCATAGAGTCCTTGCTGCGAGGACGTCACTCCACCCTTGAGGTAACGGTTCATGTCACTCAACCCTGGCACTGTTACTGTGCTTGCGGCGACTTCGTGCCGCGGCGAAAGGCTTTGTCCGGCCGCGTGGACGTTCAAAACATTCCACTGACCACCAGCATATTTCACCATTTCATATTGCTCCTTTAACAAAAGTTATTTATAATACTTTGGGGTTATTACGAACAAATTAACCTAGGACTTGAATAAAACATACTGTAATACTAATATATATCTGAATATAGTAATACAATAAATAATCTGAATATAGTAACTCAAAGATTATATTCATTGAGTATGGCGAGAACGTCATACTACAATGTCCAATCAATCGAATTGGGTGCTTAATTATTATTTCGTCAATGCTTTTGGTATTCGCTTGTTTTTGGATACTGACATTTGTTGGGCGGTCTTTCAATTTTATCTTAAGTATTCTCCTCAGGCAGCGTTGTAGGTACTTCTCCAGATATTTTAAGTAGTTTGTCTTGCAAGCATAGAATAAGGTTGATAATAATGTTTTATTATAAATGTAGAACTTTGTCCGAGCACAGATAATTGTCATATTTTGATTTGTATCCTTTTTTAAAGATTGTGACGATTGAAGCATCTCTCTTGTCAACAGGCATGGTTTCAGAGTGTCACATTATGACAATATGCACGTTGGTATGCTGCCTCAGTTTGTGATCTCGTTTCTTAAAGAGTCCAGCAGGAATCTTATTTACTCCCGTTGCTTTGTTATTTTTGAGCTGTTGAATAGCTTTGTCAGCTTCTTTAAAAGAGGGATCTTGTCCTAAATGATCTTCTGAAATGGGATTCTGAGAAATCAAGACGCTGGAGCTTTCCTCGTCAACTGATTCTTGGTTTATGAGCCCGTGGAAGAGTTTTTTTTATTATTTTTTTATTATATATATATATATATATAGCTGGAACTGATGGAAGAAGGATCGTTAAGAAGTAGAGTACCACCCTTAGATCGCAGGGGATTCAGACATTTGGTAGAAGGACCATAAATAGCTTTGTTGGCATTGAAGAAACCCTTGGTGTTGTTGGATGCATCTAGATTTTCCATTTCAATTGATTTTTCCAACCACCATTGTTTCTTCTGGATTCTAGTTGTTTTCTGCACTCCAGCTTTGGTGTGCCGATAACTTTGTTTCTTCGTAATATCAGTTGGGTAATTTTCCCAAGTAATGCCTTCCGCTGTTTGTCTATGGTGATTTGGATTGCCTTGTCATTGTCATCAAACCAATCCTGATGCATTCTCTTCATGTAACCAACGGGTTCATCCCCAACTTTGAGCACTGCCGATTTAAATTTTGAGCAGTGGTGTTCTATGTCGTTGTAATATTCAGTTCGCGCGTTGCTCAGCTACTGGAGAACTGGAAAGGTAGAAAATGTAGTGATATCATGCTGTGCTGGTGACTTGATATTAGTGGTTTAGTTATATATTAGTAGGCTGCCATTCTTAGAGCGTTACATATTAATTCATTGCAAAAAGACTGATGCTATCAAATGAGAGTGTTATAATACGATAATTAAGTAGTCCACGATACGTTTCAATTTAAACTTGTTTATTTTCTTAAACACGTCGTCAAAGATAATGGTTACATGAATTCATACAATCCAGAGATAGCATACAACTCTTCTTCCACAGACAATACAGTTCCCGGCCGTCGCAAACTGAGTTGGTGTAAAAACTACTAACTGTTTATCTGTCGCGGATGTTTGCTTTATACGAGTATAAATTTCTAGAACACTTCAAAAGCTTCCGCCAGATATTTCTCGAACATTAACAATGCTTAAACAATTGAAACATATTGAAAACAATCAGAATTAATACATAATCATTTACAATGAATACAAAATGGTCATAAATGAGAATTAAAGATACTTAAACGCATAATTATTCACAGAAATCATTTTAAACTGTAGTAAATTGTCCTTTAGACATCGTAACTTGCATTAATACTTTGAATTACGATCATTTAAGTAATTCTCTTTCACAATTCTGTTCTTAAACATATTAAATGGCCTCTAAATAATTTATTTTCATAAAGTCTATACACATTGATTAACATGAAATTGCAAAACAAACATGCCAGATTATATTCAACCATACTCGAACTTACTACAAGTGCTTCATAAAATACCATTCCATTTAATTTTTCGTTTGAGGCCTGTTACAGTGTGATGTGTGTGATGGCGCAGGTACCCGGACCTGAGCTGCCCCAGCGTGGTGAACGTGCTGGTGATCCTGGTGGTGTTGTCCAGTGCCTGCAACCTCCTGGGCTGTGTGGTGTCGGCGTGGCTTCTCCCACTGCACTGGGTCACCCGCAGTAGGCACGGCTACCAGCCGGTCGCCTGTCATCCGCACAGCTGACCATCATCACAACCACCTCATCGACTCCTTTCACTTTGCTATCCCGTCCGCTGTTCTTAGGACGTTTAGTTTGCATCATAATCTGAATATCTCCAATTGTTTATCTACATTCAGAAAACTTCAAATATTGAAACCAAATAACTATCACATTATGATTCAGCAGAGAATCAAGTATAGGAGTGTTCTTGATTCATTTTTTTCTGAATGCCTCCTCATATCAATTTGCCGATTTCTATAATACTATGTTGGCGTAAATAAAACAACACTGTGTAATACAATCAAACACACCGTAGGTACTTCAATGCTTTGAGCATTATCAAAAAATGTGGCACGGAAAGAAAACAAGTTTTATTTACTGCTTTAAAGGACACTATAAGTGGTTTTATTCCCTAAAACTGTATTTGCTTAATATAGCGTCAGTAATAAAAATTTACGGTATAACCAGACAACTCGATTTTTCCTAAAGCGCCTTGCACGTTTCTGTAGCGATTTGGTTTAATTTTGATGATTGTCGAAAGTGATAGATAATTTGCTCACATAACCGTATTTATATTTTGCAGGAAAAAAAAAAATCGTATTCCTATTTCAAATAACAGTGATCAGGATCAGTATTATTGCTAACCTTCAGCTATGTCAGCAACAAGAGTTTGACTGAAGATATATATATATTAGTTTTAATCCAGGTGCCACTAGTTTACAGGCCTTATTCTGCGCTTTATACCAAAGAAAAAGTGATTGTGTACAAACAGCTTTTTGTTATATAATAATATTAGTCGTCAAAATCAGTCTAGCTAGTTTCAAAATACCGCCAAATTACTCCTAGTACCGTAGAGAAAATAACCGACAAATATTCTACAAAAAGACATGTTTCATTCTCTTTGGTCTTTTACCGGCGGCTACTCATGAGACTTATTCCGCATACTTTGTCTACTGAATCATAAGATATTGACGCCTTATCCTCAGTGTGTCGCGTGGTTAAGCCAAGTGGAAGCTACTATACGACAAACTTGATCGTAAGCGTCTCCATAATCACAAAGAGATCGGTTTCATCCCTTGTATGTGACCCAATGTCGAGAAATTAGACAAAATATTGCTTAGTACTTGTACTTCATAAAGTAGCTTGCAAGAGGTACAGACTATGTTCTGTTAGTGTTGCAGCAATTACGCTGACTGAACACTTAGCATATTTCATGATCAGGTTGCCTGAAGGAAACACACAGAGTAAGCATAACTGTTGGTTATGTATTGATGAATATTTGTGGAGGAAATATACACTTATACGAACACTTCCAATAAAGTTATTTCTTAAACTCGCTGAATGTAAGAGAATTACGACGGCACTGATAATACTACGATATGATAGCGTAATAATTATATTAGGCCTGAAGTACGTTCGACTTATTGCAGCTGTTGGAAGATTGAATGACTTAAGGTAGGTAAGGTGCTATTTTCGATTGGTGCCGTAAATGGCAGCTTACACTTAATTGCAAAAAGTGCAAGGCAATGCGGATAAATAACAAAGAATCAGTTTGTTCACGAGTACAAAATAAGCAATTCAGCTGTTGACACGGTTGATTCCCTGAAGTATCTGGGGGTGATAGTACAAAGCAACATGAAATGGGACATGCACATAACTTCCGTCGTAGGCAAGACGAATTCTAAATTGCGATACATAGGCCGTATTTTGAGGAATTTTAATGCTCATACAAAGGAGATAGCGTATAGAACACGAGTGCGTCCGCATCTGGATTACTGTTGTTGAGTTTGGGATCCGTATCGCAAGGTTCTGATTGACTCAGTGGAGAGGGTGCAGAGGAGAGCCGCTCGATTCGTGACTGGTTGCTACGGCCCTTATGAAAGCGTCACAGAATTGATACATAGTTTGGGCTGGGATAGTTTGGAAGATAGACGACGTAGCTTGCGTTCGAATTTATTGGAGAATATGCGAAAAAAAAAAAAAATAAATTTCGAGTGCAATGAATTACTTGTTCCGCCAACCTATTTCGGTCGTAATGACCGGAGGGATAAGATTAGAGAAATAAGATGCTGTACGGCTGCTTTTATGTATTCCTTCTTTCCTCGCGCTATTCGGGATTGGAATGCGCGGGTTTAGGATTGGTGCTTAGCACTCTCTGCCACCCACAATGTTTGTGACTTGCAGAGTATGCATGTAGATGTAGATGTAGAATAATTCCTGATATAGTGGAATAATGAAATACTAAGTTTCCTAATATCTAGCCAGTATCTAGCAGCAGATTACCTCAGTGAAGTGATGTTATACGTCTGCCAGTTGGTCCGCGACTGACTAAATATGCTCTCTGGTCTCGCTGAAGCGGTTCTTTAGTGGAGGGAGTAAGCTAGCTTCTGATTAGATGGATACTATCTAAGGAAGAGCACAAGCTATGGTGACGTTATGAGATGCATGGAGAAGGGAAAAGCTTGGTGTAGCAAATTGTATGCTGAGAAGGTTTCCCATGTCCTTGAGTTCGCCACTTAGCTGCGCATATGATTCTAAAAGTTGGCCTTTTCCCCCGGGCATGGTCCAGAGACAGTTGCAATTTCACACGTAAGGTGGTTGCGATAAGACTCTTCAAACAGCACAGATCATCCGGTTACTTAAGTTACAAACTGGGAACAGCTCTGGGCTTGCCTCTACTGTTACGAACGAAATGAAATACAGGCTTTAAGCTATTCCTATATCCCAGGAAAGCAATTATGCGACAAGAGTAACATGAAATAAAAAACGAGACCAACAGTATTGCTTGCAAATACAAAAGTGACTCAGATATATTATATCCAATACAGCACTGTTCATGGGCCAGCAAAATAGGCATGTAACAAAGATACAAGTTCTGAAATACGTGCTTTTTTATGAGTGTACCTATTACCACCTTTAATTTTGGGCACTGTTTTACTGGAACCACTAATATCCATTAGAACTGGTTCATGATCACTTATTATTTCAGTTACTTAATGACCTATCAGATTATCAAAATGATTTTTTTAACATGTCCAACATGTTGAGTCCCCTTATGATATGCTCTACCACTTGTATAACGTCTATTGCCCTGAATGAGGTATTGGTAAATTTCTGTTCCCTGGTGTTATAAATTCTCCTTTCCAGTTTACATCTGATAAATTTAAAGCCCCACCAATAATGACCATTCCACACTCACGTCTAAACTATGTTTATTTACTTCAAATTAACAGATAACATACTGGGAAATGCCGGGAACTCTGCTAATAGTCAATAAAAAGTTTACTTCTCAATCGCCTTACTGCATTTAATAAGTAGATAAAATACTTTATTTACGTTTTTACTAGCAAGTTGCTATTTTAATATTTTAGAAACAATTGAATAAGAATGTGTAGTATTTACGAAAGAACTAGCCAATAAATATAACTTAAGCTTGTTATTTCAAGTTTAAACCTATAATCGAATTTTAAGGATCGATACTAATCTAGCCCTTTCTAATGTGAACAATAGTAATCTGTTATTTGCGATTATTGATTTTACTACTAGTAGTTTGTTATTTTAACACTTTAATACTAATGAAACGACAAAGAGTTGTATTTAAAGTCTGTAATATGTGTTAGTAGCACTACTTACAACAATCGGGATTTAAAATAATTATTTATTTAGTTATTCAGTAATTTAAAGATATTAAATAACTTACACCACAAAGTTTTAATATAACTGTTTGATTTTAAACTAGCTACCAAGCTGATAGCTGATTCCAAGTTAATAAATCTAGTAATAAAGAAATGAGAACCAAAAACTACAGGTCCTCCTTCCAGTCTCTGATGTTTTAGCTGTTGTAGTTTTATACAGAGACAGGTAGAAGTTGAAACGAAGCTGCCCTTATCAAAGTGAATTAAAAATGATAGCCCGCTTGTCATTATACGGCCTGACAAAAATACCATGCACAAGATAAGAAAAATTCAAAATGGTAAATACTTTTGACTGATTTAAATAGTATATTTACCTCATAGACCGTTCGTGACTACAAAATGTCCAATAACACTACTAAGAAATCACAACTACCAAGATGACATAATTAGAAAGACGAAACTAGTATCAGAAGTTTTCAGTCCCCAACATATGTGGTAATGTTATTGAAAAACTATGAGGACTAAATTTTTTTTTTTTAAATTGGCGATGTTCTCTTTGTAAAATGATTTTGTAAGTATCCTACAACATTCTGTAAAGTGTATTTATATTTACGAGACAGAAAAATGTATAAAACAATTTATCTATGTATCTGATTATTCACTGGATTTTAGAATTGGCAACCATGTGAAGATATGACGATAGACTCTACCCCGGTATTTAAAACTACTTGAAAACCTAATAGACCATATGCCCTGTGGCAATTTCCCTACACACCTACTCTCTCATTTCATTATTTAGTTTTTAATCTGTCATTCTCTCAATGAAATTTCATCACCAGCCTACTCTTGCCATTAACCAATTTTAATTCTTACCTTTTTCAACGTTTTTGGTAAATTTTTCAACATTTACATAGGCAATTAATTCTATTCCCTGACTCCCTAAGGGAATTCAGCAAAATATTACCGACTCTTTTTGCAGAAAATAAATTTTAATTGGCTTTTTTATAGTCAGTGCAGTAACGTCGTATCTCTACCTATGTCTTATGGTGATATAGCTTCCAAACATCGCTGACCAAACATGGTAACTACAAAATCATCTTTCAGTGATATATAATCCTAAATGTTACGATACCTATATTGTTCGAGCTCGCGTGGTTTAGTATCGTAAATGATTTACATAATTCGCATCTATCCTGCAAACATCAAATCTACACATTTCAGCGACCTGTTAAACATTCATAGGCACACGGCACTGTTACGTTGGTACTGCTAAACTCAACATTAGAATTCGTGCTCAACGCGCCCTGTTGTGTTATATATGTAATCTGTATCTATAAAACGGAAACCGCGTATGTATGTTCCAGAAAAACTCAAAAATTACTGAGCAGATTTCGATGGGCTTGTCACCGTTTTAAAGCTTAGGATCATAATTAAATTGTTTGGTATGTCTTATATTTCAACGTTATCTAACGCCGGAGTATTAAACTTCTTGGTAGTACTGCAGATAGCGACACATTCTGCATTCCATACTATTCAATTTATCCCATAAAACTGCATTTATTAATTTTACAATTACTTATGTTATTCAGTAATTCATTTCGTAAATTTTATAATTTACTGCTGAACGAGTGTATCTTTTCACATTTTCTGAAACACATCATTGTTTCTATTGCTGTACGAGTGGCTGGGGTTATTTTGATGAAATTCGGTACACACGTTTCTGACTGAGCAGGAATAAATCAACCCTGACTCAACTCTAAAAGGCTACACCGGAGGTAGATTGTTCAAATACATATACAGGGTGTTACAAAAAAAAAAGGTACGGCCAAACTTTCAGGAAACATTCCTCACACACAAACAAAGAAAATATGTTATGTGGACATGTGTCCGGAAACGCTTACTTTCCATGTTAGAGCTCATTTTAGTTTCGTTAGTATGTACTGTACTTCCTCGATTCACCGCTCGTATTGTGGACGGCTGTGATACAATACGCCATTCTCCAGGGCTGCATCAGCGCATCAGGGATTCCATGCGACGGAGGGTGGATGCATGTATCCTCGCTAACGGAGGACATTTTGAACATTTCCTGTAACAAAGTGTTTGAAGTCACGCTGGTACGTTCTGTTGCTGTGTGTTTCCATTCCATGTTTAATGTGATTTGAAGAGAAGTAATAAAATGAGCTCTAACATGGAAAGTAAGCGTTTCCGGACACATGTCCACATTACATATTTTCTTTGTTTGTGTGTGAGGAATGTTTCCTGAAAGTTTGGCCGTACCTTTTTGTAATACCCTATATAGAAAACTGAGCGATTGACATAAAATTTGATTCACAGGTGCAGAAAATCGAAATCTGTAATGAACATAACATTTTTTTAAAACAAATAATCTGACGTAACTCGAAAGCTATTGAATCGATTTTGATAAGATATTCGCGTTAACAAACCTTAGATTTTGATTTGGGAAATTAAAAGCCTAGGATGTGACTTACGTATCTCTTTTGACGCTACGTATACTGCCTTGGGAGCAGGAAATGAAAATGTGTATGTAATATCAATTTTTTTTAGCGGCATGTTTCACTAATTTCTTTTCTTTCTGGCTTTACGCCTCGTCGCCATTAGAGGCGAGAAAGGACTGGGAGCACGCAACCGAAAGGAATTCGACCATGGCCTCTTTGAAAGAGCCACCTCAGCATTTGCCTGGACTGATTTGAAGAAACCATGGAAAACCTAAATCTGAATATTTGGGTGGGAATTTGAATCCACGATCTCCCGAATGTGAGACAAGAGCGTTACCGTTCACCCACCACGCTCGTTCACTCATTTCTGTAAGTACACTATGTGACTTCTCAAATGCGGACGTGGATATAGTATAACACTTCACGTTTCTTGTCGTAATGGTAGAATTTTGTTCGTGAAAAAATCTTCTCTAATCTAACTCTCAGAGTGACAATGATAACTATCTCTGTCTCTCTCTCTCCATCCCGCTCCCTCCCCCTCCACCTTTCCATCGACTGGTTGGGATAACTCGACGGCAGTCGGACTTTTCTAAACAGTTTTCTTATTTTCCGCAAAGACTGTGCGACTTAAATTACTGTATGAGGAAATCAACCTCAACCATACCAGTCAACGCCGGGTTCTCTGCTAGTTTACTATAAACGAAAGCTGAGCGCCTATAATATGACAGTATACAATTTTGGGAAGCGTAAGGGATCATAATTAATTTGACGTGAGGTCATTGGGGATAGAGGCAGCATAGAAGAAGCTAGCTGTATTTACAGAGAACGTCTGGAATAGCTATTAAAATTTTTCTTTCTTTTCCGGTAATTGTAGTGGCTAAAATAGAAATCGATATGCATTTTTTATCGGGTGAGGGTGGGCATATTTCAAATTAATTCAATTACACACCCAGAACAGTGGCGTAGTTAGGTTGACAAGGGCCCCGGTGCAAAAAGATATTCTGGGCCCCCAGGCCAGATGGGTGACCTTTTTTTTAGGTCACCAAGTCTTGAAGTCTTGTGCGGTTTGCTGGGGCTTTCTGACTTTTAGGGGTCCCCCTGAGCCGCGCTTCGGGGCCCCCTGAGCTTAAGGTCCCCGGTGCACGGCACCACCTAGCCCTCCAATAGCCCCTGACCCGGAGTGAAGGGAATTGTGTTACAGAGAGGGCAATCAAAAGGGGTGAACATTTATATGCCACAATATTGGTATATAATAACACAGAATGATTTAGTCGACTTCAAAGAAGTTTTCCCAAAAGCTAAGAACTGATCAAAAGTTGACAATGGTGAAAGAATAAAAAGGTCTGAGGTAAGAGTATTTGTGGATCATGTCAATCAAATATGGATATGACACAGATTACAAAACAAATGATATGATGCAAAAGTGCCGAGGTTGCTAGCAAAGTATAGCATATTACATTGCAACACTGACACATGTAATCGTAACCCGGACAGCCAAGAATCAACTGCCACATGTTTATTCGTTACCACCGCCAAATTCAGATTAATAATACTCATATGTTTTGACATGAAACATTATACCAACTGCTTACCATGACTTCTATCACAACATGAAACATGGAGCCCTTTTCTAACCAGATGAATGAGGTATTACAGTATATCCATGACATTGTATTATAATATACTGGTGTTTAAAACTTAAGGACGTGATAAAGTAAAATGTCATATTAAGTGCTCGGTGGAAATGAATGAAAGTGTGGAGCATGTTATTAGAGGTCTCCTACACGTGGACAGTAAGCTAGTAGTTACATGGCGTGAGGATAGCGCACCAGATTTGTCTGGCCCCGCAACGCGAGACAGTTGAAGGAACGGGTCAAGACAGTGTATCTCAATCTACGAGCTTTTACTGTGAACTGTAACGGTGTTCTTCATTGAGAAATGGCTCGGAGACAACATTTAGATTACTTAACACGGGGATGACTGATTGGGAAACTGGAAGGAGAACGAAATGTAACGAGAGTAAACCAGGAGTGTAGTATTGCACACAGCATTATTTCAGGTGCATGAGCAGAACGACAGGAACTGTTGTCCCAAGGAGAGAAGGTGGTCAACCATGATCAATTACAGCAGCAGATGATAAATGAATTATGCAACAGGCAAGAAGGGACCCATGTCAAACGGTGGGTGCAATTTTAATCATATTTAATAGCACTGCAAGGCACGCGAGCTCATTCTCGACAGTTGCACGGCGACTGCATGGGGATGGTCTCATGCCCGGCAACGACTGGGTCTTGTTCCGGTGACACCTGCACATCAGCGATACCGTTTGTGATGGTGCTAAGAACATCAAGACTGTACAGGCGAGGAGTGGGATGGCGTGTTCTACTCAGATAAGAACAGATTCGGTTTGAGTTGTGATTCTAGACGTGCCTTCATCTGACAAGAGGTGGTAACACATAATGCACCCAAGAACGTTGTCGAACATGATTGTTTTGGTGGTGGAAATGTTATGGTGTGGGGAGGCATAATGCTTCATGGGTGTACCGTCTTTCAAATCGGTGCACTCACCTGCCAACGTTATTGTGACGCTTTTCTCCTTCCCATGAGCGACTTTTCAGGGTTGCATTCGTCCCTGATTACATTTTTATTGATGACAATGAGCGCAGGTGGAGAAGCTCTTGTAAAGGGAGGAAATCAGACGAATGAACTGGCCTGCCCGTTCCCCCGACTTAAATTCCATCGAGCACGTATGGGATGCGTTTGGGAGACGTGTTGTGGGACGTCCACATCCACCAATCACCATCCAACAGTTGTCAACCACGCTAACGGAAGAATTGAAAGTCCTACTTCAATAACTCCTTAACATTCTTGTGGCCAGCATGAGAGCATGTTACAGAACATGTATCGCTGTCCGTGGTGATCACACAATCTTTTAAGAATTATGTTCCTCCTTTTTGTAATGTCCAGCGGATCATAAAGAGCCGCAGTGACTTCAGTGCAACTTCTTGTCGCTGTACAAAACTGTCATTTTTGTTCGTCTCATCGCATATTTCTTTCAGTTGCCTGCTGTACCATATTGTAGCAGTTCTTTCTAGGTATGGTTCAAGTTTCAACAAGCTTATTTGGCAGTGATACAGTATGGAAATGGAAATTTCATCCTTAAGTTTTGCACACCAGCGTATTTTAACACATATTTTTTCTAAAAGTGTTATTTGTCACCAGTCATTTATCTCCCTTTAATACCTAACTGAAATTATGTATGATTTTAAATATTGAAGGTTTCGCTTTGGTAAAATTATATTTTAAGAAAGAAATTTTTCTAAATTCGACCATGAGAGAGTAGAACTACCATTACCGGAATTTTCCAACGGTTTATCTAGGTCTGTATAACTATTTTTTAAAAAAATTTCTTATTTTATTGATGATGAATGAGATTTCCATTATATTGCATTTCAATATCATTCTGTTTATTTTCTTTTTCTTTTTTGTACAACCATGTACCAATGACTTTGGAAATAAAATGCGTAAAAACAATAATAAAACAATATTCATTTGTTGCTGCTATTAACAATCACTCCACATTTATATAATAAAGTTTTATATGCTCAACTGGACATCGATATGACCGTAAGTAACATATATTATTACCAGTTATAGATTTGACAACTGCTCATTCGAAAGAAATTCCAAAATCCTTATCATTGTACTACACTGAAAGACAAAGATATAAAACGGCGTCCTACGCATTTCTGACGGTTGTATTGTCGATTATAAATTTTTTGTAAAAACTGGAACTTTTAATTTGTCTGGTAATAACTGCTCAATTTTTTGTTTGTAACTATTAGTGTCCAAAATCACTGTACAATTTCCCTTGTGCGCAGGTAGAATTATTATGTCTGGATTCTTCTTTAACTCGAATAATGCTTTCCTTTCTTTCCCGGTAACATTGGATCTAGGCGGTTTTGCCTTCTTTAAAATAGTAGCCACATCCATTCTCCTGGCAACAATTTTGGAAAATCCTGTAATGCACGTTCTACCCCGACCATCACCTCTTCTGGAATTTCACGTGGGGTCACTGCAAATTTGAATACCTTACTGAGAATTGAAATCTGATCTTCATTAAGTGCCACAGAAGATAGATTCCTGGCTGTAGTCATCTGTGTTGTGTTATTGATATCACTATTCCTATTTAATTTTTTACATTTTTGCTTTTGTGAATTTGTTACTTTTTCCATGCGTTATACGCCAATTCCGTAACCATCCTATCAAACTAGTCCCAAAGGAATGGTGTGATCCCATTAGGGAGCGTAACTCTTAGTTAATACACCTGTTTGGCCACATAATTTAATTTTCTCCGCAAATCATGTATACATTCGCGGAGCAGAGCCATACTTGCTCGAGACAGACTGTTCTGGGCTTTGACAGTATCAAAATGAGACTTGATACGAACACATTTTGGAATAACTTGTTTATCTCAATAAAAACGATAAATTCGCTAGCGTGTGGCTTTTATTCTGAGACATATTATCAAATCGTCTACACATATTAAACGTGTCATGGACGTACAGGTCAGTAATATAAAATTTCACACTTTTTCGCAGGCGTCATTATTGAAAAATTGTACTAAAAGGGTAAAAGTATCAATATTTCTGCAACTTGTTTTTGTGTCACGAGCCATTTATCTCCATTCATATCCAACCGATATAGATAAATGAGGTATCATATTGAAGATTAAGTTTGCCGCCGTGTTCACATTATATTTTAAGAAAGGATTTTTTCGTAATTCGACCCTTAAAGGGAAAAAATTTAAATATTTCTAAAATGCGTTTTTGGTGTAACGAGCCATTTAGTTCCCTAGATATCTAACCGAAATCGATAATTAAAGTAGGATTATGAAGATTAATGTCTCAGTTTTGGTGACAATTTTTTTTTTTAAAAATTAAACCCCTTAACGGAAAAAGTATCAATGGTTCTACAACGCATTTTTGTGTTACGAGCCATTTATCTCCATTAATATCTAACTGATGTAGATACATGAGGAATCATTCTAAAAATTAAGGTTTTCGCAGTGGCCACATCATATTTTAAGAAAGGAATTTTTCTGAATTTAACCGTTAAACGGCAAAAATATCAGTATTTCTAAAATGCGTTTTTTTGCGTCTCGAGCCATTTATCTTCATGGATACCTAACCGAAACCGATAAATGAGATATAGTTTTAAATATTAAAGTATCCGCTTTGGTCACATCATTTTTTAAGAAAGAACTTTCTCAAACTTTAACCCTTAAGTGGCAAAAATATCACCATTTCTAAAACTTTTTCCCCCTCGCTTGATGCCTAACCGAAATTGATAAATGAGGTATCATTTTAAGAACCAAAGTGTCCGCTCTGGTCACGCCATATTTTATCTTTTGGGGGCATCCATAAATTACGTGAGTTTTTTTTCCGGATTTCCGGACCCCCCCCGCCCCTCTGGTGAGATCTGGTTAGTGGTGAGACCCCCTCTCCCCCTCTGGTGAGATCTGGTTCGTGGTGAGAGCTCCCCCCCCCTAGAAATCGCCGTGTCAACTTTTTGAGACCTTTTTTTTTAGGTCTCACCCACACTTATCACGGAAATATCTCTCGAAAATCGTCCTTCGCGTGTTTTGACTAGATGGGTCATCTCGTACAATGTAAATTAATTATTGTTTGATATAATAACATAAGAAATAAATAGATATTCTTTTCTTGAGTTGGAGACAGAAATCCGCGTCTAGCTAAGGGTTGTGTTAGCGTGAGCGACAGTCTGACTTGAGCAGGAAGTTTCCGGGAGGTCGAGACAATGCGGGGATTATCTCTGACACTGGTACCGGTGAGAAAGGCTGGACTCTGGGGAATTTTGCGGAAGGGATCCGTAGATGCGCTGTTCGCTCGGTATCGTGAGAAAATTTCTACATATCCTCCCGAACAATCCCGACAAAACCCGAATACTCTTAGCAAATAAGAGGCAATGTATTAGCCAGCATAGAGGGGAGACTTTTGCGAAGCCAATCCGATGTGTTTATTTCCTCACGTGGTTGGAAATATTACAAATTTTGTGTTTTTCATGATACTCGCCGAGGAGAAGGAGAGACGAACTCTGAGGAGCGAGAAGAGGTAATTCCGTCCAGAACGATCGCGCTGGCAACTGCCTGCCAGAGTACTGCGAATGATTTCGTTCTGGAGGCTTCGATGACTGAGCGCCTAGTCCGATCAATGTTGTCACTTGTGTTGGTTGACGTGACAAGTGCCTAGCATTACCTGGATGGTGCGCCGTTGAGAGACGACAGCGCTCTTGTTGCGACGCTTGGTGCAGCCAGACAGACACGGTAATTATACCTCCAGAAACAGTGTGTACTCAGACGAATCATTGAGATAGCCCTTTAACGGTCTTAAGAGTAAGAGTTCTTATGCCGCCGGACTTTAATTCCTGAGCTAGTTGTGTCTAAAAGCCGAGTGCTTTTTGGTTTTCGTTATCCAGTTTGAATTGAAAGACTGATTTCCATGTTTGGAAACTTTCAATGACTATTATTTGTGGGAACAAATTAACTCCCTGGCGCCCTATGTAATCCAGTTAAATCTGATGTTTTCTTGTTATCATTGTCATACAAGAATCGCTCTCGTTATGTATAAGAGTTTTTGCTTCAGTTGCATATGGAAGGTGGCGATTATAAATCATGCAAGGTAAGCAGTTAATCTGCCCAACCAACCAATCCGCTACAGAGTCAAGTCCCTAGATTGCAGCAGCAGATATCACAAAGATGTCAATAAACTGTTTTTTATACAATAAATAGATTTTTGGTTATTTTTTTTTGTTACGGAAACATTTTTGTTTTGCTATACAATTCCATTGTAAACATTGTATTCACATAGCAGCACATACCACATAGATGTTGATAACTGTGGGCATTTTGTTCAGGTTGGTTGTATTCTGTTAAGATCATTGACAGTTTTTCGTACATACAATGTGTTTTAAATTTTCCTAACTGTTTCGTAATATGTTGTAAGTATTTTAAAGCGTACCTATTACACTAAACAAATAAATATTTGCTACAAAAGTGTGGTTCTACTTTTCATTATATTACAAGCATTCAACTTTACTATTCATCGTATTGTATTCTCGAAATTTTAGTATGGGTCGTCTAGCATCAAGGAATTTCTTTACTTGGCCTGACCTACTCTGAAAATTTGACCAGTACCATGACTTCTAAATTAAATTCAGCCGGCTTTATATGCTTTTGTTTCTTTCTTTTCTTCCAATTTCTCATCTCTTTACGCCATTTATTTTCTTTATTCTCCTCACTGGGTTTTGTCTTGAAGTTATAACACCTTTAGGAAAATCTTCACTTTGGATATTTCATTCTTTTTCCAACAATTGTTCTTAAGTATCAGATTGCAACCATCCTACTTCTTTGTTTTTTTTTTTCTACTCCAAACTTAATATTTTAATTCCTCTTTGAACAGCTTGACACGAATTATCTCATTTGGAGTTATTTAAATACTTAACTTCACATCATAGCGTACAGCTGCATTAGTTTCTGTGAGATCAACTCTTCTTACTCACCGATCGTGGTGGTGTAACTGCTAGCGTTCTGCCCTCGCATTCGGGAGGACGGCGGTTCGAATCCCCGTCCGGGCATCCAGATTTGGGTTTCCCAAATCACTCCAGCCAAATGCCGGGATGCTTCCTTCAAAAGGCCATGGCCAAATTCCTTCCCATTCCTTGCCCCCCATCTTTTCCCGTCTCTAAAGACCTCGGTGTTAGAGAGACGTTAAGCAGATAAAAAAAAAATCTTCTTACTCCTTTTTTCTAACTTATGGCTTTTCGCCTCGTCGACGTCGAGGTCATTAGAGGCGGGATCGAACTGGAGACAAGGAACGGGAAGGAATTTGGCCATGGCCTTTTGAAGGAAGCATCCCGGCATTTGGCTGGAGTGATTTGGGGAAGCCGTGGAAAACTCAAATCTGGATGCCCGGACGGGGATTCGAATCGGCGCCCACCCGAATGCGTGGCCAGAACGTTAACCGCTCACCCACCACGCTCGATTTCTTACTCCTACTGCTGCCCCCACGCACTCAGTCATCTCTTGATTGTCATTTTCTTCACTTTTTCGCAGTAAAAAATATTTTGATCATTTATCTTCTTATTCACTTATTTCTTTTAACTCTTCAAATTCGTCGTTGGTCTTGCATTCTTCTTTTTCACTTTGAGATCCATGCTAGTTAGCCTTTACTCACTGTTCTCCCATTATGTTTCAAGATTCGATTATTCTGCTGATACATTCATTTCCGATGCCTTATTTATCTCTTCCTGTATAAATGCATTTTCTTCTTGCTTATTCACATCATGTCGAATTTCCCTTTCTGTAAGGCCTTCGTGTTCGTACATAGTCCTCATCCCTGTCTCCAGGCTTATAGTAAATATTTCTTTAATTAGATCTTCTCTTAATATTTCTTGCCCCTTGATTTGCTTCTCTTGTCCTTCTTTTATTTGCTTAATTATTAATATTACTCCCTTTATCACGTTCCTTAGATCACTCGCTTTATTATGATCGCGTTTCTTTCAATGCTACTCTCCGCACTGCACCGCACCTCCCGCTATTACTACTATATCGTACTTAGTGAAACTCCTAAAAAGAGAACCTATACCATAAACTTGCACTATATTTCAAAAAACCTGTGACCATGTAGCATGTGTCTAACTGATCCTGCCTACACCTGTCTCATCAGTGATACCGATGCGAAAGCTTTTCTTCCTAATCTTTCCTTGCTCGCTCCTATTCCTAACTGCCTATTGCACCTTATCTACTCCTTCATGTAGCTTCTGATCAATTGCGATCTAGGAAGAATTGATGTGCTAGATTTGGTAGCTACTTCACAGTTAATTCGTTTAAAATAGCTGAAAGAGCAGAATGAATGAGCACCGAAAATTACATCACACCCAGTTTAGTTATACCACTAATGAATTTATTAACATGTTAAAATTAAACACGGCAAACCAACTAGTGCTATTGGATTGTCGGTACAAGCTAGTATCCGACCGAAACAGGATTTTCAGCCCAAACCGAATCTTCGGCCTCGGTCTCAGTTTCGGCCGAAACCGAAACTTATTCAGCCATGTTAAAATTTCTATTGTATACTGAAATTAATTGTATTTTTACTCGTGTTAAATGAAATTAAAATGATTACTGAACTATCTAACAAACATACAAAATAATTATTTATTTATGTCATATTAACAATTTAACAAGAATAAAAAATAAACATATTAAAGACATACCTACTCTTATAAATAAACTTAGTTAAAAATAAACACACTGATATAAAGTACAGAATCATTATAAATTGAGTATTTTAATTGTGTCACAATATTTCGTGATTTGCCGTGTAATGTGAAGTACGCCAGAACGTTTCCGTGGTTCGGATTCCACGTTAAACTGTAGGTCACCTGTGCCCTGTAGGATTGCTGGATTAGGTTAAGGCAGCTTCGACAGAGGCGAGTGCGCAGCCAAAGGAAACCCTTTCACCAGTTAATTACGACCACATGGAATTATTAATATACCTAGCTGATAACTCCGACGATATACGTATATTTGTTCAGCAGCACTAAACAGTTGCTCGTTTGGAACACTAGTAGGCGGAGCTGAAAGATACCTTACGACCACATTTATTGGGGTAGGATATGGACTGCTGTTCAAATAACAATATATATCGGTATTAACAGATCAGATTGAAATCTTTCTTTCAAAACAATATTTTTTATCTTCAGATCCAGTTGCCTCCATCTGATTAGGAGTATTATAGTGTGTATCCCAAAGACACTCTTTTCTTGCTATATGTTGGATGGTGGCAAGATCAGTTCTGTAGAAACTGGGCGAACATCGGACAGTACTCCGTCAAAAAAGATATTATTTCTGTCACTGTAACATCCACTTAATCGGAACTGAGATATTTCGATTTAATTCTTTGGTCCAGTATTGTCGCAGCGATCAAAGAAGGGTGTCTTTTTATAAAAGAAAATTTGATGTTCAAAGACTCATACAGTTTGTCATCATCTCATCTTCGCTTTCGGATCGAACTTGCAGTTTGTGGGTTAATAGTGATATCAGAGGCATGCGTCATCAAATTATAAATCAAGTAAATCAAAACGTCTGTGAGGTTCTTTATAACATCCCATTCACTAGAGAAAAAAGTATCAATCTTACCATATTCAACACTGTACAATTTGACTACATTCTTTTGCTCTAAAAGCCTTTGTAACATCAATTATGTGCTGCCCCTTCTCACATCGACAACTTGCACCAAAGAATGTTCTGGCAATTCGCATTCTGTCAATTTTCCAACTGCTTGCTCGTTATGGTTGAAATATTACAGATATTAATACAGTTATTCAGTAACTATAAGTATCTGAACGTGTTGCTGTGAAGTTGGTACAGATATCAGTGGTAGCACTCACCCCTTCACTTTTTGCCATTAAAGTCTATATTTTAGATTTTTTAGTCTTAATTTTCTCATTTGTTTGTGGCATGAGTGATGTTCTAAAACATTTTTTCATATTTCATCCCATATTTGTGAACTGCTTGGGGATCACTGAAATTGAGTCGCCGCAATGCTTTGCCTTCCACCAAAGCATAAGGCAGCACGTCCACAATTATTACATCCATTATTGCCTCGTCAATCCTTTCTGCGATTTCATGATCATAAACCCGTTGAACAAGTTTAGATTTAGGGGTCAAACTCGAGATCGTTGACTGAACAAGATTCGGCTGGTCGGTACTCAACGCTTCTAGTGACTTCTATGAACCCATTCGCTTTAATTTAACTTCATTTAAATAATTTTTCATTTCGTCTATTGCTGACTGTTGTCTTAATACCTGTAATGAAACTTTCATAAATGTTGCTTTACTCCAAATGCAAGGTTTGTTTTTTGAGTTCGTTGCATACCAATGGATATGATGTATTACAAATTTTGCAAACATCTTCAGATGAACCGCTAGGGTTTTTTGGAAAACTAAAAATCTGATTTTTTCTTTTTGAGATTTTTTTCCCGAAAGAAAATATTTTATCATATCTCACAGATCAAATAAAAAAAACCTCTGTAATAAATTATGCATTTGGCATTCATTCTAAACTAGGAAAATTAATTCAAGTACTTATGAATTCCAACTAGAAAACAAAATTTACACGTACTACCCCCCCCCCCCCCCACCACGAATTTACTAGGCACCTCGCGCATTATGCGGGAAAGGGGTCGAGGTGATAATTCGCAAGAGCTATATGCGCTTTTTCACTGTAGAAAGCAAGTAACTGAAGGTCACATAGCAGGTAGTTGTCTGCCTGAAAATTTGCTGTTGTTCCAAGCATATTGCAACAAACGGTGTATTTCTATCGCTGCCCGTTTAGTTTTTATCGATTTTTCAAATATACCGATCATTTTTTAAACACCCGGTAGCAATTACATGAATGAGAAATGGGTTAAAACAAAATGCTCTCGGGTGTCCAGCCTTGAGGAGCTGACAGCCAGCTTGCGACAGCTACAAGATAGGCCTACCTGATGAAGACAACAGAGTCAGCTGTCGAAACGTCGTGTTTTTACAAACCATCAGGCTGGACACCCGAGAGGATTTTGTTTCATCGATAAGTCGGGAGAGGAATGAGTTGTTTGCTGTGAGTGAAAAAAAGTATTTACAGATCATAGATAACACATACTTTTCAGGAGTAACAGGATAGGTATTGGGGAAAGGCTGGATAAACATTAAAAAATAAAGAAATAGATGTATTTATTTAAAAATACTAGGATTCAAAAGGAAGGGCATTACCACAGATTGAGGGTGAAACTGGGGAAAATATTTTTATTCCTAAGACAAGTTTATGAGCCAGTTAGACTATGCAGAATTCAAATAGGAGTTAGGACTCGACCATTATAGTCATGAGCAACAGTGATTATATGTCCATGAGACAGCTTCCCATTCCAGTAGGTATTGTCCACATACTGCAGATGCCATCATTTACATCAACATCTACATATATACTCTGCAATTCACAAAATTGTGGGTGGCAGAGGGTGCTCAGCACCAAAGCTAACCTCTTTGCTATGCATTCCAATCCCTAATGCTACGAGGGAAAAAAGAATTCATATAAGAATCAGTCCGGCACCTTATTTCTCTAATTTTATCTTTCCTGTCCTTCCGACTCAAATAGGTTGGTGGAAGAAGCATTTCACTACACTCAAAAGTTAAAGTGGGAGTACGCATGTTTTCCAATAAGTTTAAACGAAACGTGTGTCGTCTATCTACCAGAGACTCCCAACCTAATCTACTAATCAGTTCTGTGACGCTTTCATAAGGACTGTAGCAAGCGGTCACAAATCGAGCGACTCTTCTCTGTGCTTTCTCTATACTTTCGATCAATCCCTTACGAAACGGGTCCTAAATGGCACAACAATAATCCAAATGTGGACGCACAAGAGATTTGTACGCTATCTCCTTTGTTTGTTCATTACAATTTTTCAATATTCGACCTATGAATCGCAGCCTAGAATTTGCTCTACCTACTAACGAATTAATGTGTATGTCCCATTTCATGTTCCTTTGTACTGTTACTCCCAAATATTTCATAGAATCGACCATATCAATAACTGAACTGTTTACCTCGTATTTCTGAACAATTGGATTCTTTTTGTTAGTTATGCTCATTGTCTTGCACTTTTATAATTTAAAGTTGCCACTCAGCGCACCAAGCCAAAATAACATCCAGATCGCGCTGAATTTCTAAGCAATCGGCCAAATTTCTTACTTCCCCATAAATAACCGCATCATCTGCAAACAATCTTAAAAAGGCTTTTCAATTTGTCTCCGAGATCGTTTATAAAAATTAAGAAAAGAAGTGGTCCAATTACACTTCCTTGAGGTACACCCGATGTAACATCTAGATTAGAAGAACTTTCTCCTTCAACGACAACATACTGCGACCGACCAGTTAGAAAATCCTTTATCCATTCACAAAGCTGATCCGATATACCGTACGCTCGAAGCTTCGCTAAAAGGCGGTTGTTTGGCACAGAGTCAAAGGCTTTCTGGAAATCTAAAAAAATTGCATCTACTTGTGAACCTGCATCGATAACTTTCATTACGTCGTGTGTAAATAGGGCCAGCTGTGTTTCACATGATCTTTTCTTCCGAAATCCGTGTTGATTTGTTGTGAGCAAATTATTATCATCTAGAAAATTCATAATGTTCGAGCATATAATATGCTCCATAACTCTACTGCAAACAGATGTTATAGATATGGGACGATAGTTCCCAGGATCACTTCGATCACCTTTTTTGAAAATCGGAGTTACTTGCGCGATTTTCCAGTCTGAAGGTACTTTTCGCTCTTCTAATGATTTACTGAATATATCAGACAGAAATGGCCCGATTTCCGCCGCATACTCTGAAAATACTCTTACTGGAATTCCATCCGGGCCCGGTGCTTTCCCCCACTTCAGGAGCTCTACTTGTTTAACGATACCTGCAGTATCTATTCGTAATGATTCCATCACCGACTCGCCACGGCGTGGGAAAACGGGAATACTATCCTTATGTTCATTTTTAAATGAATTTTTGAATACAGTATTTAGTACGTTAGCTATATCGCGGCTTTCATTAACCTCGGAACCTTCACGAATTAGTGCTGGAATATTGCTGTTGGTACAATTAACTTTTCGTACATACGATCAAAATTTCTTTGGGTTTTTTGTGAGACTCTTAGAGAGAGAGAGTTGGAGTGAAAATCGTTAAAGGCCAGGAAGGGGTGAAACTCCTTTTCTCTTGTTGAAAATAGCCGGAAATTACATGAAATAACCGGATGTCACCAAAACAGCAATCACGCCCCCAAAAGTAACTAAATAGTCGTAACGTCACAAAAAAACTGCTTATTAGTGACCAGGCCCGCCGCTAGCTGTTTGAGCGCCCGCGTGCAATACCGATTATGCCGCCCCCTGTCTAACTAGCCAGTGGTGGATTTAGGAAATTTCCGAACCGGGTCAGAAAACGGTGAGATTGCCGCCCCTTCAAACATTATTTGCCGCCCCCATTGTTGCCATTCCGAGTGTCGCCGGCCGCCCGAAGCAGCTGTTGAGCTAAAAAAAAAAAAAAAAAAAGGTCGCCCCTTACATAATACGCTGCAAATTTCGTCGCGGCGACAATGGAGTGGCAACTATCGCGGGGCGGCGCCTGTCGATCGCTGGTTTTGCCGCACGCCCGCTTACGGCGGGCCTGTTAGTGACAACGCCTTCAAAAGTAGCAGAATAGCGCTACGTCGTCAAAAGCGGCTTCTTAACAGTTGTTGCTTCCAAAATAACTGTCAGGAACATTATTAAATACGCCTTCGACTTGTGTTTATATTCTTGTTTAGTAAGTGGCAGTGATACCTTTGGAAATTAATATCTAATTTAAACACTTCGACCCATGGAGGAAAGAAATATACGGAAACGACGCAACGCAAGAGACATTCACCACGCATTGAAGTGACGCCGGGCGGAGGAGGAGTGGGGGGGAGGGGGGGGGGGAATAGGCCGCATCCATACAGACACGGGGTATATGTACAAAAACCTCAAGGGGACTCTAGGATAAACGTAACGCCGCAATCTGGTGATGGATTATTATGTAACTCGATGAGACAAATAAAAAATGAAGAATAAAATTTTTTGATATCCTGCCTAGTTTCCGAGATATTCTGTCTCAAATGTGAGATGTTTTTGGTTGAAATTCAGAAGAAGAAATTAGTCAAAGTCAAATTCGATGATGGATTCTTATTTAAAAAGACGAGACAAATAAAAAAATAAAAATTTTCGATATCTCGCCTAGTTCTCGAGATATACTGTATCAAAAGTGAGGTGCCTTGAGTTGAAATGCAGAAGAAAAATTTCGCAAAAGTCAAATTTGACGATCGATTCTTATGTAACACACGAGACAAATGGAAAGCAATGAATAAAATTTTTCGATATCTTGCTTAGTTTTCGGGATATACTGTCTCCAAATTGAGGGGATTGGGTTGATATGCGGCCTGGACCAAAAATTAATTCTGCCAAAGCCACGATGAATTACATGGTGGACATGCAGAATGGATATTTCAGTTTTATTACTACCAGTGGCGTAGCTAGGTCAACAAGGGCCCCGGTGCAAAAAATTTATTTTGGGCCCTTAGGACAGACGGGCGACCTTTTTTTTTTGCTTTGTGTGCTGGTAGGGGCCCCCTGAACTGAGGATGAGGGCCCTTGAATTATTATTTAGGGGCCCCTGAGTAGTGGTTGGGGCCCCCCTGAGCACGCTCGAAGTAGTTTACATCGCGATACACGTTTTGTCACTAACATGGTTCTCATGAAATTACTAACAATAATAGATAAATTCTTAATTTAATTTAATTGCAATGGAGCACAGGCTCCGGTGGCAATTTCCCTACACACCCATCTTCCCCCTATCCTGCACCTACCTACATTTGCCCTCTGCAAATTTTATCTTTAAATTCTTTCAAAGTTTTCGGTAAATTATTCATCATTTCTCTTGGTAACTCATTCCAATCCCTAGCACCCTTACCTAAAAAAGAGAAACTTCCTACACCCTTGTGCCTGAAATCGAGTGCCAGCTTGTGGTCATGGTCATCTTTTTCCCTTATATATGCAACAACAAAACCATTCTGGTACAGACTGCATTTAGACCTAACCACAATCTCCGCTAAATTGCCGCTACAGAATCAAACTATGTAGACACATCCACACACGCGTATTTGAAACGCAAACTACATTTGGGGTAACAACATCGTTTGCTTTATCAAGATTCCTAGATGGCATTATAAAATACTTAGACACATTAGAAAATGAAATAATCACAGCATCAAACACAATTTGAACTTTGCATTTGTATGGATTCGCAATATGTCCGCTGCTGCCACCGCGCATGCGCAGTATCAACCGAGAGTTTAGGGTTGGCGTCATAGATTTAACGTCATTTCTCCTCTATATACAGGGTGTTTCAAAAAGGACTTTACACCTTTGAAAATTCATATAAATTTTATAAAAACAAGTACAGAGCTGGTTTTGGTGTTGTTTTAAAGGAAAGCAATTCAAGTTTTTTTACCTGAAACTAAGGATGTTCTATGTGGCTTCCGTTGGTTATCCTGAAGATATTCCATCGGTAGTAGATTTCTTCCCAGACTTGCGCTAGCATTTCAGGTGTAACTTGCTCAGCAGCAGCGTAAATTCTTACTCTAAGTTCAGGTAGAGTGGCCGGCAAAGGAGGTACGTACACCATATCTTTTATGAAACCCCAGAAGAAAAAATCTAACGGTGTCAGGTCTGGGGGGCCATGCAATTGTCGCATCACGGCCAATCCATTGACCTGGAAAGCGGTCATTGAGAAAATCCCGGACGTCAGTCAGATAGTGTGGTAGTGCGCCATCTTGCATAAAGAAAACATTTCGTTCTCGGTCATCCTCATCGATCTGTGGTATCAAAAATTGTTGCAACATATCAAGGTACACTATCCCATTGAGGTTCTCTCTTGGAAAAAAAGGGGCCGTACATTTTCCTCTTGCTCAACGCACAAAAAACGTTCACTTTAGGGCTTTCACGAACATGTTGCAGTGTTTCATGTGGATTTTCACTGCCCCCAAATCCTACAGTTATGTGTGTAACCTTGCCACTTAATTGAAAAGATGACTCGTCAGAAAAGATTATGTTGTCCAAGAAATGTTCATCATCCACTCGATTTAACATATCCACACAGAAGTTCCTACGTGCAATCTTATCAGTGTCTTTAATTGCTTGTAAAAGCGAATATCGGTATGGTTTCAAATGCAAACGTTTTCTCAATACACGCCAAACCGTCGTATGTGGGACTTGCAGCTCACGAGATGCACGCCGGGTCCAGTGGCGTAGCTAGGTCAACAAGGGCCCCGGTGCAAAAAATTTCTTTTGGACCCTCGGGCCAGATGGGCGACCTTTTTTTTTGCTTTGTAATGCTGGTAAGGGGCCCCTGAGCAGTGGTTGGGCCCCTCCCTGAGGAGTGAGAGGGCCCTTCGTTAGGGGCTTCCTGTGGCTTGACTCAGGGGCCCCCTTAGACGACCGTAAAGCTAAAAAAAAAAAAAAAAGGTCGCCAGTTTGCTCTCGTGAGCCTCTGAACTGCGTTTGGGGGCCCCCAGAGGTGTGATTTGGGGCCCTCAGAGGTATGCTTGGGGGCCCCCTGAGCGCAGGGTTCCGGGTGCACTGCACCGTTTAGCCCCATAGTAGCTCCGCCCCTGGCCGGGTCGATTTCGTAGGGCTGTTGACAAAACTTTTTCTCACTTGCTCAACGACCTCGTCAGATGTGCTTGGACGACCTGAGGATTTTTTATGTTTTACTGAGCACCCTGTTTCTACAAAACATCTATGTCACTCATAAATTGTAGGCCTACTAGGAGGATCTTTAGCGTACTTGGTACGAAAATTACGCTGAACTGCTGTCGCAGACTTCGATTCTTCAAACCAAAAAACACAGTTAGCACGCTCGGGTCCAGTGAAGGCAGCCATCTTTAACGTAACTGCCGCTAGCGCTTGTGCGGCGCGATTAGGCACTAGCGGACTACGAGAGTCAAAACATGAAGTTTTTTCCTTTAAAACAACACCAAAACCAGTTCTGTACCTTGTTTCATAAAATGTAATGAATTTTCAAAGTTGTAAAGTCCTTTTTGAAACACCCTGTATTTCCTTCCTCCATGCTTCGACCAGCTGCGGTTTATGTATAATGTGATTAAACATGAAGATATTAAATATAAGTGAGGTAGAGACACATATGATACATAAAAATAATCCTTAGTGGGATGTAAGTATATTTTTCTGTTCGAAACTATTAAACTGACAAAGATTGATATGCAACAATATCAGAAAGGTCTGTGAGGAATGAAACTGGTTTTCAGATTTACAAGCCCTTAGGAAAGGATATTCATGTGAATCTCAGCTGGCGGACTACTTGCAAGATATGTCGAATGAATTGGACAAGGGAGGCCAAGTTGATAGTGTGGCACTAGATCTTTCTAAGGCATTTGACAGAGTGAGCCATAAAATGGTTATAGATAAACTGAAATTATTAGATTGGGTGAAAAAGTTACTTGCTGGGTAGAATAATTCTTAAAAGCCAGAAAGCAAAGTGTTAGGGTAAGAAATACATTATCAAAGAGGTGGCAGTAAATATGGAAGTGCTACAGAGTATTGTATTGGGACCGTTGTTCATTGTTCTAATGAATGACTGTATTGATTAATTTCGAAAGTTTGTCTGCCTCAAAATTTACTATTGTCCCAAGCATATTGCAACAAACGGTGTATTTCTTTCGCTGGCCGTTTAGTTTTCATTGATTTTTCAAATATACCGGTCATTTTTAAACACCCTGTATCTGTGGCCACATCTTTTTAGTTCACTTCAGGTTTTATCACATTCCAAAATATTATGCTCTTATGTTTATCTAAAATTCTGTAGTATTACAGTTTCCTTTCTACGAGTTTAGTAATTAAAGATTTAATAATAATAATAATTGATGATAAATTATGATGGAGGGCATGCTTCGGTAGCAATCTCCCTATACACTCATCCTTTTCCAGACCACTTTTGCGCTCAACCAATTTTTACTTTAAATTCTTTCAGTGTTTTTGGTAAATTATTCATCACCTCCCCTGGCAACTTATTCCATTCCCTTACATACTTTCCTATAGAAGAAAATTTTTCCATACCCTGATGCCTGAAATCAGGTGTCAGCTTGTGGTCATGGTCATCTTTACCCTTCCAAGCACCTCTCTTAATTTTCCCACTAATATCTATCAATGCTTCATTACCAATAGTCCCTGTAAATTTCCATGACTCTCTTCACCCTCCTCCTATCCTCCAACGAATCCCACTAATTTATCATATTAATTCCAATTGTGTTTTTAGGTAATTTCCAAAGACAAATATAGCAGCCCTTCTCTGAACTCCCTCCAACTCCTGTACTTGATACCCAAAATGTGCGTTCTGTAATACACCACCATATTCCAACAGTGGTCTGACAAGAGTTTTGCACCCCAATTCCTTTACTTCTCTAGTGCATCCCCTTGTAACTCTCTCCAACAGGTGAAGGATTTTGAACCCTTTCCCTATTACCTGTCCAATGTGTACTGCCCATTTAAGTCTGGCGAGGTATTTATATTTCGAGTGTTCAATAAGTAGCTCCTTTCCCACTTTATAATCATAATCAACCTTTAGCTTTTTATCTGTGTACCTAATAATCTGGCTCTTCTTTGCATTTATCTTCATCCCATGTTGACTTACCCAGCTAGTTATCTTATCTAGATCACCTTTTTTATCAACTCCAATAGTTTTTACCTTATTTAGCACCATTTTATGGATCACTCTGTCAAAGGCCTTTGAAAGCTCTAGTGCTACACTATCAACTTGACCTCCCATGTCCATTTCATCAGAAATATTTTGCATATAGCCTACTAATTGAGATTCGCATGAATATCCTTGTCTAATGCCATGTTGCTGACTTGAAAACCAATTACGTTCCTCACAGACACGTCTGATATGGTTGCATATTAATTTTACCATTGATGTCAAGCTGATTGGCCTATAGTTTTCAACCCTACTTGTCACCCCTCCTTTATGGACTGGAACTACTATTGCACTTTTCCAGTCATCAGGTAAACAACAAGCATCCAGACTCAATTTAAATAATGTTTGAAGATAAGGTGGTGATGATACTTATGTAACTGAAAGTGAAGAATATTTTTTTTGATATAGCGCTTACTTCTATAATGACACTGAATGTCAAAAACTAGTAACAGTTCCTTGTGCCTTTGGAGACTACAACCTCTAGGAAGAAAACCACCACTGTGCATGTCCAATGCGTTGTTGAGATTGGGGTATTCTACAAAATCTGAGCCACTGAAATTTGATAAATTTTATGGTCGATTCGTATATATCTCGAAAAAAGAATTTTTTTGACATCTCACTTAGTTCTCGAGTTATTGAGTATCAAAACTGAAGTGGTTAGGTTGAAAAGGGGCCTGGAAAAATTTCGTCAACATGATATCTGATGATGAGGGGATTCTACGATAACCGTGGCGCTGCAATTTGATGACGGATTCTTATGTAACTCGGCAATTGACAAATTGAATTAAAGAATATATATTTGATGTCTCGCTTAGTTTTCAAGATATCATATCTCAAATTTGATGTGGTTATTCTTAAATGCGGCCTGGACCAGAAGAAATATTTTGCCTTAGCCAAATTTGATGATGAATTGTATGTAACTCACCAAGACAAACTGAAAATAAAGATTTTTTATATATGTATGAGGAAAATGCATTATAGGTGTTTATAAATTTATTTAGTCCAGGACAGTAGGAAAAAAATGCCGGGTCGAAAAAGACTTTAAATTCTTGTAAAATTGGGAAATTTTTTACCAGAAGAGGAGTAAACATGTAACAAGGACTCCACTTTACCTATCCCCTTTTGAATTTACATTTTCTCAAACACTTTCCCATTCAGAATTAAAACTTTTCTTTTATTAAAATAATTTTGATTGTTTTTTATACTAAACCACACTTTTTCCCTGTCTATTGTTCTTAATTTTAATTCTTCCCCTTTTCATGCATTCAGTAAACATCAAGAAATGAGTCACTAGCTCTTCTCTTGACATTTATTCAATACTATGTTTTGCTGTTTTGACTTCCCAAAATTGCAGTGATCTGGATTGTCCTTCAATCATTTGTGCTTCATTTCTGTTCTTATGTTTCTAATCAGTATCTTTTGTTTTGTCAAAAACTTTCCAGAGAGAGGTGAAGAAAAAAAAGTTTTGGATATAACTGCCAACACAAGGTTGCAACAAGGGGCACATACAGTAATTGTAAGGAACCTAGGTGTGCGCCGAAATATACGGACGACACAAGATATGTTTAACCTCCACAAATCGGAGGAAAGGTTTCACTGTTCTATTATGAAAACCGAAAAAAAGTTCACTGGTGGAAAAATGTAAAGTTTATGACACGAAGTCACAAGTTCAAAAGTGCATTTACAGTTGAGCAGGCATATCGAACACTCGATCCAGAAGTTACAGATTGTGGAGAGAAATCTAACCGACCGAAACCCCTTAGTAAATTTACAAGTTCTTAACAGTCATTGAAGTTATGATTTAACACGACACGACATGGTTGAACTAGCCCGCATGGCGAGTTACAACCAGCGCGACGAAAGTCAGACCGAAACAGACGCCAGGCAGGAACAGACAGACCGGAATAGACCAACAGGAACAGACAAACAGCAACCGACAAAAGACCCCCGGCCAGAACAGACCGGCTCTTTTATCGAAACCACGAGAACCAGTGACGTCAGCAACTATATCACATCTTTTTCCTCCGCGTAGCTCAAAGAGTACGAAATTTATTTGACGATCCCGACTATTAAAAATGTTTAAACTTTGATAGTATCTGGACTTATCCACTAGAAGTCCAGCGGCAGTCTCTTGAGAAATTTAGAGTAATTAATTTTAATGTTTTAGCTGTTTAAGACTCCGCGTAGTGATACATTCAAATTTGGGTAAAATCCCTAAGTGTTCTAGAACCTTTTTACGCGCGTGCACAACAATCCGCGACAATCTACTTTACAAAAACTTAATTTCCGGACAAATGCTTAAACTTTTGATGAAAACCCATATATGTCTGAAATCGTCTTAATTAGGGCTATCTGCTAATGTAAAATTTAAATTGATATTTCTTTTAATAAAAAAGCTTATTATTTTCTCTTAATTAAAATCACTAATTAAACTTTGCCAAATTATTTCATTTTATTACCAAAATATCGGGGATAGTGCTGACTACAGCTGGTGATAAAAGTTCGGTTGTAGCTTTACGCGATTTAGAGATATTGCAAATCTTAGAATTTCACTATTCTGATCGCGTGCTTCAAAACCTGAACAAACGGGAATAACTCTTAAACTAAACGTTTCCCGATATGATAATTACACATTAAAATGATTATTATGACGAATTGCAACTGTGAGCAAGATTACAGGGAAATTACTTAAAGTTGAAAACTGTACTTCACCAAATTTCTAAGTCCCGCCTAAGCAAAACTAGAATTTGCCAAAATTCCAAGATCCTTACATAATCTCTTACCTAAGGTAATAGGTATGATAACTGAAAAAAAAGCAAGCGTTACTATCATCGAAACATATTTTAAGATAAACTGCGTATGTGTGAATTGTATTACTGTAATGCTGTAGTTGTGTGAAACCTTCAACTAGGATGAATTCTTTTATTTTCTTATCACTTCTACTATAAAGGGTATGCGAGGTTGAGGCTCTTTCTTGAAGTGGTACTAGGGGAAAACTAATTGGGAACCACTGGTCTAAGTGATGTATTCTGGATAAAGTAAGATGATCTATACAGGAGCCTTAATAATACAGCATAAGTAAATCTAATTTCAAACTTTTTATTATTAGATATTTTTTCACTTTTCATCATAAGCACATTTTTTCTATTAAACCAGGAAATTAATATTAAAAACACACATACACAAAGTAAATATTTGTACCATAAGAAAATTTTTTTTTATACCTGCTCTGAGAAGGAGTGTCTGTCAATTCTAAAATTCAGCTTCAATTCATTATATGTGTTACAAAAGCTCATGACCAAATGTGTAATGTGGCAAAGCAGTAATATGCACTACTTTGTCACAGTCGAGAAAATTGGCATTGAAATATTCAGTTGCATTCAAATACTTTCTATGTTATGGAGATGCAAAAGTGCACATGGTACAGTGAGCAAACTATTTACCCCATAAAACGATCGTCACCAGACTGAATCTTGCTGCTGACAACTTTTTTTTATTTATCAAATATGTATACAGATAATTCCTGGCAACCAGCTTCAACAATTATGCATTTAATAAGTTTTTAAATGTCATTTGTTGTGACAAAACCAATGCTTTCGAACTTTATTATGCTGTTTGCAAACTAAGTTATATTTCAAAAATCGTAATATTTGCTTCATCAGGTATGAAATACAAATACTGTTACTCGACTGTTACAGTTGAAGCACAGATGTTCTTTCCCACACCAGAGGGGTGGGAGGGTCAAAACAAGATACTGTCGGTTTTTCTACAACAAAAGGCATTTAAAAACTTATTAATTGCATAATTGTTGAGGCTGGTTGCCAGGAATTATCTGTATACATATTTGAATAAATAAATAAAGTTGCATGCAGCGATATTTGATCTAGCGAAGACAGAGAGCTTGCTTGCTTGCTGCACCACACACCCCTTGAAAACTACATAATATAAAAATATTTGAGCACAATGGAATATTTCAATGCTAATTTTGTTGACAATGGTAAAGAACAAGAATATGTTACTGCTTTGTCACATTCTGGTCATGAGCTTTCATTAAACTATAAATTGAATCCAAATTTTATCATTGATGACCTCTGCTTGGAAAAGGGTTTGTTCAGTTTAAGTATTAAGTACTTTATCAAGGTGTGCTTTGAAAAAACCTACCAGATGTGTGTTCATTACAAA
Organism: Vandiemenella viatica; assembly: GCA_031002005.1. NCBI lineage: Eukaryota > Metazoa > Arthropoda > Insecta > Orthoptera > Morabidae > Vandiemenella > Vandiemenella viatica. Next base: position 184,089,217 of record JARYHS010011408.1, read on the forward strand.
CATTAAACTCATACATGAAGTAATGAAATATCCATTTTACTAATTATAGTTTTATACATTTGAATTAATACAAATTCTTTGGTTCTTGACAAATTATGTCCACATTTAAATTATTTACTCTTTCTGTCATTCACGGCTAATAATAATGTGGTATGGCAAAAATTATTCACCATACAACATATGCAAGAAAAGTAGGGAACAAAAATTTAGCTCAGTATATGAGAATTTTTTTTGTTATATTCTGAATTAAATTTAATTCAGTACATGACAAAAATTTAGTTTGGTGAGAGTAACTAAGACTATCTTCAGTTTCAAATTATTATGAATCTGTCAAACTGAACGACCGAATTTGTGTTAGTTTTTCTTCAATTCTCGAATCACACAATTCAGGAGGAGAACCAAACTGGGGAAATCATGTAGTACTAAATAATACTTCCATTGAATTATTTGTACAATATTCAGAATTATAACATAAAAAAATACAGAAGTACAATTCACCTTCAAAAATAATAATTTCTCTTATCAGGAACAAAAGAGCAGGAAGAAATTCTGTGAGGTGATATTAATATGAAAATTAAAGCTAAAGCAATCACTATAGTTGAAGGGAGAAGGGTGGCTGCAGCAAAAAAACATCGTTACACAAACACACAATTTCTTATCAGGACATTGTGGATCATTTTCCCCAATTGCTGATAATATTGATAATTAAAGCAAAGCAAATGTTTGTGCATTTATTGATCTCCCAAACACGTTTCACTTCTTTTGCAGAATCATCTTCAGCGGGTTGAATTACCACCTACATCAAAAGCAAAATTCACTGCTGCTGAGAGCCTTTGTGATAAACATACAATATGGTGCAGTGATATGCTAATCATTTGTGAAATAACAATGTAGAAAATGAATTACCTTACCACCTACAATGAAAGCAAAAATCACTGCTGCTGAGAGTGGAGCATAAATAAAGACATTAGATCGAAAAAAAGAGAACACGCTGAAGATGCTCCTGCAAAAGAAGTGAAACGCATTCGGGAGGTCAATAAATGCACAAACATTCAATTGCTATGGTGGTATTTAATTATCAACACTATTTTTTATTCACGAAAATAGAAACTGCCCTCCCTTAAGAGAGAAACACGCTGCTGAACACCCATATGCACCCATGATTAACACAGTTACATGTGACTGTATTGATCATGCATTCCTATATGACCTCAGTCACATATCTCTATTTCTGTGAACAAGGGAATACTCAACAATATTGGGTTTGTATAGTGTTTTTTGTACCTGTGAACCTTCTGCACCCCTCCCACCACCCTTCAACCATAGTCAATGATGGTTCTACCTTATATGAAGGTTGCATAATAAGTATCCTTAGAAAATCCAATAGATGGCGTGCGTAGTATCAAAAATGATTCCTTTTTAGTAAGCATCATAGCAGATAAACTCTCAATTACCTCCAACACATGGTTTCATTGTAATTGCTGATTGAATCAGACAGGTGCTGTTCATTTAGAAAAATGGAAAATCAGATATTTGAGCAGTCATTAAAAACTTTTATTTAAAAGAATTAAAACCGAAAGAGATCAAAGCTGAGCTGGATGAAGTTCATGGTACATCTGCTGCTGCGTTTGTAACTCTTTGCAATCAGGTAAATGAGTCTAAACATTACCGAACATCCACACAAGATAATAATGTTTAGAATGTCCAGTGGAAGTGACTACCCCTGAAATCATTGCCAAAATCCACGATATGGTTTTAAGTGATCAATGAATCAAAGTGTGCAAAATAGTAGAAGCCACAGGCATATCACAAGGTAAGGTATATTCAATTTTGCAAAAAAATTAGACATTAATTTTTTTTAGCAAGATGGCTGCCAATTTTAATCTCTCTGGAGAATAAATGAAATCTGAGGCTGTTTTGGCACTTTTCACAACCATAAGCAGTTTCTGCATCGATACATAGCTGTGAATGAAATATGGATACAAAATACAAAGAGTGCATTTTTGAAGGCAGACAGGCTCAGTAGAGAGTGGAGATGGTGAAACTGGCTAGCAAGGTGAGGGCCACAGTTTTTTTTTGGGATGGACATGGAATCATCTACATTGATTACTTGGAGGAAAAAACTAACTGGAACTTACTGCGTCATAATTATACCAGTTGGGTGAAGAACTTGATTTTAAAAAAATCATCATTTGGAAAAGCAAAAGATCCTCTTGCATCAGGACAATGCACAGGTGTACATACACAGTTTTGATGGCAAAAATTATGGAGTTAAGGTTCAAATTATTACAACATCCGCCGTATTCACCAGATTTGCCTCCCAATGACTTTTTTCTATTTCCAAACTAAAAGTAAAAAAGACTAGCAGTTCATATCAAACGAGGTCATCACCAAGCAGTTGCGTATTTTGCAGAACTTACAAAATCCTCCTTTTGGAGGACATAGAGAAGTTAAAGCATTTGGAAGAGGGTATAGATCTAAAAGGAAATTACAAGGAAAAAATTAAAAGAAAATCTACAGAAAAGTATTTTTTTTTTTTTAAAAAAAAAAAGAAATCTTTTACTAAGGACTTATTGAACAACCCTCATATTTTCTTTTCATATTATTAATTTATAGTATCAATTATATTAAATCTATACATATATTTTTAAAATATAAATAACATCTCATTCAACTTAACAATTACAAAACAACTTCAAATATTTTATACATGAACAGCTAATAATTTTTTTAAAAACAGCATCTTGAGATAAAATATTACAAACATAACAAATATGTGAGAATGCATGTAATGGTTTCATCACAAGAGAAAATAAATTGAATGAACTGAAGAAAAGGAGAATTTCTTTATAGTTCAACATTTTGTAGAAGTGAGCTTCTGTGAATGGAGACAGGCCTGAAAGGAACAAGAAACTTCTCAGTTTAACATTTAATATGACAACTTCAGCACATACTAGGAAATTAAACTGTATAACACAAATAAGCAACTAGCTGCGCTAAAGCTAAAATTAAAAACAGGATTAACGTTCTTGAAGAACTTACAACCAAGGTTAATACTGTTAGGTCCAGAAATTATTTACACATTTTATTACAGCACAAAGGCAGCTCTAGATGTAGTGACACGTCACTGCTTCCTAATCAAGAATAAATAATAGAAAATAAATGTAGTGAAAGAGAAATGAATATTAAAAATGTGACACTTTAATATACAATTATTAATGAAAGGAGGGTTAATAATGAACACCATCTGTTGGCCACATCACTGAACTATTTCTACCTCATGGAGACAGATACGAGTCGTCTCAAATCATGCATGTACACTGTCAGCTTCATGGAAATTTCGAAGGGAGGGAGACTGCTTTTGCAAGTGGGTATTTGTGACAAGTTTGTTCTGTCTGAGGAAGCTCGAAAAAGTTAGTAACACCATCAGTAAAGTGCAGAAGCAGCTGCAGTTTTTTTCACACGTTTTGCGTGCGATCACCGAGATATTTATTTTTGGATGCAGGAACCGTAGAGCTTACAGCCTGGAATTTGTCGCCTGAATCCCGATTCTAAGTACTTTCCTATGGCAAAAAATAAATAAATTAATATGCAGAATTTAAGAAGTCGTACACCATATTTAAACATTTCATACTGACAAGGAAGCACTCAGATGTCTTGGTTGAAGAAAATTATCCATGATGTGTATTCAAAAAATAACTAGCTGTGTGGTTTTTGTTTTCCATGTGTTCTGTTCGGGGGTGAATTTAATAGTTCCTGCGATGGAGTTTCTGATTTGGTACATCTTGCAAGAAAAAACAGCAGCTCATATTAGTAATGTGCTTAGTTTTGCTTTGAAAACAAAAATTCGGAATCAGCTTAATTCTCAGTACCACTTTGCTACTGTTAAATGTAACGAACAAGTGGATAAGAATATATTTATAAATTGTAAGTGACATGTGGTGCTTTTGAACGTGGTTGCAAGAACACATTGAAAACGATGAATTCGATAATAAAGAAGTGTTTTGGGAATTAATTCGTTTCATTTCAGATCAGACTTGGACATAGAATTAAAAAGTCATTTGCAAGGATTAATTTTTTATTATTTTTATTTAATGAAAAAAATATTAATTCGGGGGGGTGGGGGGCACTTAATAATCGGAGGCCCCCACGCTACTGCCTAGTGGTGCCTATTGAGTAATCCAGCAATGCCTGTAGGACATCTCATTGATTTTTGGCTAGTCAGTCATTGTTTGCCTTTTGATCAATTTTAAAGCATTTATCATTGATTACTTAAATTTCAAAATCATTTCTTTAATGCAGTAGTAATGAGACATTCAGACATTGCAAATTTTAAAGTTGCGTGATTTTTGGTCAACACTGAGCTGTTCTCCCAGCGTATCTTTCACTTCAGCAATCTGTCAAAAAATATCAATGTTGTCACTATCAGCCGCCACAGTTATTGACAGAACTATCAAATTAAATATTGGGATACAAAATCGGATATTTAAAAGATAACAACTAACGCTCAACAATTACAGTCATAAACATAAAACAAAACATGGATCTACTGCACTTCACACGGTAATACATACTGAAATGACTTACTCACATAAAGCAATAACTGCATTTAGCATGTTGTTGATAACATTCAAATGTTTTAAAGTCACACCCACATTTAAGGAAATCATGGAATTCAGAATGTTATTTACAATTCCTGGGAAGGTAAACACATTTCAACAGTTACAAATTAATTCATTTTTTTACAAAACAATGTATCTGAACTTTACACAAATTCTGACCACAACTTTAAATAGATTTTTCCAACTTTAGAACTGATTCAAAAATATAAAACAATTTAAAATATTTTTGAATAAATTGAAACATTTTGAAGAAATTTATCTATATATAGTCAGCTCTAAAACATATTTCCAAACCACCAAGAAAAATAATTTTTTAACAGTTTTATAAATCTAATTACAACAGTTGCAACTAAACATTAATAAAATTTTCTATCATCCAACAAATGAAAAATGGGCTGCGATGTCAGATCTCAGGTTAAAGGCAGAAATTACGTTAATACATAAAATATCATTTGTGACTGACATAATACTAATATGTTAATATTAAAAGTGAATATCTGCAATTATATTTTCCATTAAATGTTCCATTTGCATATGCAGTTTGTATATATACATATAATAATAATAATAAAAAAAAACGAAGTACGTAATTCATGCTTGTCAACTGGTCAATTTAGTTCAGTTAAAGAATGATATATTATTTCTGTAAATCCTATTCAAGGGAAGGAAATTCTCATTTGTATGAACATTTATCACTAATCTTTAAGAAACAGACATGATTCAAAATGTTTCTGAAGAAAAATAATGATAGCAAAAATAATGCAATTCTCATTCAAATATCTGTAAAATGTAAGTCTTGTTTTAAATAAAAAGCAAAAAATAAAAACTCCTATAACATCAAGCTTTTCTAAACATGTTATTAGTTCAGGTCATACAAACACTGAACATTATATAAAATAAACAAGCAATACAAATTGAACATTTCAAACTGTTATTTGACATACAGTTGTTATTTAGGTTCTAGCTCAATTTTTTAAATGTTATTAGTATAACGGGCATTTTATTTTAAATCTAGTTATAAAAAATAGATAAAGCTACTTCATAATACTGTAAAATTTTATTGTTAGCTCCACAATATTACTGCAAAACTTCTCTTCATACAGTGACAGAAATGAGTTGCAGCAGGTTTGCAAACAATCTTGGTAACATACAGTCTGAAAAACATCTCTCTTAATATGTAGCTTCTGTATTAGTTCGCAATTAAAAATATCTTAAAAAGGAAAAAAAAATTGTATAATCCAAGTATAAATATGAAAAATATGTGTATATCTTCTTGAACTCCCACAATGTGAAAAATAAACATCTTTCTGTCATGTTCAGAGGCCTTCTGTTGATTATTCCAATACCATGATGTATAAACAACATAGTGCTTGAAGAGGCCTTTGGTGCAAGTGGTATAAAGTGAGGTGGTGAATTCGAGTGCTTTAAATCTACCAGAGGTGAGAATGCCTGTGCTCCGTGTGAGGTGCATCTTTGTGTACTTCAGGAGTTGACCCTGTAAGACGTGCCATCTCCCCACACCGCCACCTGCTTGAGCCAATACCATCACTCGCCACTCTGTAAGCAATATACCCATATTTAGTTGGTGTTTGTATTAAAAATTCTCAACATAGCTGGGAAGAGTTTTTTTTTAATATTACTATTTAAAATCAATTCATAAACATAAAAACACAGATCACTTACATACATTTATGAGACTGTCTAATATGAAAAATGTGAAGAGCAGAGTACTTTCTTAAACTGACAAACAAACTTGATGAAGTAAGAAATTCATTCACCTGCTACAAATATTTTAAAGCCTTATAATTTCCAATAATGCATACCCTGTGTGAATGTAAAATACAAAGATTAAAAAAAATATAATTTTTTACATTTTAAAATAAAAAATGCAATGTGTGAATGTGAACCAGATAGATAAAAGGTAACCTTCTGGCCTGGAATTTAGAGGATCCACATTAAATTCGATCCAGGAACCAGATATCAGTTTTCCTTTGTTTCCTAAAATGACTGCAGATGAATTCTAGGAAAATTCTGCAGCAAAAGACATGGCCTACATTTATCTGTAAAAATCATATATTATTATGTGATTTTTAGACATGATGCACTGCCAGAGCCTTTGACATCATTATCTCATTTATTTTAAAAGCACCTGCACAGGTCTGAAAAGAGTGTTTGGCTGACAAACCCAGAAAATTAAAATTGTAGGGGGGGAAAAAATCCCTTATGATGTATTTTTCTGTCAAGATGTTATTGCAGTTTAATTTCCAATATCTCCTTTTAAAGGGGTTGAAAATAAATGAAAACCTCATACAGGATCAATATGGCAGCATGAAAGACCTAAAGCCTGATCAAGAAGTGTGTTTATAAAAATTGTAACCGAGTTTCAAGTTTTGTGAAAAGGCAGCTGATACCATGAGAATATAAGGGCTCAAATTTCTTACAAGGAAGCAGATCTTGTACATAAACAAATCACACGTGCAATCACCCACCCTCAATGCAACCACTCCCTCCCGCCACCTCTAGCATCCAACCATAGCCCTGTCTTTGTCACCCAGTTCTCGCCTGGTCTCGAATCCATCAATCGAATCCTTCAACAGGGGCATGACTTCCTTCGGTCCTTTCCAGAAATGCGCACTCTCTTGCCAAAAATTCTGCCAACTGTCCCCCGTACTTGCTTCAGCAGACCACCTAACCTGAAAAACATCTTGATGCACAAATACCCTCCATCTGACTCTCCAAAAACACTCTATGGATCTTTTCACTGTAATAGACCCCGCTGCAAAACCTGCAGCATGCATCCTCCCACTACTACATTTTCCAACCCTGTCACAGGGGAAACCTTTCACATCACGGGACATGCCACATGCTCCACTACGCACATCATATACCAGCTAACTTGTCGCCATTGCACAAGTTCTTACATAGGCCTGACTACACAACAACTCTCGACCAGAATGAATGGCCACAGACAAACAGTTCACACCCGCAATTTATATCTTCCCGTACCAGAACAAGCTAATTATCACAACTCCAACAACTTCAATGACTGTTTCACTGTGAGAGCAATCAGAGTTTTCCCCGAAACTACCGCCGCCCCAGAACTTCGCAGATGGGAACTTGCTTACCAAAACATCCTAGATACCAGAAAGCCACCCGGCCTCAACCACAGATAAAATTCCTTTCCTTGACACATCACTCATTATTAGTAGGATTAGAAGTAGCATTATTGTCATTTATTTAATTAGCTTATTTTATTTTTCAAAATTTAGCCGTCCATATTTATTTACTTTATTCCCCCCCCCCCCCGGCCACCTTTTCTTTTTTACCCTCCTATTGTTAGTTGTACCACCATCTGTGATTTACATATTTATATACAATATCTCAGTCCCACCGCCATATTGATAATCCACCTAGTCATGTAGCAACCCTCGGCGTATGCACACCTCCCGAGCCTCATGACTCATTTTCTCCATCATGATTAAGGTTTAACCGAAATATTGAGTTTATTTGTGTGTTTATATATGTTCTCCTCTCGTCGCTGCCGTCTACTTTGGTGAGTGATGAGTCATTTTCCCTGTCCTTGCAATTATATTGCCTAAAGCAGTTTCCTTTTTCCTTAGTTTAATTACAAGGAAGTAAATGTTTCTGCCTTGATAATATGATCATCTTTGAAAATCAATGGCCAAAACTGCTTGAATCTTTAACAACTGTGACAGTGAGCTTAGATTGAGGTGGCAGCAACTGTTCACATACCTGTCTTTAGGGCTCTTATAGCATATCCAATGCCTCCAAAGAATGAATAACACATATAACCCAACCAAATTCTCATTGTTTCTAGTATCTTCTCATAGAGCACACTGCCTCATCTCCAAACAGGATTTATCAAGTACTGTGTCAGATTATAGATACAACAAGAAAGGAGCAATATAAGGAAGCAGCTGAGGTACAGTTGCAAGCACATAAATACAATGAATGCCCATGTGAATCAGAACACTGTCACCAAACATGAAATCACAGTAATCGTAGGCTTCCACGGCCAGAATCAGTTGCTTCTTGGCTCTCTGGGTGATGCCGCGCCATGATGTGTGCAGCCAAGAACCAACATGAAATTATAGGTAACCACCTGTGAGACACTCCTATGGAAGTATCAAGAATGTTGAAACAGTCCGAAATCCTTGGGTGGACTAAAATATCATAACACAGTCATTCAAAAAATGGGAAATATATGTAAGAGTGTCAAGTTGAATGGGGAAGCACCTGGCCAATGATAGGATAAGTTAAACTAATAAATAAACTATTCTCTGTATTCCAGCTGTGTAAAAATGTCAAAATTGTGAGATGTTTCGAAGGAGTCTATCTCTGTCCTCATTTTTAACCGGAAGTATAACTGAATAACTGTTTGTTTACATGGTGTGGCAGGAATTGTGGAAGACAAAAGAACACCCAAAGTGATGATGTGATCAACTGTTTTGCTCATTGCTGAGACAAAGCTGCTTCAAGATTTTGATAGCTGGGTTCCAAACCACACTAAGATGGTATCCAGTATCCCTGTTAACTAAAGAACCAGCTGCCCAGCCTTTCCGAAATGAAAACATATTTTGAACATTAACACTGTATGGTCCACATGTATAAGAACCATTTCTGAATAACAGCTTTGGTAGTTTTATACAATCCTGTCTTGGACTTATATTAAGTATTGAAATCAATGCAGAATACTACAGTCTTTTAAGGTTATCAAGTACATCAACAAATAAATTATACAAAAGCAGTCAGTACATTAACAGCATCTATGCCATGTGTAGGCTTAATTTGTTAAAAAAATATATTAGGTTACAGGCATTTAACATTCATAAAAATGCCCCCTCCCAGAAAAAACATAACTACCTTCCCGGAGTTCATTGTGAAAACAGTCACTTCAATTAGTAGATGTCACCCAACATAATGGATAAGATCAGCAGTCCTCATAAACACACTGCGGGACAGTTTGAAGAGGTAACACTATTTTTGTTTTAAAGAAGTACTAATTTTACTGTAAACTTAAAAACTGGGAAAGATTCTTACCAAATCACCAAAAACACCACCACATCTTACCAACTCTTACTGTAAATTTATATTGCTTATGAATTGATAGTCTTCTTGAAATGAACAACTATAGATGGTAATGTAATCTTCGCGGGTATCCAGCCAAATGTTGTGGTGTAAACACAACATATATTCCAAGAAAAACTGCTGCAGGGATGGAGAAGAAGAAACAGGAAACTGACCCTAGACACCCTTTGTTTGGAAATGAACCTCAACCCACAAGGCTAAAGCTTCAGACAGACAACTACAGCTCCAACTATGGCGAAATTTGTTACCTGAAGGGCATTTGAGGAATGTCAAAGAGACACCGGCCGCAGGGTGTAATCAGCCACATGCTGCATGGAAGGCACTAAATAGACTGAGAACTGAAATGTCCCAATGCATATCCAAAATTTAAAAAAATGGGGTTATACTATTGCAAACGAATTATGCGAATGTGGTAAAGTGCAGAATACCCAACAACTCGTGGTAGGGAATCTGACTGACTATGGGTTGTAGATATTGGCCCACAAAGGGATAAATGCATTCAGTTGGGGAACCATAAGCAGCAACTATCAGGCATATTAGGTTTCCAGGTATCTAGATTTACAGATTTATGGATTATGGGAAGCAGGACTATGTTAGGGATGAAGATTCTCGGGAGAGGGATGACTGTGGGAGGAGGGAATGTGGTTTCAGTGAATTCACAAGAGTTGTGGGAGATGGCACGCTCAAATGCTCCTATTTCCATGAGTAATGATAATCCCTGAAATATCATGTATGCGAGTTTCTTGTTTTTCAGTGCTGCTCTCCTCCCTTCAACTGTGGTGCATGGCGGGTGTTTTTTATCTTTCCTTTCCATACTTCAATTCTGAATGTAAACACCCTATTTGCTCTCAGACACTACTTTTCAGAAAGCTGTTCTGTCTGACCCTCACCAATAGTCCCTCCCGAGTTTACTTTTCAGTATGCTCAATGTATATTTTCTCAAGTATGTGGGACAAATTAGATTCCAGCAGACCATGACTTAATATTTTGTCAAGTTAGTTCTATAGTTTGCCTACTTTCACATTTCAAGTATTATCTTGTCCATGAACTGTAGGAGTAATTCTCAAGTAATACAATATCTAAAGGATGAAATTGTAACTTGATTAATGTGTGATGAGTAATGAAATACAAGCCTGACATGTCGGTGGTGTAAATAGATGACATAATTAAAAACCATTATGAACTCTCTTCTCAAAGTGGAAGCTCTTGTGGCCATGTTACACAAACTTAATATAGTCAAATTTTTCACAGGTAAAAAGTGGAAAGTAAAGGCGCCGTAAGGGACAGACACCACGACAATATTCTTTAACAGCTACATTCAAGGGACCTCTGTCTATATTGCAGTCATTGCCTTGACCTTAACACATTCATGACACTCCAGGTACCAGTATGAAAGAATGTAAAGAAGAATATTGCATAAACACAATCATCCTACACATTTCTGTGTAATTAAGCCACACAAACTCAATTTTGATCAGATATTTAAAAATACTAACCCTCCAGTATTTCGATGATGGGAACTGAAATTTCAGTTCATTTGGTTCCAGACATCTACTGGACCATCCTGCTATCCTATGTGTATCCATTTATTTTCATTTACTGTTTCCTTTGTGTCTGGCCATCTTTCTTTTCTCCCTGCCAAATTACTTCATTTTTCCAGTACATACCCAATAATTCCACAGTGGCTATCACTCACAGCACTTAAGACTTTCAATTATATATATGCACTAAGAAGTGAAAAAGAATTACAAATTAGGATAGGGAAATGAACCACCACTTACCTTAGATGATGTTTGTGGGGCGTGGATGCAAATAACAGACAACAACACAAATGTTATAGTAATTTGCCTCCTACAACACCCACCCTCCACAATGTTCTCTTGTTGAAGGGCTAAGACTCAAAAATTACTATAGCATGTGCATTTTCATTTGTTATTTGTGTTCATGACCCACAAACATCATCTGAGACAGGGGTCGGCAAACCACGGCTCTCGAGTCACATGCAGCTCTTTGGTAACATTTCCACATATTTACTGATGAAAATGGTAGTAGTGATGTCGGTGAAATCTAAAGACCAGCCAGGCTATAAGATCTCCCTGTAAGTAAGTTATTTTGCAAACCTTTATTGACAATAACAAGAAATAAAATAAAATATGGCAGTATTCTAAAGCCAAAGGTTGACACATGATCACATTGGTAATTTTCCTTGTAGTAACTATTATCGTGTTGTATCTGGTTCCACAATTGATTGTGATTTTAAAATATTGTTATCTCAGGTATTGTATTATCATTATATTCGGTTTGTGTTCTATTTGTTTTGTTTTTTCCTTCTAATTTAATTCTAAAAAAAATAACGTTTCTTTATAGATACCGTTAAATGGTTGTTAAGAAAAAAATGCAAGAAATAGCAGATGAGCGTACGAATTCAAAAGCAAATGGACCGAGTTTTTTGCCTTCATTGCAAACTCAAATGGTCTACCTATATGTCTTATCTGCAAAGAACAACTCACAAATAATAAGAAGTCGAAAGTAGAAAGACACTTTCAAATAACGCATGACTCATTTGTCACAATATATCCCCTTGGTGATTTGCGGGAAAAAAAAGTGGGGGAAGAACTTGAGAAAAGTTTCAAAAAGGCAATCACTACATTAAATAGTTGCTTACAATCTGCTTATAACGTTAACACTGCCAGCTTCATAGTGAGCTGCTCTATAAATGTATCTGAAGAATTCTTTGCAGACTTTAAAAGTAAAACTGACATCTTAAATAAATTTGAAAGAACTCCATTGTCTGCTAAAACAGTAACAGATGGAGTGACTAAGATGGCTTCTAACGTAACTGATCAACAAGTTTAAGATATTAAATCAGCTTCAGCCATATCAATTTCAGCAGATGAGTCTTGTGACACACAAGCTACAGCACAAGTTTGCCTTTTTGTGCGCTTTATTTTGCGAGAAGGGCCAAAAAAAGAACTTTTAGGATTATTGCCACTTAAAGACCAGATCCAAGGAGTGGATATTGCAGAGGTTGTCATTAGTTGTATGGAAAAAAATCATACCCCACTCACTAAAATTGTGTCAATAGCAACAGCAGACAAGAGTATGTTGGGTTCCGAAAAGGGATTTGGTTCCATTTTGAAAGCAAAAATCAACCATGAAATGATTACTTTTCACTGCATAATCCACTAAGGCACCTGGAGACCAAATTTCGAATTATCTCTGCTGAAAAATCTCTCAGAAAGCTCTATAATTTCTCGATAGTCATTTCTGACTATTTCTTGGTCAGTTCGGAAACACTCAAACAGATTGTTAATGGAAGTGCAATTCATGTTATTCTTTATAGCACTGTATTTTATCTGGATCGACACTTTTCCTTTTATTTCAGAACTTTTAAAAAGAGTGGAATACTTGACCGATTTTTACTTTGTACACATAATGTCAGCCAGCAAAAATGATCATATCTATTAAGTGTTTGTTCCAAAAGCACACAGGCACCACTGATACAATGTACAGTACATTTGAAGCCACAGTTCCACAGGAAAGCTTTTGCACTTTAGCTTTGAGATTTCAGTGTACAATCATGTTCCAAACAGCCTGCCCCTGTTCACTTGCCGAAGAGCTTTCTAATCTAGGCACAGCAATAAGTTATTCTTTATTCCCATATAAAATAACCATCACAAGACATTTTTCTTCCAAGTATCTAAAGAAGAAAACAGTTTGACATCTCTGAACAGTTACAACATCTGGTACCTCATTATAAAAATTAGCTTCTGCATGCCTTTTCTGTTTTTCCATACAAATTCCTTGATTCGAGAACTTTTTCAGTGTTATCAGTTCCTCATGGTAGCTTCAAGAATGAATACTGAATCTATCATACATAACTGACACCTATCTAGTGCTGTAATAGACTAATGAAATATTTCTGCATAATTGTTTTACTGGACCTGGGTAGTATGTTGTCGATCACAGAGTTGGAAAATCTTCTTGTAAATGTATTTTATTTTCATTATAATCAAAATATGAATCATTTTGTAACGGTTTATAAGATTTCAAAGTAGTTGGGGTGGAGAAATATTTAGTGCGTCACTGTTCTTCCTCAATAGTTGCAAGGTATGCCTTTTCCTCTTTATCAGCTAGTTTTTTGTCCACTCCAGCTAAGTGACTAGGCCGACCTGTTGCTATAATAAGATTCTATCTTCATTTATTTTCATTAACTGAAGTGCATTGGCATGTCCAATATCAAACAAAATACTTTTTTTTAGAAATACTTAATAGCATTGACATGTTGACTGATTGAAAGCAATATGTTTACTAACAAAATACAAAGTAATTACAAGCACATTGACACATTAGGTGACGTTTGTCTTACATATCAAGTAAAGACAATTTTGAATACAAATCAACAAGGGTTGTCGAGGTCCTATGCTTATGAAATTTTATTTACAAGTGTTTTGACATCAGATTAAAAAACAAACACACACAAAAACTAAGAGGGTATGCATTCAAATTAAACCACTTTGATTTTTTTTTTTTTTGGGACACCCTATTAACCATAGATAAAATATTATGTACATTGTCTTGATGAATCCGGTATTTGTGGTATTTACTGTCAAACGTGTGACACAGTAAGTGGAGCAGATTGTGAATTTGTTATTGTGATCACATAGCATTTCTTTTAGGGTCAAATCAATTATGCCCACCAAATGAAAAGCGATAGGTCGATCTACAGCTCAAGCAAAAAGTAAAAAGACATCACGAGCTTCAGAAACCGACAAGCAATTGGAAGTAAGGCTGGAAACCATTCGAGTACGCATTGCTCAAGCCCATTTGTCTGAAAGAAACATTCAGCAGGAGGCAAGACTGGAAACTGCTTAAATACACAATGCTCAAACCTATTTGTTTTAAACAGACGTTCAGTGAGTTGCAAGACTGGAAACCGCTCGTGTACGCACTACTTGATTTAGACAATCACTCAACATTGATTTAATTCTTAGGATGCTCAATTACAATCCTTATTATGGTTAGAATCTTCATCCAAGTGTAGTTATTGGAAAAATTGATAAATTATGCATGAATTGCAGTGCCCTTAAATCTAAGAATGAATCAACAGGAGTGTGCCATGTGTGGAAAAGTGAAATTACCAGAATTGAATTAACCAGCCGAACCATTATTAACATTGGTATCTGGTGTTATAAGTGAATAGAAACATTTCTTGGCAAACACATGGAAATAAAATTCATGTTTCCAAATGAAATCATTTGATGCAACAAATATTGTGTACATCAATTACATGCCAACATTCAAAATACGAGGGCAAATTTATTATCGTGCTGGATCTATATTACCACTGCAAAATGCAGATTACAAATTTCTTCAAATTTATTTCATGGGAAACACTGATAAACAAATCAATCAACATTGTTGATTCAATATTAGCAGTAAACAAGAAATTTTCACTGATTTACAAAGTTTATTCTATCAACATAACTATCAACTGTTCAGAACTGCGCTTGAAAAGATGCCAACTGATAACTTCAAAGTTATGATTAGAGCAGACAAAACACCTGTTGGCCAACACAAATAAAAATAAAACACACCGACAATTGATGAAGTAGTGATCGTTGTAGTTGTCGAAGAATTCAAGTTGAGTGATATTGGATGTAGTCTTCTCGGGAAACTAGCCTAGTAAGTAAGATGTTTCCACACGATATTTCGGCGATCTCAGACTCCGTCGCCATCTTCTGGTGAAGTGCCGGATCCGTCAGAAGGCTGGTTCTTATAGCCTCCGAATGCGCGCGTGGTTGGCGTGCGCGCAGCTGGTTGGCTGACTCGGTCGGCGCCTAGGTGGTGGAGTGGGGGTTGGCGCCGGTAGGAGGCAAGCGTGATATTATTCTTCATCGCAGAAAAGGTGATGTGCAACGAGTCTCAGGAATTCATCACTCATAAGGGAGTGTCCATAAACCATGTAGCTCCATTTTGACCTCCTGTGGACCCCCCCCCCCCCCTCATGTAGCCCTATGTGGCTTTTGCCTCTCCCCCCCCCATTAGTACATAGCTTTTTTTCCCCTTTTGATTCCAGAAGACATTTTGTACTGTTTTCTCTTGTCAGATTAATGTAAATTACATACAGAGATAATTAACTGAGGGAAATAAATATTCACATGCTGTTGTGTATTCTTATTCCTCAATTTAACTGTGAAAAATGTTATGATGTTATGAAAGGAAAGCTACGTAGCCTGGCTCAGAACCTTCCCCCCTCCCCACACATAGCCCAGCGTAGCCTTCCAGCCAACCCCTTCTCCCCCATGGACTGAGTCACGTAGTTTGTGCATGCTCCCTAAGATGCATTAGAATATTCGATTTTATTTTGGCAAGGAGAATGTGGATATCATTTCAACATCAAATTGAGAACTCAACAAACAGATAAAGAAACAGATAAGGATGTCAGTGCTTAAGTCGATAATTGTTGGGTTGAACCGTACTCACCGCTACTATCAAAAAACTTACAAAGCACACATCAATGTCGAGTATTGCAATTGGTGAAATTGATAAATATATTTGTAAATATCTCAAGAAAGGAAGTGATATGGCATTTATTGATGCAATTGACCAATAACAACTAGGGTGGTACATTAGTATCAATAAAGCAGTGTGGTGCATTTTATCATTTCCAATCAATGAATGACACCCAACAGTTGTTCATTTGTCAGTGGACCTTGAAAATGGACAGCAAATGTACCTCAGAATAGAAATTGCACATGTGAGACATTTTTACCACTGCCAACAGCATTAACTGCATTTTTCTCATTGTGCAGGGATGATATGTTTGCAAAGACACTACTTTACTACACGTGGAATGCGTCAGTAAATAAGTTTCAACATCACAAACAAGGTAAAGCACTTGAAGGACATCCCAATTTATATTCAACCAATGCATTAGGCTGTTTTTTAACTGTTCACCCAAACAATGCAAAATGCTTTTACTTATGATTACTGTTAATCATGGAGTGACATCTTTCCAAGAAATGATTTTTTTTTGAAAACTATGCACACTGGGACACTTCACTCACTGATGCAACGGAGACTACTTAACCACAGCAAATATGCATTTTATTTATAATCACATTGACAATGTGCTTCCCATCCAGTCCAAAAGATCTTTGGGATAAATTCAAGAACCTTCTTGAGCAAAGACATCACCCATCATTTGTTCACAACAAATCAAAATCTGAACATTCAATTCGCATCAAACATTTATAATCAGGCATTTGTTTTGATTGAGGACAGTTGTTTGGGAATCACTAACAAAGTACTGGTACGATTGGGAATGGCTGTGCCAAATAGATCTACAAACGACCTTTCAATTGTGATTTTCAACAAGAAACACACTTCGATATTGATGAATTGGTTACATTTGCTCAAAAAAAATCTTCTGAAATTGCTTCCACAACAATGCATAATGTATAACAGAATTTAGCATTTGATTACAAACCAAAGCAATGGATTTTATTTTCTACATGCACCCAGAGGCACAGGCAAAACTTTTCTTATTTCACTTATTCTGGCAACTATACCATCACAAAAAAAAGAAAAAAAATATTGCACTGACAATTCCATCATCTTTTTGGCAGGATATATAATTGTAAGCCATTTTCTTGTTTATCTGTTGTTGCTTTACATACTATGGACAGCTACAGTCTATAGAGCAGTTCTGGCCCATGACCTGCTTTTGTACACTCATTAATGCAATGACTTCCTGCACAATAACAAATCTACACTGGCTTCAACACTAGTTGCTACAATGGCTGTATCTCATACTGTAATGACATTGTAAGCCTAACAGGATGTATGGTTTGATGGGACATCTTACTCCATGTATTACAACATAGTCAGGACATTGATCTACCTTGAATGTGACAGCGCAGACAGGTATTGGTCTTATCTGTTAAATACCACTTTCAGTTAGTTTTTTGGCAAAGCGGCTAATGCGAACTTTCTGCACATCATAAACTATCACTGCCAGTATTTCTTCAGTTAACAAAATATCTACACTCCATATAATTTCCTGTCATGTTAAAGGCAGTTATATGAGCTTTCATATTGTGAGTAGGAAAGATTTTACTCTGCACGAGAGCATTTGTACTCAAATCAGATACTAATTCAATTCTAATATGATTCTGTCCAAAACCAATAATATTAACTATGTTCTTAGGCGATATAAATAAGAAAAGAAAGGGAAATTAACCCATCACATACCAAAGTGGACGGATGCAATGAGAGGGAACACTTATGCTGACAAACAACTACACAACATTTCGGCATCTGCCTTGTTCACAAGTAGAAAAATGGGCCATTAGGCTCGGAATGTGGGTACACAACGAACATTACCTAATGAGTAATGACTAACCGAGTAGTGGGGGAGGGTGGGGGAACGGCTAAGGCGTAGACTATCGATATCGGTATGCAATGTCTGAGATAATATATTGCAGGCGATGGTAAAATGAGCATATGTAGTAAAGGTACGGTATAAACACGGAAAAAAAGGTAGTGATGGGTTAATTGAATTTTAACGGTGGTTAAGTCCAGGTGGGTGTCTCGTATCTAGGATATTCTGGTACGCTAGTTCCCATCTCCGGAGTTCTGCTGCAGTGGTGCTGTCAGGGAAAACTCTGACTGCTCTCACAGTAAAACAGGTTGTTGGAATCATGGCTAAGTGTTCCTTCTCATCGCATCCGTCCACTTTGGTATGTGGTGGGTTAATTTCCCTTTCTTTTCTTATTTATTAACTATGTTCTTAGTAACAATTTCTCCTTGACATATCAGTTTACCAACCAACACAGGATGCAACCAACAACAATCTTTTCCTTGCTTTCTACAAACAAAGGCTTTTATCATACCTCTCGTATCTAATCGTTAATCTTTTCTCTGCCTCAAAATTTGTTCGATTATCGCTTACCATTGCAGTACAAGCTGTGCCATGTTGCTAATGCTGGCTGCTGCCAGAACAGTTTTCAGATGTTGTATCCTGTTGAAAAAGTATATCTACATTGTCAGTCGCTCCTCTGTGATTTGAGTAACTGAAAATACACTTTTTGGTAGATTTTTGTAGAGGCATCACTTCTGCAAAATGCATAGCTCTTGCTGAGCTATCAATCTTTAGCACTATATATAATCCTGCACCCACAACTTCCTCTACTTTAGAACCCCTTGCATTTACAGTAGTGGTATGACCATTTGTCTGGTCATCTTGGTCCAATTGCCAATAACCTCAGCCATATATTGTAGGAATTCGGTAATTTGTTGGCGCTAATTTGCTGCTGATAGCAAGGATGAAAACAATTTATTTATTTTATGCCAATTGGTATTGTGCATAAATATTTCTTCTTGCTTTAAGGAAAAGTGAAGGATAATTACTCAAGTCAAATACAAAAGTTATTGCACTATATTAGACATAAGAAAATGAATATATAAACTTAGTCAACAGTAGTTATTTAACATTCACTGGAAAGATGAAAGAGCTCCTCCAAAAAAGTTGATATCTGCAAAGTACTGGTTCAACAGCCTGGCAATTGTATTTATAGGTCAATGGTAGACATAGTTTTTGTTTGTGCTTTCAACTGAGAGCAGCCTTCTAGTTTTTAGCGTAAACTTTGAGCATATAAAGCCAAATTCTGCTAAGATTTCTGGCAAGTCAACCAGCCTGTTGACAACTTTGAAACAAAAAGTCAGGTCAGCCACAATTAACACTCAAGCTGAAGTCAATTCACACTTCCTACAGAAAACAACACCTAGTTCAAGCGATAATCACTCAATAATGTATGAATACCAAAGGATATATATGTTACTCTTCTGCTGTCCAACAAGAAGCTGAGACAGTAAAATAAAGAACCAGCCACAAGCTTTAATGCCTGTTCGCAGAGTTTGCTAGGACACAACTCCTGCAAAAACACAGAGCATTTGGCAACTGCAGGGGAACAGATTATCACCTAGATCACTTACTGTTCATCTGTATAAAATTGTACTCATACCCAAGAAATTGAGATTCATATAAATACGTTTGCCTAAAGCCATATTGCCAATATTAAAACCAGTTTCATTCCTTACAGACATTTCTGAATTGGCTGCAATCAATTTCATTATTAGCTTACACACCACTGAATGTCAAACTGATTGGCTTGTAATTTTTTATTCTATTTGACATCCCTCCTTTGTGGACTGGTGCTACTACTGCATTTTTTCCAGTCCTCTGGTAAACAGCAAGTATCCAGACTCAATCTAAATAATGTTTCAAGATAAGGTATAATGTCGCATCCTGCACTCATTAAGACAGTTGTAACAATATTGCCAATCCCTTTACGCTTTTTAGCTTTATCAGTTCCTTCATAATACCCTCAAGATGATTTTCAGATGTTTGCTCCTGTCTAGTAATGACAAGGTGTGCACATGCAGAAGTTTATCCTGAGGGGTAAACTTCGGCATGTGCACACCTCCCGAACCAAATGGCTCATTGCCTGTTGCATGCATAAAGTTTTAAACCAATATATTGTATATGTTCTTAATTTAATTTAATTGCAATGGAGCACAGGCTCCGGAGGCAATTTCCCTACACGCCCATCTTCCCCCTATCCTGCACCAACCTACATTTGTGCTCTACAAATTTTATCTTTAAATTCTTTCAAAGTTTTCGGTAAATTATTCATCATTTCTCTTGGTAACTCATTCCAATCACTGACACCCTTACCTAAAAAAGAGAATCGAGTGCTAGCTTGTAGTCATGGTCATCTTTTCCCTTCCATGCACTACTTTTCATACCTATTGCAATATCTTTCCATGCCTCATCGCCAGTATATGCCCTGTACACTCCCATGACGCTCCTCATCCTCCTCCAGTCTTGCAATGAATTCCATTCTAGCTCCTTTATCATATCCGTCACTGATTGCATTCTGCGATAATTTCCAGAAACAAATCTAGCAGCCCTTTTTTGCACCATATGTTTTTCACTTGTTGCAGTCTTCAACTTTGGTCAGTGGAGGGTTATTTTCCTTATCCTTTGTTATTTATATTGCTTAAATGTCGTTTCTGTTTTCTTAGTATCATCACTAATACTGACAAGCTTTTAACCCTCTCATTCTTCATAATGGTCGCATCAAACCAGTTATTTAATATCTCTGCTTTTTTTCAAATCCTCAGTAACTTGTTCTCCAATCTTAACTACAACTGTGATTAATCATCTAAATAGGCGAAGTTGTGGTTGACAATAGAAGTATGTATATAACAGCTGGTTTCTTCTTTAGGGTGTATACGAGCGGGGGAGAGTGGGGGTCAGACATTCAGCTCGCAGTATAGCTTGCTTTCATTACCTTTATGCATTACCAAGATAGTAGGAGTTGACTGAAGACAACTCAGACTTGTTTACTGTAGCTTGCTTGAAAATATCCACGAAGAGCAAAAGATAAAACCAGATACCTACTTCATTATAACATTTGCCAGTGTGATTATTACTTGGCACTACTAGAGTTCCATCAAGCAGAAAAACTGCAGTGTTGTTGTCACCACAGACTGTTTGTCCTCCTGCTAATAGATATCTAGATCTCTACCTCATAAATAGCATAAACAGAGATTTCAAATCTGTATATGTTGTGTGTTGTGCTGACCCAAAACTGAAAGCCTTAATTGAAACTTTTGCAACCCAGTATGGGGGGTATTGCTGTTTGTAGCCTTTCAAAGTGTAAAATATTTCTTCAGCTGCTTTAACTAGAAAATGAAGATTTAAGCCTTCACAGTTGTCCAGCTTCAGACCATTTTTGTTACCAGGGCTATCTAAAAAATATTATTACCTAGTCACTAGAAATTCATCTGCAATAATAAACAATAGTTTAATTAGTGTTTAGGTAGCAAGCAAAACCAGATTTTATTTTGTAGTAGTCCTGCTATTTAATAATATTATGTAATTGAAAGTGTTCTTAACTCTGAATGCATTGCATACTAATAGGTGCGAAAAAGTGCTGTCTACTAGGTAATCTATACTATTATAAATCTGCAAGTTGGCTGTGCCAGCCTATCCCTTTGTCCAGGCATTGTGCAAAAACTCTCTTACAATTTATGGTCAAGCTTAAAATATGCAGTTTAGCTTATGACTATGAGGTCAAGGAACAGAGGAAGAAGTGATAATCCTTTGATACCAAGAACAGATAGACACCACAGATCACCCTGACAACATATGCACCAAAAATCACACTACAACACAGGTAAACAGTCCACTCTTTGGATTCTGTTAATATTGTTTGGTAATTTAAGTCTTCAGTTTTCTGGAATATAGCACACAGAAAATGTTAAACCATCAAAAATTAACACTCCACTAAGTGTGTATAAAATGGTGGAATTTACTGTATTGTGAGACCAGAGTGTTATCGTTCTCCGGCCATGCTCAGTAATTTTGTTGGTAACCTTCTGAAGGGTAGCTTGTGTGGTATATGACACAAATAAGCAGAAATATTATTTCATTGATGAAATGGATGAATACAAAATACAACTGCAAGATTAGCAAGCCTGATTCACAATAAAGAAAGGTTAGTGTTAAATGACGGCCAATGGTTAGTCTTGAAACATATTAGTTTGTACAATGTGACACAGAAAATGTTATATAGGAATCTGACATATGTAGAGATGAACACTGAGTCTGAGCCAAAACGGATTACTGTGATAAGTAATCATTAATCTCAGTTAGTAGCGCTCTTTTATTACCTTTACTCCCCAGCTGGGCAGTTGAGAACATAAGATATTACTACTGAAATTACCAATATAAAAACAAACAGAACTTAAAGTTCTGAAAAATGTATAATGTTGCAGTATCTTTATTTTCTAGGTTTTCATGCATACAATTAACTGCCATATCTATGAGAACAAATGTGAATGCCGTAGAACTTAACATCAACAGTAGAAACTTTTCACTCACCTCTTCAGTTCACCACTGGAAGAATCAGAGCTCTGTAATATCTGCAAAAAGGAAATTCTGTTTATACACAAAGATACTAACTATAGCCATTTAGATTAGAAAATATGCTGTCAAACAATAAAATTATGTAAAATTATTGAGGTCAGATATTTATTAACTAGCTCGTACCCACGACTTCGTTCGTGATTGTAAAGAATTCATATTGACAGCTATAGACATCTAACCACCCTAGTGCACGATGGGAGACTCGATACTATTACCACACACAAGTACCTGTCTTCTGCGCTATGTAGTTCCGGCAGCAAGGTAAAATTTACGGATACACACCAGTCTTTGGATGAAACACGAAAATATTCATGATCGACCAATTTCAAACACCATATCTCACACACTCCTACAGTTACCGAATTTCGGCCAACGTTGTGATCGATGGGAGACACACAAACGCCAGTGATCTGCGATTAATAGTTTTCACTTAAAAGTGATACACCGTGACACATGCGTCATTGGCAGAAATATGAAATTGCCGCAGGTCGACCATTTTCATCCCCCACATCTTCCACACCCCCATAGCTACAGACATCTAACAACCATAGTGCACGACAACAGACACGATTCTACTACCACACATAAACACCAATGCTCTATGCTATGTAGTCGTGGTAGAAAAGTGAAATCTGCGGAGACACATGCCTTTCGTCGAAATACGAAAATATCCTTGGTCGGCCACTAACAACCACCATATCTACCACAGTACCACAGTTTCTGAAATTCGGCCGCTGTTGTGATCGAAAGGTGACTCTGTGCTACTACTACACACAAACGCCAGTTATCTGTGATCTATAGTTTTCGCTGAAAAGTGATATACCATGACACTTTTGTCTTTGGCAGAAGTATGAAATTGCCACAGGTCGAACACTTTCAACCCCCATTTCTCCCACACCCCCATAGCTACCGACATCTAACAACCATAGTGCACTACATGAGATACGATTCTACTACCAAACACAAACACCAATGCTCTATGCTATGTAGTTGTGACAGAAAAGTGACATATGCGAAGACAGTAGAAATTTGAAAATATACTTGGTCGGCCACTTACAACCACCATATCTACCACAGTACCGCAGTTTCTGAAATTCGGCCGCTGTTGTGATCGAAAGTTGACTATGTGCTACTACTACACACAAACGCCAGTTACCTGTGATCTATAGTTTTCGCTGAAAAGTGATACACCATGACACTTTTGTCTTTGGCAGAAGTATGAAACTGCCACAGGTCGACCACTTTCAACACCCATTTCTCCCACACCCCCATAGTTACCGACATCTAACAACCATAGTGCACTACATGAGATACGATTCTACTACCAAACACAAACACCAATGCTCTATGCTATGTAGTTGTGGCAGAAAAGTGACATATGCGGAGACAGTCGAAATACGAAAATATACTTGGTCGGCCACTTACAACCACCATATCTACCACAGTACCACAGTTTCTAAAATTCGGCCGCTGTTGTGATCGAAAGGTGACTCTGTGCTACTACTACACACAAACGCCAGTTACCTGTGATCTATAGTTTTCGCTGAAAAGTGATACACCATGACACTTTTGTCTTTGGCAGAAGTATGAAACTGCCACAGGTCGACCACTTTCAACCCCCATTTCTCCCACACCCCCATAGTTACCGACATCTAACAACCATAGTGCACTACATGAGATACGATTCTACTACCAAACACAAACACCAATGCTCTATGCTATGCAGTTGTGGCAGAAAGGTGACATATGCGGAGACAGTCGAAATACGAAAATATCCTTGGTCGGCCACTTACAACCACCATATCTACCACAGTACCATAGTTTCTGAAATTCGGCCGCTGTTGTGATCGAAAGGTGACTCTGTGCTACTACTACACACAAACGCCAGTTATCTGTGATCTATAGTTTTCGCTGAAAAGTGATACACCATGACACTTTTGTCTTTGGCAGAAGTATGAAATTACCACAGGTCGATCACTTTCAACACCCATTTCTCCCACACCCCCATAGTTACCGACATCTAACAACCATAGTGCACTACATGAGATACGATTCTACTACCAAACACAAACACCAATGCTCTATGCTTTGTAGTTGTGGCAGAAAAGTGACATATGCGGAGACAGTCGAAATACGAAAATATACTTGGTCGGCCACTTACAACCACCATATCTACCACAGTACCACAGTTTCTGAAATTTGGCCGCTGTTGTGATCGAAAGGTGACTCTGTGCTACTACTACACACAAACGCCAGTTACCTGTGATCTATAGTTTTCGCTGAAAAGTGATACACCATGACACTTTTGTCTTTGGCAGAAGTATGAAACTGCCACTGGTCGACCACTTTCAACCCCCATTTCTCCCACACCCCCATAGTTACCGACATCTAACAACCATAGTGCACTACATGAGATACGATTCTACTACCAAACACAAACACCAATGCTCTATGCTATGCAGTTGTGGCAGAAAGGTGACATATGCGGAGACAATCGAAATACGAAAATATCCTTGGTCGGCCACTTACAACCACCATATCTACCACAGTACCATAGTTTCTGAAATTCGGCCGCTGTTGTGATCGAAAGGTGACTCTGTGCTACTACTACACACAAACGCCAGTTATCTGTGATCTATAGTTTTCGCTGAAAAGTGATACACCATGACACTTTTGTCTTTGGCAGAAGTATGAAATTGCCACAGGTCGACCACTTTCAACACCCATTTCTCCCACACCCCCATAGCTACCGACATCTAACAACCATAGTGCACTACATGAGATAGATTCTACTACCAAACATAAACACCAATGCTCTATGCTATGTAGTTGTGGCAGAAAAGTGGCATATGCGGAGACAGTCGAAATACGAAAATATCCTTGGTCGGCCACTTACAACCACCATATCTACCACAGTACCACAGTTTCTGAAATTCGGCCGCTGTTGTGATCGAAAGGTGACTCTGTGCTACTACTACACACAAACGCCAGTTACCTGTGATCTATAGTTTTCGTTGAAAAGTGATACACCATGACACTTTTGTCTTTGGCAGAAGTATGAAACTGCCACAGGTCGACCACTTTCAACCCCCATATCTCCCACATCCCCATAGCTACCGACATCTAACAATCATAGTGCATGACAGGAAAGACGATTCTACTACCACACACAATCACCAAAAGTCTATGTTATGTAGTTGTGGCAGGAAAGAGAAGTATACGGAGATAGGAATTTTGGTAGAAATATGAAAACGCCCTGCACGGACCAACTTTAATCATTATATCTCCCACATCCCCACAGCTATCGGCATTCGGCCAACGTGGTGCACGACAGGAAACTCCATGCTACTTCCAACCACAAACATCATTGATCTGTGATAGGTAGTGGTGGCTGAAAAGGGAAATATAGGAAAAAACACGTATATTTTTATATATATATAAGATTACTTTAATGTGCCTAGACTTTCAGAATTATGGAAAAGTGACATGTATAAGTTGTGACATTACAATAAAAATAGTGAAAGAAATTTAAAATGGTTTTGTAGTTTTTTATTCATAAAATCACTAATCATTGTTTAAAAAAATTAGTAAAATAATTGTAGTTTAGTAACCTTACATGTAGTGTGAAAATTAACATACACGTAACAAAAATCTGGGTATATGCAAAAAATTTATATGAAACCAATATTAAAACATGTTAGATTGCTTAAATAGTTAAAACTGGTGAGAAGTGTGCACTTAATTTGCTGTTAGTAAAAATTTGATTCATTTCTAAACGTATTTCTAACATTTCTAAAAAAGAAGTTTTTTAAAAGGGAAAGTTATCAACTTGTCAAACAATGAACTGGTTAAGGGTGGTTTACAAAAGGAATAAAGTTTTTCCAGAAAAGAAAAAGGAACCTATAGATAAAAGTAAGAGAATTGGATAGTTGTATACTGAACGCTCACTATTAATTTTATTCAAAAGTACTAAGAAATGTAATCAGACAGGCCCAGAATACATACGTGTTGGATAAAATAGATAATTTCCATAATACGTAAAAACTATGATGAATATAATAAAATATGGAACAGAAATATCTGTAAATTAATCAAAAGACAAAAAAAAAAAAAGATCAAAATGGAATTGTGCATAGTGAAGTAGGAGAATTTAGTAAAATATTTAACAAACATTTTACTTCAGTTAAAGAACAATCAGGTATAGAAAAAGAATCCCCAAATAGTCTCCTAAGGCTTTTTCAGACTGCTTTCCCCAAAAGATTTGAGATACCAGTAATAGCCTCAGAAACAAGTAACTTACTGAAGTAATTAAACCCTAAAAATTCTTATAGCTATGTCAACATTTCCAGTAAATTACTGAAATGATGTTCAGATTGTAATATTGTACCAGCATGTGACGTAGCACCTTCTGCGAATGGACTGCAACAGACTTAGAAAGAAGGTCTTCTCACGTATCAAAAGCTATAAGACAGGAAGCATGTGGCTCAATGAGATAAAAAAAGATTTGGAATCTGCTGGGATTTCCGACACTGATGTTGCAGATCACTCCAAATTTTATAATATGGTTAACTCCTGGTCACCTGCATCAAAAATTACTAAACCTCGGAAACCCATCTCACAGGAGAGAAAGGAAAAATTATTAGCTGTACTTAAAAGGTATTGGGAAAAAAGGTGAGCATCAAGAAAGTAGTTGTAAGTGCTCCATAGTGGGTTTGAATCAATAATAACAATTAGGTTTAAAACAAAAAATTCTGAGCAGCCCATGTTATATGTAAAATATAGAACAACACAATCTTGGCATTCAAATGGATGAGAACATCAATTCGCAAGAACACAGCACATTAATATTGAAGAAACTAGCTGGTACCCACGACTTCGTTCGCGTTTGTAAAGAATTTGGATTGAAAGCTAACCACCATGGTGCACAATGGGAGACTCGATGCTATTACCACACACAAATGCCAGTCATCTGCACTATGTAGTTCAGGCAGCAAAGTAAAATATACGGACACACATGTCTTTGGTCGAAATACAAAAATATTCTTGATCGACCAATTTCAACCACCATATCTCCCACACTCCCACAGTTATCGAAAATCGGCCAATGTTGTGATCGATGGGTGACTCTGTGCTACTACCACACACAAACACCAGTGATCTGTGATAGATACTTTTGGCTGAAAAGTGATACACCATGACACATACGTTTTTGGTAGAAATATTAAAGTGCCGCAGGTTGACCACTTTCAAAAACCAAATCTCCCACACCCCCATAGCTACTGACATCTAACCACCATAGTACACGATAGGAGACACGATACCACTACCACACACAAACAACACTGGTCTATGCTATGCTATGGAGTTGTGGCAGCAGAGTGACATATACGGAGACACATGTCTTTGGTCAAAATATGAAAATATCCTCGATCGGCCACTTTTAACCATCATATCTCCCACATCCCCACAGCTATCGACATTCTGCCAACATTGTGCATGACAGGAAACTCCGTGCTGCTTCCACACACAAAGACCAGTTATCTGTGCTAGGTAATGGTGGCTGAAAAGTGAAATATAGGAAAACATACATCTATTTTTATATATATTAATATATATATACAGGGTGGAGCGCGGTAAATTGCTTTTTTAGAACACACGTTGTGGCGGCATTGTTGCTCAAATAGAAGAGAGTGGCCTTGGTTTATTGTTGCCGACGGGAGGTTTGTATTCAATTGTTGTTAAGTTGCGATAATGCAGTGGACACGTGAGGAGCGCTCTTTTTGTGTTGAAGTGTATTTCTCGATCATTGCAGCGTGCTTTTCATTTGCGTTTTGCAGTACCCCCACGCGGACGTGTTCCTGGACGACAATCAATTTTAAATTGGGTAACTGCATTCAGAACATCAGGGAATGTGTCAACTGTATGAAGAGGACCCGAGAGAAGCGTTACAACACCACAAAATGTCGAACGAGTTAGAGCAGCAGTACTGCAATCTCCAAAACGCTCAGCTCGGAAACAGGCACTTGCTCTCGGCATTTCGAGACGTTCTCTCCACAGGATTCTTCATAATGAACTGAATTTTCACCCGTATAAAATGTGCGTGGTCCAGGAATTGTCAGTACGGGATTATGTAACACGAAGACAGTCTTGTGAAGACATGCTTGCAACCATACCATGTGACGCAAATGTGTTCTTTTCTGATGAGGCACAGTTTCACCTGAGTGGGTGTGTAAATAAACAGAATATGCGGTACTGGAGTGACACGAACCCCAGGCACATTCACCAGAGACCACTGCACTCAGACTGCATCACTGTGTGGTGCGCCATATCACGAGTAGGCATCATTGGCCCTTACTTTTTCCAGGAAAATCGTCATGCTGTAACTGTGAATTCAGATCGTTATTTAACTATGGTGCAAGAGTTTTTCCAGCCGGCTTTCGAGGAAATGCAATTACAGGATACCTGGTTTCAACAAGATGGTGCCACTGCACACACAGCGGGCAACACCATGAATTTTTTGAGGCAAATGTTTCCTGGAAGACTCATCTCTCGGTTGGGAGATCTCAACTGGCCCGCACGATCACCGGACTTAGCCCCATGCGATTTTTTTCTTTGGGGCTACCTGAAGTCAAAGCTGTATTGTAATCGTCCCAACAACCTGGAAGAGCTACAGAAAAATATTGAGGCTGAAATTTCAAGAATACCAGAAGACATGCTTGAAAGAGTGCACGAGAACTTCAGAAAACGATTATGGCAGTGGTGTGGATTGTGAAGGTAGACATTTGCCAGATATATTGTTTAAACCATGTAATTAGTAACTTCCATTATTGTCCAACATGAGAAAAATAAAAATGTAAAATTCTAAATGTTCATTATTTTTTTATTTCATTCCCAAATCAGCAACTTACCGCGCTCCACCCTGTATATATATAAGATTAAGTAGTGTTACCTTTGTAATAAGAAATCTTGCTCTAGCAGAAGAGCTGGAATTAATGAAACATGTACACCTCTCATTTTCATTCAGTCATGTCAAGTGTCACAATTTTTTGGGGAAACAATCAATATTAAGAAAATTTTTCACAGCACTGAAAAGAGCTGTTAGGATGATGTGTAGCGTAAAACTAAGAACTTCTTGCATACAACTATTTAAGGAGCTCATTATTCTTATAATAGTTTTTCAGTATTTATATTCTCTCATGTGCTTTCTTATACAATATTTTAACATTTTTACATCAAATTCACAGGAACATAATTTCAATAAAAGAAATAAAAATAACTTTCACCAATCTCATCACTGGGGAAAGCTTTCCAATCAAAGGACACACCAGCTGGAAACCTCCCCTGTAATATACCAGTTAACATGCAATATAAACTCAATGGTGATTATATAAAAATCAAGTAAATATATAAACATCCTGGTTACAACACAACATTTGTGTATTTCTTGAAAACTCCCAGTGCTTCACAAGTACTGAGTGAAGGTAAGATACAATATAGAAAAAAATATAGGTTCTTACCTTACCAATAGTGGACACTGGTTTATATGCTGCATAACGTCCAAACTGCGGGGATGAGTTACAACTGACACTATTTAACGGTGAATTGCTGAAATGATATTTAAAGCATATTGAACATATTAAAAGATAGAAATCTAAGTAATTACTCTGAATGAGATTTAAAGGAATGTAAGTGTAGAAAATGAAAATTGTGGGAACCAAAAGTGCCAACTGACTTCAAAGGTGTTTCTTTTAAGTTCATGCACTTTCTATCCAAACCCCAAACAGTAAACACAAAACAGACTGTAATATGCTAACAGTTAAAAACCACTTGCAAATAAATAATGGTCTAATAAACCTTTCCATTTTTTTAATACTACTTATCTTTATTCCTTCATTTCATAGTACTTCAGAACACTTATTTTACACAAAACAGCTAACAATATACACACAAAAAATAACAATAAGAATGGTATATACTAAAGTTCACTAAACTAAATTTAATCAGTTAGCCTGTAAAGATACATTATATGTGACAAAAACTAGAAGCAGAAAATACACAACAGCAGAAAAGTGGTACAGGAACATAAACCACATCAACAAATGCAATGTTGTGACAAGACCATTATTCTCCAGTTGCTTGCTTAATTAATGATTACTAAATAATTCCAACACATTGTTTTTTGTTTCCACTGTACACTTTTTACCTTTCAATGAGGCATCAACAGTGACAAATCTACATTAAAATTTACACTTAGTATTACAACTTATTAAATCATGTTTGATGTAATATTTGATGGTTGTTTATTACTTTCCACTTACACTGGTGTTATTGAACTTGGTGGCTGTTCATTTATGTTTTTTACATATAGTTTGTAACCACAAGAGCAATCTGTCAAAATATTGCCCGCTAGATGTAGTACAGTGCACCTTTTAGTAACTCATTTTTCTGCCATGGCCATCTCGTTCATTGCTATCGTGGTTGTGCCAACAGTGTCAGCTTTAAAGTGCGTGAATGGGTAATTTTCGACATAATACGTTTCTGATCTATGTGTGGTAACTTTGAGTTTAGTAGATTTTTATTTTGTCTGAAAGGTAAGTGTTTGTTTATTAGCTTGGTTCAGCATGTTTATGTAGTTATTATGTACCTGTTTATCACTTGCTATTACATTTTGAATATGGTGGTTTGCTGGTGGGTGGGGGTGTTTGTCTGTAGTTGTTGAGTGTAAGGATTAGTATGTCTGTTGGTAAATGATAATTTTCTATGAGATGTTTGTTGAATTTGGGATGGCTGCTGTACTTTAGTGTTCTCATGTGTTGTTTATGCCTATCCTAGTTATGTTGCTTCACATTTTTGACATTTAAGTTGGTAAATGCCTGAACTGAGCTAGTTATTTGTATCCAAAAGAGTTTCTATTTGCTTGTATAGTGAGATGTTTGTTTGAAGAAAAAATGCTAATGCCTTGTTTCTTAAAAATATTAGTGGACTCAGTGAGTGTATTTATTGGAATATGTCATTCAAATAACTATATTTGCCACTTTCTCTACTTTTAAGTGTTCTTTTTGTGTTGTCCATTTGAACTTTCAGTGTTGATGTGAGATCTGTGAGGCTAAAAAATGATTGTGTTATTTTTTATCTGTTCTATTTTTCATTTTGAATATGATTTTTCCATTTTTAGGTGTCAACTATCTGCATTTTATATAATTTTTTGTGATATTTCCTTTATTGTGTTGAGGATAAGATAATATGGAGAAAATAACCTGTCATTTATCACAGATGAAGGCAGAAGGGCCAGCTGAAAACAAGAGAAAACAAAAACAAACACACTTCACAATATTTTGGTTAATAACCTTAATCGTTTAGGAAATGAGACATATGGCAGCGAGAAGATGTGTAAACATTGGTATCTACCACACATGAACCAAGAGTGAAGAGCAATGGTGGGTGAAGTTGACCAATGATAACAGTGGGAAGAATAGTATCTGCGAAGATTAGTCAGAGAACTTATAGAGAGAGATTGGGTGCGGTGGAGACTGTCTCACAGAGGGTCACTCGCTGAGAAAGTCTCCACAGCACCCAACTTGCATAATTTTTGAAGTGAAAATTTCTATAGTCACTGTTTAGGCAATCTTTGAACAGGGTAAATCTGAGTTCGTGAATTCCCGTCACCAACATGCTATGAGGTGTTGCGCATACGATATGCGTGTTGGACGAGTCACCAACATGCTAATGCAAACAGTATATCTGTAGCTATAAGTACGACATGTTGCTCTTTGAAAGCATTGAAAGTATAGATTATACTCGTATCTAAGGTATAAAAGTGAACGTTTGTTCTATTTTTCGCCAATGTTCATCATACATTCACACAGTTTTTATCCAATTTTGATGGAACTTTGGAAACATATACCTTAAAACAAATAGAAAGACAATGTTTACTTTTGATTTACGAAAACTTAAACTTATCCTCCTTTCCAACCCCCTCCCCTTATTTTCTGTCAACATTGTTAATTCAAACCCACAGTTTTTATCAGGTTTTGATAGTAATTAGAACACATATACTTCAAAACAAGCCAGTCTGGTAGCACAGAGATTAAGGTGCTTACTTCCAAAAGTTTCTCTCTCTGCTCGCAGTTTCAAATCCCACAGTGAGCACAAATATTCAGGAGTTGTATTTGATTACGTAAGCTTCACTGGAATGATCTATGGTTCTGATTCCACTTTAAATTGTAGGCCTCTGAGGAAAGGAATTGGCATTCCTGCCTCTGATACAATAGCTTGATACATATCCTTCGGGAAGATTCGACCAACCTTCGGGTTGTGGACTAAGTTAGAATTTTAGTTTCTGAAGTGAAAACTTCATTAGGTGCGTTGGGTGACTTCTGGATGGGTAAAATCTTATAAT
Source organism: Vandiemenella viatica (assembly GCA_031002005.1). NCBI lineage: Eukaryota > Metazoa > Arthropoda > Insecta > Orthoptera > Morabidae > Vandiemenella > Vandiemenella viatica. The sequence goes on from JARYHS010011408.1 coordinate 184,122,347, forward strand.
TTCACATCACTGACATGATAATGTTAACAGTAAATTTGTAGCAGGCTAGTGGCTCAGTGATTAAGGTGTCAGACTGCGGAATGAAAGGTTCCTGGTTCGAATTCCTGTCTCGATGGGGACTTTTATAGACCTGTAAAATGACTTTCACCTCTGACACAGCTTGCTGTGTAAGGGGAAATATGCCAGAATGCTTCCATGGTTCAGGTTCGACATTACACTGTAAGTTGGGTGGAATGTGCAGTGATTAGAAACCCTGTCACCAGGTCATTACCATGACCACACAGAATTATTATTATTTAGTATATCTGTAGCTATAAGTATGCTGTGTAGCGCATATGATATTCATAGTTTTAATTTTTCACTTCTATTGGCACTCCCTGATGACTACACCTGTTCTCAATAAGAAAATACAGGAATATGTACAATGAGCCTCTCTATCGTCTTACCCCACAGTCCATTTCATTTCTTACTCCCAAAATCCACACAGGCCTACCTTTAACCTCCTTTCAAAAATCAATATACCTGGAATTCAGGAAACCCTGTTAATGCAAATTGTGGATCACCAACTAAACACATCACTGCCTTGGTGGATCAATATCTGCAACCTAATAGGTCTGTTTACACATACGTGTTAAACTGCCTGTTTGGGGCGGCACTCTGGACTGCCGCCCCAGAGCGTGAGGTTGGAGTGTCGCTACTGAAGTGTGTGGTGAAAAATGGTCAACACTCCAATCACGCGTGCCAGAAATGCGGGTTGGAGCATATGTGCCAAAAATGACCGTTAATACGTGGCATGTGGACTTTCCACCAGGTTAGAAAGTGTTTTAGATGGTCCAGCATGTATCATTCGGTTATCAGGTTGTTGTTGTCTTTTTTGTTAGTTGTGCTTGCATTTGTAAGTGTTCAAAATGTCCTCCAATAGAAATGAGAGAAACCAAGCAATAGTATGTGCTGCTTTACATATTTTTTAAGTACAGAAAGAATTTAAAAAATAAAGTGTATATGAGTGAAAAGGTGGCACCAAAACAGAGATCTATATGGACACATACCTGTGTTGAGAGAGCTATGGGAAAATGACCCAGATGATTTAAAAAATTATCTACGAATGGACAATTCAACATTTGAGTACATTTTAAAGTTAGTATCTCTACAAATATCAAAACAAGACACAATCATGAGGAAGAGTATAACTGCAGAGGAATGTTTACCTGTTGCTCTTCGTTGTTTGGCAACTGGGAGATCCCTTCAAGATTTGAAATTTTCTACTAGTGCTGGGTGATTTATACCGCACTGAAAAAGTTGGAAATACCACCACAGATTAGGCATACATGTGTCTTCTTCTGCAAATCCACTCTTGTTGCTTGTATAATATTTTTCTCAGTTCTTTTCAAAATGCTCCCCGAATTACTTGAATCTTTTTAATGAAGAAATCTTTGTTTTAACTTTCACATACATTTACCCAGTTGAATTCTACCAACTTAACATATGCATCATTTATAAAAAAAATATTTTTGTATTCATCTGATTTGACATCCCATATACTGAGTGCATGCTCCGGTGGCAATTTCCCTACACACCCACCTTTCCCCTTTCCTGCACCCACCTATATTTTGCCTTCTACAAATTTTAACTTTAAATTCTTTCAACATTTTTTGTAAATTATTAATCATTTCTCTTGGTAACTTCCCTGCCACCCTTACCCTAAAAAGAGAATTTTCCTACACCCTTGTGCCTAAATCAAGTGCCAGCTTGTGGTCATGGTCATCTTTTCCCTTCCATGCATTATTATTCATTCTTACACCAATATCTTTCCATGCCTCATCACCAACATAAGCCTTGTACACTCCCTGACCCTCTTCACCCTCCTCCTATCTTCCAATGAATCCCATTCCAGCTCTTTTATCATATTTGTTACTGATTGCATTCTGTGGTAATTTCCAGAAACAAATCTAGTAGCCCTTTTTTCCACCCTCTTCAACACCTGTATTTGATACTCAAAATGTGTGTCCCATACTGCACTACCATATTCAAGCAATGGTCTGACCAAAGTTTTGTAACAAAATTCCCTTACCTCTCTCGAACAAGTGCAGAATTTTGAAACCTTTTTTTCCTACTTCCTGTCCAATGTGTCCTACCCAATTAAGCTTGTTATCAAATGTAATGCCAAGATATTTACATTTCAAGTCTTCAACAAGCAGTTCTTTCCCCACCTTATAATTATAATCAACCTTTAACAAACATAGAAAATTCTAATAAAGTTCTATAAATCCTTCCAAATTATCTATTGACCACATTTTTCAAGATTAAAATTTTTATCTGTTAAAGCAGGCTAAAGTTAAATAAGTCACCCAGAAATTCGAACCAACGACGAACATGTACTGATGCATGTGTAAACACTAAGCCCTGTTAGACCTGCTGCGACAGATGTGTCATTAGAAGTGTGTGCCAGGCGTCTCTGACCACTGAACATTTACACGTAAAGGATTGATGTGCGCACCAAAACCATTGGAAAAAACATGCGCGTAAATGGACCTATAGTCGGTCAGCTCCCCTCTAATATCAAGGACACACAACACTCCTGCCTTTCTACTATACCCATACCTCTTCCTTCCAACTCCATCCTGGTAATGATTGATGTCATGTCCCTATTCACACACATTCCACACTGGCATGCCCTCAGTGCCATATAACATTTTCTGGATCAGCACCCTACAAACAGGCAGCCACCTTATGAAATCACTCCTCATCATATTGGCCCACCTGCTACTCAACAACAACCACTTTTCCTTTGACAGCAATATCTCCCATCAAACTTGTGACACCGTCATAGGCCCACTCTTATGCTAATCTGTTCATGGGCCACTTCGAATAGACATTTTTGGAGAAGTGTCCCTTTCAAATCCCACATATGACTCAGATTCGTAGATGATCTGGACAACTTTCTAAATTTCCATAACAATCTTAAAACCTTTATAACATGCTCAAACTCACATGGACACATACTTAGATGTAGATTTGTCCTTCTCCAATGGCTACCTCAACTCCTCAGTCCACGCCAAACCCACCACCTTCAACTGTATATTTTGAAAGATGTCATCCATATCATATCAAATGTTCACTCCCTTAAAATCTTGGCATTTGTATATGATCCAACCAACACTCCCTCATGTGGTATTCAAACAACATTTCACAAGTATTGATATCTCACAACTACTCTCCAGATCTGGTTCACAAACAGCTTTCACAGGCCACACTACAATCTGCTCAGCCCATCAACCATCCTAAACCACCAAAAAACAATCATAGTCAAGTGTTGGTCACACAATACTACCCAGGCCATGAATCAAAAAGAAACTTTCAGCCTGGTTATGATTTCCTGCAGATCTGCAGATCTAATCTTCCCAAACTCCTTCCTGTCGCTCCCAAAATTGTTTTGACATGCCTCCTAACTTCAGCCAACTCCTAGTCTACAAACATAGATTTCCTCATCCCAACAGACAGCACCAAGCTTCTTTCCCATGCAATAAACCCTGCCACAAGATGTGCAACATTAACCACCCCACCACCACTTTCACCAATCTTATCACTGGGGAAAGCTTTCCAATCAAAGGACACACCAGCTGGAAACCTCCCATGTAATATACCAGTTAACATGCAATCACTGCCTGGCTTCGTGTATAGGTCTGACCACTAATCTGCTAGCCTAATAATGTATAACCATGGACAGATGGTATTCACAAGGAATCCAAAGCACCCAGTAGTCATACATGCCATCTCCCATGACATGAATAATTTCAACTCTTGTATCAGGTGTAAGAAACGCAGCTTATGGTGGGGTGTGGCATAAACTGGCATCTTAACTGTGATCGTGCAAACCTAATGAATTGCAGTACTGACTAAGTTCTTAACACAGTCGCCACCGTAGTTTTAACCAAGAAACTAGGGAAAGGTGATAGTTCAATGATGAAAGTTCACTTCTGCTAAGATGAATATATTCTTCAAAATGTTACAAAGTCAATGTACTGCACAGGCATTCAGACAACCTTTCCAAATTTAATTTGCAGATTCGACTGACCACTCGAGCACGACCGAACCCCACGCTACCATTACTTCTTAGCTACACGAGTTCTTCAATTAAAGCTCCCTCCATGAGTTTTCTAACGATGTTAAACAAACTAACAGTTTGCCGCGCCACGAGCCCAGAGCTGGCCACTCTACATAATGCGTCTACATTGACAAACTGCTGCTTCTAGAATGGGCGCGCTTAGGCTATGGAGGGTGTATATATAGGATCGCCTCTTCTTGGACCGTGAGAATTTCCTTATCTTGACTTTCCCAGGGATTTGATACGATAGCTGATCAGTTTCTGACAAATGTTACGAATCTAATTTGATCATGACAGTAAAAATCCTTCTAGCTTTCTGAAATTTTGGTAGTAGCAAGATATTATTACAAACATCAAATCAAGTTATTATAAAAAATTTTGTAACTTTAATAGTTTAGCCAGAAAAGAGTCGTAAAGATGTGATTGCCATAACTTCCGAAATATTGCTCCTATTGAGCTGAAACAAATTTGATTCTACTCTCCTATTGCTCATCTATACTCCGATGTTAAATAAAGAATTTTACCTATTTTTGAAAGTGGTCTAAAACTTGAAAATAAAATTTAATGTCTTCAAATATTCCGAATATCGACTTTAAAATAAATCCAAACAAATTTCCCTAATGAAAAACTATTACTGTAAAAATTTGGAGTCTCTAAGTCTATTCCCTGATTTATTACGAATTTTTATAAATATTATTCCTCCCGAACGCTGAGCAATTGCATCATTACGTCTAAGCGCTTACTCGCGCCAAAACCCATTTTATTTTATTACTATTAAATGCTTTAATATTTTGAACTAGAACTTTTACAGAAATCTTTATATTTAAATAAACTTTATCCTGAATATAATTTCTTTTCATGAATCCCCGAAAAAGACTGAAATTTCGATCTTTTACCTGAATCACATGCCGGGCTATATCACATTATATTCAAAAATGATCTTTAGGCTGCATGAAACTTTCTAAAATTTTAATATGTTGTTTCAACCGAAATTATGATGCTTTCTATCTATCACTCAACTTCTTGACTGTTCTCTAATAACTAAATACTTCGAGTTTAGAGTAGAAAATTACGTGATAAAATTCTAAATTGGCAAATCACTTTTAAACATATTCAGACTCTAAGTAGGATCTTTTAACAACACAATTAATTATCTTCTGGCTATATATTTACCTAAACATCTTTTGAACTAAAGAAATATCTTGATTTAGTGAACTTAAATGAAAGTCAAATACTACATATTCAAATCTAAGGTTAAGTTTCTTAACAGCTGTTAAATGAATTTAACTATTGAATTTACTGTTAACACTTGAACAAACGCTTATATAGGACATATTACTGGGAAATATTAGCAAAATTTACTATAAAAACGACTTTAAAAGGATGGTCCCATATACTTCAACTGAACCCGCTATCTTTGCAACTAATTTCGTTATTCGAAATTCTAATATGTGTTACACAGGGTCCATGTTATCCCAAATAGAAGCAGCTCCCCTGAACTGAGACTTGCCTAGCAGAACAAACTGGGCACAAGACAACTGTTTGATCTAAATTTAAGACAATACCCAGTTATTATTATTATTTATGGTTAATTCCATTCCACCCCCAAACCTTTCCTTGCTTTCATCCCCACAACCAAAATGAACCATTGCACACAGGGGAATTTGACACAAAAAGTTGATCACAAGTAAAAAAAAAAAAAAAATTCAAGCAAATTCCAACAACCTGTATCTACCTGACTCAAGGCAAATGTCAATAGAACAACAGCCCGTAATGTTTTTTTAGATAAGCCTCATTCTCCAGCCCGCTATGTTTTTTAGATAAGCTTCATTCCCCACCCCGTGAACAGTCATCTTCTAAGCACATTACAAGACGCACATACTGTTACCATGAAAAATACAAGAAAATTACAAGTTGTACCATTTTAATTTGTGAGTGATGTTAAGTGAGTAGTAATGATTTTAAACATGGATATTGTATAGCCAATTACCTAGAGCTGAAACAGTAGTAACATACATCTAAAACTATCACACAATTTTATTTCTGTACATTTTTGCAATCTGGCTCATTTTGTACGCATTTATTACTAAGAAAAGTCTTAAAGAGTAATTTTGTTATATTTCCTGACCTTTCCCAGATCTAATTTCTTTTATGGTTTTTTCTAGTGTATTATCTTAGGGTTTCATTGAAAATTACATGCCAAAAAGTGTCAAATATCTATTCATTTAAAAAAATTCTAGATTCTTTAAAATAAAACAACTTGCTTTTTTTCTGTCACATTAATTCATCTAGGATTTTCTTTGTTATGAACTCTTCTGGTACCAAGTTCATGACCCGAAAAGTTAAATAAAGGAAATGATTTTGTGCAAAAGTTGGAATAAGTGGAGAAAAATATTTTAAATCAATCGACATTCATGGCTGAACAAAGGCAACAGTTCGAACAAAAGTTTTAAAGGCTTAAATTAGAAATTAAAACAAAATGGCAGCTGCTAAGAGAACTGAGTGTATTTTTAAAGGATTACTATAATTGGTTAGGATGTATCGAAATCTCTTTAAAATCCAATTCGTCCAATGTGGGTCGGCCTAGAAAATCTTTCAATGATTTGACTGATTGTAAACAACGATATTAAAAGAGATTACAGGTGCTGACAAAACATTGATTGATAGGTTTTCTACTATTCTGTGAATGATATCTAGTGGGTACAAAATAGATACAAAAAAATTACTCCTTACTGCCACCAAATGGTTAAGATGTACATCGAACTACAGTTGTGCCATCCAATGTCACCTATACAACATGAAGTATTGTTTGAGGGCCCCATTATAATAGAGCATGCACATTTACCTACAGGCTCTATGTATGAAGTAGCAGCAGAAGCTAGAAACAAATATTTTTGGCAATTTAGCAAGAGATACTATAGAAAATTTATTCCAGTTCAATACAACACAGATGTCATTAATAGGCTTTTATTAACTTTGGATCGATGTTTGAGCTCCATCAGGCCCAAATCCCCCTTCCTCTCCTCTAAAAAAATCTAAATCATTCAAACCAGAAACTATTAAAATATTACTTTAATGGGACCAGAGTACTCAAGAAGGGAACGATCCAGAAGATGAAGCAGCACAGACACCAGATGAAGTTTCCAACAAAGTAGGATGAGACTGTTCATCAGAATGATATTATTTTAGTGTACATGTGTGATTATTGTTAAGGTATTTCATAAATATTTGAATAATATGTAATAAAGTATGTTTTAAAATTGTGTGTTCTTTATCATTCATTACTCCTACTTCATAGTAATAAGTTCTAATACAGCAAAAAAAAAAAAAAAAAAAAATATAATAATAATAATAATTTTGTTCAAATATTTTATGCCAAATACTCGTGTGCTTTGTTAACCAGCAGTGAAGTTTAACTTCATATATTCTTTTATTTATTTATTATTCTTGATTTATATTTTAATATATTGTTTTGCTCTTTTCAACCACCAGAAATCAGTTTTGATATTTAGGAATGCTCGGGTATCAGCTTTAAATCACTACCCTTCTACCTGTCCTCTGAACTTACCCCACCACGTACTTGGCCAACAGTCACTCTGTGAGACAGTCTCCTACAGCACGTACCTTAGATAATGTTTTCTTGTTTATAAGGGCTGTCCCGAGAATTCTTCATGTGTGTTTTTATCCGTAATTGGTGATTAAATTCCCTATCCTACTTTATAATTTCTTTGCACTACTTAGCATCTTTACGTCACTGTTTGCTATATATATATATATATAAACTAATCAGAAATTTGTAAAATTGTAAGTAACTGGTTTTTACTTAACATAGGTTGAGGCCAGGGGTGTGTCTGGTATCTAGAACATGTTGATAGGCCCGTTCCCATCTATTGAGTTTCAACAAGTAGAAGTGTTCAGGAAAACACTGACAGCTCTAACTGTAAATTAAGTTGGTTGTTTTTCTTTGTTAGTGGGATTCTTTTTGCTGTTTTTAGATGACAGGTATTGCAGCTCATTTGTGCTCGCAAGGGTGATTTGATATGTAGTTTACTATATGGTCTGTTCCTGTAGGTTTTCTGCATGTCTATAATAAAGTGTTTAGTACCTGGGTGACCGATCTTCACTCGGCATCTTTCGATTTCTGTTCAATATCCAAGATTTCGAGTAAAGTTTGATTAAAGTAAAAAGCTTGAAGGCCTCCTAGGCATTTTGAGGTGCACAGTTAACAAAAGAGAAGCTTAACTAAGATCAGTGGGCTTACTGGTACCTGAACCCTCTACATAATGAGGTTAGAGCCGTTTGGAGAAACCAAATTCAAAAATTGCTTACCGAGCATGGTGGGTGAACAGTTAACTTTCTGGCCTTGCATTCGCGAGGATGCGGGTTCGAATCCCCATCCGGGCATCAAGATTTGAGTTTTCCATGGTTTCCCCCAATCACTCCAGGCGAATGCCAGGAGGCTTCCTTCAAAAAGGCCATGGCCAAATTCCTTCCCGTTACTTGTCCCCAGTGGGAACCTCTAAAGACCTTAGCCATCGACGAGAAAAATTGAAAGTAAGAAATATTTTTTTTATAAATCGTGAGATATTGTATCTCAAAATTTGACGTGGTTGGTTGAAATGCGACCTGGACCAGAATATAAATTTCGCTATAGCCATTCATATGAAACTCATCGAGACAAATCGAAAATAAAGAATTTATTTTTTGATAACTCAAGTGAAGACGTTAGGATTAGATCCGGCCTGGACCAGAAAAAAAATCCACTAAAACCACTATGTCTATATGGTGGAAATGTACTTTCAATGTTTTATTTTGTTCCTAATGGTTGTTGTTAGGTTGAAATACGGCCTGGATCAGAAGAAACATCGCCAAAAGCACAAGGAACCATACCTATAACTGATTTTTGACATGCTATATCTCGAAAACCAAGCGAGATATAAAGAACATTTATTCTTTATTTTTGATATGAATTCATCATCAGATCGTGTAGTCACGGTAATGATAGAACATCATCAGTGCTAAATTCATTCACCCCGATAAAACTATGCTCATACCTCGCGTGGTAGTATTTAATGACAAACTAACAACCACTTTTTACGGTAAAAAAGTAAACGATGATATTATTTTCAAAAAAGTTTGTGTAAAGTATCACCCTTGATGAAACCAATGATAAATTTTTAATTATCTTCCTTTTTACATCATTTACAATTTCACTTGCAGTGCTAACATTTCCATGTGTCAGCCTGTATACAAGAACAGTTCGTTTAAATATTCTTTGAAATCAAAGAACTCGTTCTTACAAAGAGAAGCTATTTGTAGGCTTTCTGGTACCTGTATTTTGAGATACAGAGTGAAAAAATTGTTTGTATTTTGTAAACTCACTTTTTTGTAGGGAAGATAACTATTTAGGTAATCTTAAAAGCCAAAAGTTATCTAAATATCAAATTTAATCAAAAACGTCAGCTGTTTCCGAGATTCGAAATATATATATACACACACAACAATTGCTCATTTAAAGATATATCTTTTGTAATGGTGAGATCCATGAAATTTTGTCTGCGATTGTCTTCCTTTTCTATTGTGCATATAATGTCTTCCTGTACTTCATTTTTGTCTTGGTGTTATTCATTTATGCATTAACTGAAATGGGAGTGCCACAGGGTAGCGCACTGGGACCATTGCTTTCTGTTATTCTAATGAATAATTGTGTTGATTGTTTATTATCAGAAATTAGATTGTTTGCAGATGATATAATGTAATATAAGAGGATAAAAACGGTAGAGGACTGTAAAGAACTGCAGGGTGATCTGGACAGGATATTTAGTTGGATTGGTAAATATGGGATGAAAATAAATGCAAAGAAGAGTCAGCTTATTAGATACACAAATAAAAAAATAAAGGTTGATTATGATTATATGGTGGGGAAAGAATTGCTTGTTGAAGACTTGAAATATAAATATCTTGGTATTACATGATAACAAGCGTAACTGGGCAGGACACGTTGGTCAGGTAATAGGAAAAGGTTTCAAAATTATGATGGAGGATGCAGCAAATGACAGCCAAAAGACTATTAGTGACTTTGTTTTAGGGGTCTTATGAAATGTAGCATTATCCATAACTATAGTTGTACCACGTTGTAATTGTGGCCGTAATATCTTGTTGGAGAGAGTGATGAGGGGATGTACGAGAGAAGTAAAGGAACTGGGTTACAAAACTTTGGTCAGATCACTGATGGATATGGTAGTGCAGTATGGGACCCACATTTTGCATATCAAATACAGGAGTTGGAAAGGGTTCAAAAACGGCCTGTTAGATTTGTTTATGGAAATTACCGCAGAATACAATCAGTAACAGATATGATAAAAGAGCTGGAATGGGATTCATTTGAAGACAGGAGGAGGGCGAAGAGGGTCATGGAAGTGTACATTGGTGATGAGGCATGGAAAGCTATTGGTGTAAGAATTAAAAGTAATGCTTGGAAGGGAAAAGATGACGATGGCCACAAGCTGGCACTCGATTTCAGGCACAAGGTTGTAGGAAGATTCTGTTTTTAGGGTAAGGGTGTCAGGGATTGGAATAAGTTACAAAGAGAAATGATGAATAATTTACCATAAACATTGAAAGAATTTAAAGCTAAAATTTGCAGGTGAGTGCAGGAAATGGTATTTCTGGGAGATTACTTCTTCAATATTTCATTATTTTGCATGGTCTATAAATATATTGGCCCAAGTACCTGAAACAAGAAGTTCAATATGAATTCCTGCATATTAAAAATAATGTCTTTATTGAAAATGAAATATCTTTGTGAAGTCAGTAGTTTTATCATATTTTTAACTTCACCTATGTGGATGTTGGTTAATGATTTGTGCATCTTAAGATTGGTGCAGATTATTTCAATGTTTATTTTATATGGATGCTAATGTACATGATGCCAAAATCAAATGATATCAATATTTGAAACCTGTATGTCTTAAGGTCTCTATGATTTTTTTTTTTTTTTTGATTTTTTTTTTTGTGTTTTTCATACTACTGCTTTCATTTAATGTGTAGTGGTGTTTAAGTATGATTTTTGTATGTTAGCTAAGTAATATGTTGGGATTTTTCTAAAATTATTATGGATCTTGGTGGAATAGGTGGTTTGTGTATTTTTAGCTGAAATAAACACCCACTAAACTATACAATTTTGGGATTATGTTAAAGTGATTTAACAAATTGTAAAACTAAGTGTAAATTGCAACAAAGATAAAGCCTCAATGAGTGATGACATACATATGGCAATCTATAGTAGATAATAAAATTGTAGAACAGTTGTGTCTGCACATCAAATTCATTTCAGAATGAATAATTACAATGTTCACGATGAAGATATAGATGCCAAAACTATAAAACTTGAAATTTTCATCTATTTGACTGACCACACTCATACAAAAAAATAATAGATTTTTTAACGAAACTGAAAAGCAATAGATTATTTTGTTAGTTGTACCATAGGAAATCTTTTCACCTGATCAACAATATAGTTTTCAATGATGAAGAGGCCAAAACTATATATTATGAAATTTTTAACTGTCTGTTCAAGTACCACATACACAATTAGATGGATTTTAAGAAAATTCCGCACAGTGTTAACTTATGTCATCTGTTAAAATATAGGATACACATTATATTGATTTCATCCGTGATGTAGCAACAAAAACTGCAAATTTTAGAAACTTGTTGGCAAGGATGAAGCAAAAGCCATCCATTTTAATGAAACTGTATGTAGTGATAGCTTATGATACATTACTTTTAGCTTATGTTTCGATATACATTAACATGTTGAGATATAAAAACAATTAACAATTACTATATCAACAAAAGTTAATATTTCTGCCAGTATATTTACTTGCTACTTAATACATATTAAAGTGCTACATATTTTTCACCATTTACAAAAGAACAAACCTTTTATTCTTTTCTTTCTTACGACTTTACATGTCACCAACTTGGAGATCGTTAGAGCAAGAAAAGGCCTAGAGCACAATATGGGAAGGAATCTGGGCACAGCCTTAAGCAAGAATGATCCAGGCATTTGCCTAGAGCGATTTCAGGAAATTATGTAACCAAAATCTGGATGGCCAGATGGCTATTTGAACCTGCATCTCATCAAATGTAGGCAATAACATTACCACTCACTCATCACGCTCAATATTTCACTTTTTTAAAAATTACTTCTACAAAAGTGTCACCCCCCCCCCCCTGACTCTGTAATTAAATCTGGAATATGAATGAAATTTATGCACCTTCTGAAATAGATATTAAGCTTTTAATTATAGTGCCACACTATTTTCTAAGCAACAAGGAAAATTCCATGGTTACAATGTAAGAATAGTAACTGATCAAAAGTAATTAATTTTTACTCACTTATTAATCTGACTATTAGGATAGCTATTCCGCTTATTGCTCATTTTCATACTGGAAGATGTTTTCGAAAGTTCTGCGAATAAAAATTCTAGCATTACTTTTAAGATACGTAAACTGTAATAATAATAAATTTAAAAAATACTTGCATACAAAGTAGGAAGCTAAAACATATTTCCCTTCTATATCTTGAAAAATTATCAATATGACCGGTTATTCAAATCTATCAACATGAGATTTAGAGCACAACGGGGTGGTATAGTTTTCATTTGTATCTAACAGTACTAAGGACTAAGATACAGAAATAGTGCACAAAGAATACACTTCAAACAGTCATTGTTTTCACCATCACTAAGCTGATTATGAGGGAAATTAATGCAAATTCCACCGTAATTAACAATAATCATCAACTATTTTTATAGTATATGCAAATTAAAGTAATTTGTTTTGCTACGAGGAACTGTTAAACTTTGTTATTTCTGCAAAACTTCTTTCGATAGTCATTCCAAGGTAAACATCTTTATTTTTCTGTTTTCATTACTGCCACTATCTGTTCATAAAACAGATTTGTAGTGTTATTCTGTCCGTGAAATTTATATTTTTGAGGCAGTAATAATGAAACTCCAGCAGTACATAATTGTGGAAAACTACATAAAAATTTATACCAGCTCGGTCAGAACCAAGATATTATATTTTCTCTAGTCGCAGCTTGAAAAACTGAGTGCAATAGTCGGTTAAAACATATTATCAAACTAGTAGCAGCTTAATATATGTAGTCAAACTGTTCGCCATTAAAGACACTCATATCTTGCATTGACAAACATACTGAAATCTATTTTTACAGTTAGTAACTAAAGATATTTTTTCAATGTTTTAGCAACCGCTACAAGAAATGGTGACTATCCAAACTAAATGTGCTCATTTCATAACTAGTAATCAAAAAACATGCCAAAAGAAATACAATATTACTAATGAAATTTCATAGCAGATTATTCATATCTCATATTTCTTTTTAATCGAGTACACTTCCTATAAAACAAACTTGCATCCCAGTGTAAAGTGAATATAAGAAATTGAAAAGAATTAACACATCAGATATTTCTAAAAGTTCTCACATTATTTAACAAATTGATCACATGGATAGTATTGTTACGAAAAATATAATATTCTCACCTGGATTATTGACAAAAAATCCCTCGTATACAACAAAGTTATTAGTCTGAGGTAATATATTTCTGAGACCATAATGCTTCAAAAGAAAGGAAAGGAACTTCTCTGATGGTCTGTCAATTGCTAAATGTACTGGTTGAACATCCTCTTCCTACATATACATATAAAAATAAAGCAAAAAATAACCACGAGTGCAAAATTTTAAATTTCTAATATTAATTACATAATACTGGATTAATGTATTTACACCCTGAACACTAACTATAAAGATCGAAACATTTGGCATAGGTCATTAGGTTTTTTTTCTGCCTGGAAGCATATTTACTTACTTTGCCTTTCATTAATCTGCTTGGTACAACACATTCACAGTGAGAACAACCAGCGTCATTGATATCATAGTATGAGTGAGAGATTAATGGTTAAATGAAATTAATAATATTAAAAATGTTAAAAACACTTAATAATTAAAGAAGTTCTGATGAAATAACTGGTTACACAACTGTTGAACAGACTGTATTTTGATGTAATTTTTTGTGGAATAAAAATGCAGTGGGGACAAATGTTTCACCCCCTGCTCACATGATTTAGCAAAATTATATTTTGTGCCATCACAACATTGTTACAAACAATTTATGAGTTTACTTTTCCAATCATAGATTATAATTATCATTTGATATCATGAAAATAAATGAGACTTCCCTAATTTCAAAAGTATTAAAGAAACAGGAGTAAATACTAGACAACAACATAAATTAGGCAATGGAATCAATTTCCAATCATATTTTTAGTGAAAATAACAGCAATATGAATTTATCCATTGCATACCATTCTACAGTTTCACAAATGTAATTTTCACCCAATAAATAAACTAATGGCTAATTTACAGCTATAAACAAATTGATCTAACAAGCTGACCAACAGACGTGGTAAGAACAGATTTTAATGTCCAAAATATATTTCAAATGGTTTGCATTCCATAAGTCTTTGGTCGAGCTATTTCTTCAGATAGTTCCTGATATATTCACATGCAAACAAATCACAATCATTGTAACAAGAGGCAGGATGAGGTAGTCAGTAATATGTCTGTCAATTTATGGGCATGGTTTAAAATCCATTCCCGCAAGTTATTTTTATTACAGAAATTGTAAAGCATTTTTATTATTATTATTACATAGGGTATTTCAATAAGAGTGCAAGATTTAAAGTGCACGCTATTTTGGCTGTTATGATTCAACAGGTTAATAATTGTGACAGGTCAATAGAAGACAGATAGGAGTTAGTAATTATGCAGCACTACATGATACAACAATGTTTCCTTGTATTTAAGCCTTACTATCAAAATCGTGAACGTTTGTTCACTAGGTGCAATTAAATAATGCTCCAAATTCATTTACCATACAAAGAATAATTGAAAAATTTGAAAGCACAGATTCATTGATGTAAAACACATAGCATGAGTGTAGTGGTCATTCAGAAGAAGAAAATCATAGCATTTCACTACACTGGGATTGAGACTCCAGGGACCTCGATTCGCCATTATGCACAGGAAATAGTCATTTCAACATCCACTCTTCACTGTATATTCACTGATAATTTGCATTTCCATGATTACAAAAGCCAATTGATATGAGAACTTATGCCAACCGGCTGTGCACAATAACCATCGAAGAATCAACAAGAAGTGAATGCTGATTTTATGCGAAAAAATCATCTTCGGTGATGAGCTCCATTTTGACCTTGTAGCTTCGTTTACGGGCAAAACTGCTCAGAAAAATCACTAATGATTCATGAGAAACAAATGCATCTCCAACATGTCACTTTTTGGTGTTCATTGTGGACTGGAAATCGTTGGACAATTTTTCTTTTTATATGAGGCAGGTAACGTATTAATGATAAATGGCAAACATTATCGTAACATAATCCAGTTTTTTGTGCCTCAATTGAAAACATGTGGTTTCAGCAGCATGCTACCACTTGCTAGACCACCAGTGTAATATTGACGGTCTTCCACGAGTTTTATCCTCGTCATCTCCTATTTTGGTGACCAGTCTTGGCTGCCATGATCTTGCAATTTAACACCTATGGACTTTTTTCTGTGGGATTTTCTGAATTCCAAAACTTATGCCAAGAATCCCATGACCACTCAAGCATTAGAGACTGAAACTGAATGCCATATCAATGAAATAACATGAAATTTGAGAAGACAGAATCCGATAAAACGTCAGTGTCAGAAAGCTGCCGTGAGAAGTAAAACTTTCAAATGTTTTTGATTAAGAAAACTGAAAATGACTTCTACAAATTAAAGTGGTAATGAATGACCTGTTCTGTCTGTTTTGAAAAATAAATAAAAATTTGATGGCCCAATAAAAATTGCAGAGGACCTAACGCCAGAGAAATTACTTAAACATGCTACGTAATCAACTTAACATCCTGAATAAAGCTAAAGTAGTAAAAACTATTGAATATGTTAATTGACAACCTAAGATAGTTGATCCAATGAAAAACAATACTCATTCATAAAAATTGTAATTCTATGAAATGCATAAAATGTTAATATCAAAAAGTGTGTGGACTGAAAGCGTAACTAAGGTAAGTTGGAAAATCAAATTATATTTTGAATGAGTATGACGTTATTCTATTAACAGACACATGGCTTGGCTCTAATGTTTATAATGCTTTTTTTTTTACATATGGCTTTACACCTCATTGACGTCGAAGTCATTAAAGGTAAGATGGGATTGGAGACAAGGAACAGGAAGGAATTTGGCCATGGCCTCTTGATTTGGGGAAACCATGGAAAACCCAAATCTGGATGCCCGGACGGGGATTCAAACTGGCGTTCTTCAGAATACTAGACCAGAGTGCTAACCACTCACCCACCATGCTCGGTAATTAATTTCTAGATTAGAGTCAAGTTTTAGGCAGTGAGCATTAACAGAAGCTAGTTTAAGCAGTAATTAGTTCTCAGAAACTAAAATTATTTATATGCCACATAAAAATATGAGAGGGTTATCGAACAAAGTGGATGAACTGCTAGTTCACAAAAATGAATTGCATGCTTTCAATATAATTGATGTTTTATACTTTTCTGAACATCATACAACTACAGGAATAGGTATGTCAAATATGACAGACTTTAATTTAGCTTCTCGCTATTGTAGAACTAACTTGGAAAAGGGAGTTATCACTTATATAAGTTTATATTATGTTATATTATGGTTTTAGTTTTGATGATGTAAATGTTAGCAAGTATCTCTATGGTGGTGATACATTTATGATACTTTTAAAATATGGCAGCATGGACGAGAATCTTTCTCAGTATTTGAACAGTGCCCATGAAAAAATCCAGTTCACTATGGAATTTGAAGAGGACCAACAGTTTTCTTTTATGGATGTTATTGCTAAAACGAAGGAGGATGGTTTCCTAGGCCACGGAGTATATAGGAAGCCGCCGCACACAAACCACTATTTGCATGCTGACTCCCACCATCATTCGGCAGTAAAACGCGGTATTCTGAAAACATTAGCAATTCGCGTATCTGCAGTTAGTGACGAAGCAAGCATAGCTGCTGAGAAAAGTATTTTAAAGGAGACTTTTCTTGCTAACAGCTACCGCCAAGATATTGTCAGCAACTGTGTTGCAGCACTGGGTGCTCAAGTTTCACCTCGCACCTCAGCACCAACAGAAGAGATCAACAGATTGACTGAAGGGTGGGTGGCACTATTACCGTACATCAAGGGTGTGACCGATAAGATTGGTCGCCTTCTAAAAAATAAAAACATCGGTCCTGTATACAGGGCACCCAGGAAGATTTTGGATGCACTTGTAAAAATAAAAGACAAAAGGGAGAAATTACAGACACCAGGTGTGTACCAAATACCCTGCAGCAGTGGCCAGGTGTATATCAGCGAAACCGGATGAACACATAAGACATTTTAAAAATAAGGACATCAGCAAATCAGCTGTAGCTCAACATTCAGCTGACAGTGGCCCAGGCGAGTGAGAGAGGCACTAGAAATACAAAAGATACCTAACAACATGAATGGTGATAGTGGCCTGCAACTTGATCATATTTGGTCATACCTACTGAGAAGGATGCAAGACGATCAGCCCCAGCTGACCGCATTTGCTAGGCATGACAAAGACGGTGACGTCGACATTGCACGCATGCTCCCACTGCTATATATGGATGATAGCCACAAAAAACACAGCAGACTTCTGATGATGGCCGAAACATTAGGTTATAACAAATCGATGCAGCTCCACCCGGAAAACCAGATAATACTTATGATGACCTCAGAAGCCTGCAAAATTATTTGAAGTATTGTCTTGATCAACATTTTTAAATTTCAATAGTGAAAATTTTGTAACAGTAATCCGTGTGACTGTGTTGATGCTGGAGAAAACAAACCAAATGGCAGGAACTTCTGGAGGAGACAAGGGGTGCGAAATAAGTTGAAGAAACAAAATAAGAGAAATGTGAAAAGAAAAAGTAACAGAAACTGAGCAAGGAACAATCAGGACTAACACGTGAGATAGCCACTAGGCAACAACAATGAAACTATGGAAAACGGAAGCAGCTTCTAGGCGATATGAATTATAGATTATTGACTCTCTCTAAATGTAATGTTCTGCCAACCTTTTAATCCCAATCCGCATCAATCAATGTCTAAATGAAATAATTTTGAAAATAATCCTCAGTAATTGTTAAGTCCGCAGTGGTTCAGTCAGTAGGACTACCCCCATGCCAAAAGCAAAATCTTCTGAAAGTGCGAAGTTATGGAGTTACAAAAGGGAATTTGGAGAGGAGTATTTTGGTACAGATGAAAGAATTATTTTCTGAATATTATGTGCAATTAAAGTCACTTCAACAAAACAGTTTCCCAATGATGCAGTGAGTCCATGGAATCAGACTATGCTGTCTATATAAAATAAATGACGTATAACTGAGAATGTTTTGATGTACAGTAAATTTAAATGTTTGGTCATATTTTGTTATTTTTAAGTTATATTTAAACACATTTTAAGGTCATATTTGCAGACATATGTATTTTTTTTTTTTTTTTTTTTTTTTTTTGGCTCATAAAGATCCAAACCCTGTCACTGTTAGCAGACATGACACAGGTGTCGATGAATAAATGTGGTTCATCAATACCTAACTTGAACCTTGTGTTTAAAAAAAACGGATTTCAGGATTTCAAACACTGCAACTAAGTTAAGCTGATTTTAAACCAATGTTTTATATTCTTTTATTTGCATTTTCAATGCTATTCTCAGTGGTGTAGGTAGGTCAACAAGGGCCTCGGTGCAAAAAATTTATTTTGGGCCCTCAGGCCAGATGGGCGACTTTTTTTTGCTGAGGCTGGGTGCCCCCGAGTTGCACTTGGGGGCCTCCTGAGCAGTGGTTGGGGGTCCCCCTGAGCAGTGAACACCTCTTAGTCAGGGGGATCCCTGTGTCTTAGGGGCCCCTTAGACGATGGTAGAGTTAAAAAAAAGAGGTCGCCAGTTTGTCGTGAAGGCCCGTGGGCCCTCTGAACTGCGCTTGGGGGTCCCCAGAGGTGCGCTTGGGGGTCCCCAGAGGTGTGCTTGAGGCCCCCTTAGCGTAGGGTCCCCGGTGCACTGCACCGTCTAGCCCCATAGTAGCTACGCCCCTGGCTATTCTCCATAGAGGTAAATTCATTGCCAGAAAATTTGTAAACGAAAAATTGTGAAATGCAGTGTGATGCACAGGTTAAGGAGAAATGCCACCAGGTTGGCTTGAAAGACTTAACAAAATAATAATAATAATAATCTGGAAAAGGAGAAATATCCTGCATTTTACAAACATGATTTGCAGTTGATTTAGCTATTCGGAAACACCTGTGTGCATGAACAACTTTTCAGTTGAATAAAGAATATTAAGTCCCAATATAGAACACGAATCACTGATCATTCAGAGAACTTTTTGCAACCTCTTCCAACATCAATATCAATGTACTGAGTTTTGTCAAACAAAGTCAAAATTCACATTAAAATAATTATACTTGTAATACTTAATTAAATATGTATGTTTCATTTTTTCACTCATAAATAATTTAAGTATTTTTTCCAAGAAAGTGGTGCATGTGGTCTAGCTGGTGAAAAGGTTGGCCACCATTGATTTAATACATATTTATGTAAATTTCAACCATTGCAAATAAAAAAAAAGTATTAAAAATACATCATCCTTCAACTATTACCACATGGAGATAATCCAAAAGTTCATTTTTTTAAAACTAACCTGCAACATATGCTCATACAGTAGTTTCCCAAACCCCATACGTTGCTTGGATTCATGAATATAAAAGTCAAGGACACACAGAGGTTGCATTTCATGATGAGTTCCACATGCATCAAAAACAAACAGCTTCTTTCGTCCCATCTTCAGCAAACCAATTACAACACCCTTTCCTCTGCAAATAAAAAGATAAGCTTCTGTATAGTTTGAAGTATTAACAGCATTAATATTATAACAGATTTCAAAATTGTTATAAAAAATGTATGGCAAAATACATAAATATACTAAACATTTAAGCATTCAGTGAGACAAAGTTACTGTATAAATTTCTAGAGGCATAAACAGCATTCAACTTCAGCAAAAAAAAACAAAACAAAAAAAAAACACACACACACACACACTCAATGACTGACTGAAAATTAACTACATATAACATTATCTTTCTCCAGTGGAGCAACAAAGAAAAACTGTAAATCCCAAACTCTTTCATACAAAAGGACAATATAAATATAGTGTGTTCAGTGCAAGATCCACTGCTGATATTCCAGAACATGTGTCAAATTACAGTTGTATATTCAGTCGATGCAACTTTAACTGAAATATTGATAAGTGTCTAATCCACAGCCAGTATAAATCTTAATCCTTTAGGACTGCAAATACTGAACACACATTTTTTACACTTTATTGCTCATTGAAAAAAGTCCATGAAACAGGTAGGATATAAGTAATGTTCTAAGAAAATGCAAAGTATTAGCGAAACTGTAATAGCCAATGAAAAACGGTTATCACAATCCCAATATAAGGGGCTATCTCTGAGAGATGAGGAAAGATGTAAATTTACAGGCAGAATAAAATATACGTTAATTATATTAACTACACTTACACAAACTACTGGCAATTATTTTGTACATAACTTAAAATAAATTCTTATATGGAGTTTTCAGTTAAATACAATTTTTTTTTTCTGAAATTGATGTTATCCCCTGTCAGATGTTGAAAGTTAGTAAAGATACGCATCCCTGAATATTATAGACCTTCTTGAACAAATGACGACATAATCCTTGTCAAAATCATTTTTACTTCTAGTGCCATAATTGTGTATTTTATTGTTTACTTCAAATCTGGTATAATCGGTGAATAGAACGAGCATTAATCTATATGTACACTAAGTCAACAATGTTAAAACTCTTATTGTCCTGAACAGCTCCGTGCATGAAGTTCTTCTGCTAATCCCACACATAATTCTTATTACTCGCTTTTGGGCTCTGAATACTTTGTACATGAGCTAAACTGCCCAAGAATATTACTGCATATGAAAGACATTAAGAAGAGAAATTAAGCAAAATAAACTAGTTTCTTCTTACAGAGATTACCTATCACAGAAATTATACGATTATAATGTGGCTTCACAAATAACTTTAATAAGTCAAAGACATGCACCATCCAATTTAAATTATGATCAATATGCAAACCTAGAAATTTCAAAAAATTTAATTTCTCTAAAAAGGAATACTTTGCAAATTATATGTGTATGTCTGGGGTTTAGCTATGCAATGTACTGAATTACATGGTTACTAACTGATATTTTGTGAAGTGTGTTTGCTTTCTCTTGTGTTCATCTAGCCCTCCTGCCTTCATCTGTAGTAAGTGACGGCTATTTTCCCTATCCTATCAAAGACATAATTTTAAACATGTTCAGCAGAGAAATCTGGAGCATATTTAATTCCTATGACAAACAGGACACATTTTGAGATTTCAGATACAACACAGGGTAAGGTTATTTACATGTATGTTGAATCTATCTGTGAGACAGTCTCACACAACACCCACAATGTCCTCCTGTTTACAAAGAGTTAGATCTGAAAATTCTTATTTCATGTATGTTTTTGCCTTTTCTGTGTGTTCTTGCCCCACATCCATCATTTTATTATCCTACTTTGCAATTCCTTTTCGATACTTAGCACCTTCTTAAATTAGGATAGGGAAATGAGCCACCACTTACCTTTAGATAATGGATGTGGGGCACGAACACACTGAAAAGACACAAATATAAATGATACAGAAATTTCCGGGGGGATTCTATCATTACCGTGGCGCCAAAATCTGATGATTGATTCTTATAGAACTCGACAAAACAAATCGAAAATAAAGAATAAAATTTTTTGATATCTCACTTGGTTCTCAAGATATCGTATCTCAAAATTGACGTAGTTAGGTTGTAATACGGCCTGGACCAGAAGAAAAATTTCGCTATAGCCAAATTTGATGATGAATTCTTACGTAACTCGATGAGACAAATGGAAAATAAAGAATAAAATTTTTTGATATCTCACTTAGTTCTCGAGAAATTGTATCTCAAAAGTGATAAGGTTAGGGTGAGATCAAGCCTGGACCAAAAAAAAAATTTTTTTCACCAAAACCACCATATCTACATGGTGGAAATCCACTATAGGTGTTTTATTTTCTTCCTAGTGATTGTTGTTAGGTTGAAATACGGCCTGGACCAGAAGAAAAAACATCAAAAAGCAGAAGGAACTATACCTAAGGCTGATTTTTAACGTGCTATATCTCGAAAACCAAGCGAGATATCAAAAAAATTTATTCTTTATTTTCCATTTGTTTCGTCGAGTTCTACAAGAATTCATCATCAGATTTTGGCGCCACGGTAATGATAGAACTGCCATTTCCGGAACGAGCCCTTTGTCAACAGGAGAACATTATGGGAGATGGGTGATGTGTGAGACTGCCCGCCTCCCATAATCCGTTGTCCAAAGGTAAGTGGTGGCTAATTTCCCTATCGTAATATATATATATATACAAATAGACATGTGTTTCCCTATATTTCTCTTTTCAGCCACCAATACCTAGCACAGTTCACTGGTGTTGGGAGTAGCACGGAGTTTTCTGTCATGCACAATGTTGGCCGAATGCCGATAGCTGTGGGGATTTGGAAGATATCATAGTTAAAAGTGGTTGATGCAGGGCATTTTCATATTTCAACCAAAGACTTGTGTATCCTTATACTTCTCTTTCCTGCCAGAACTACATAGGATAGACCATTGATGTTTGTGTGTGGTAATAGCATCGAATCTCCCATTGTGCACTACGGTGTTTAGATGTTGGTAGCTATGGAGATGTGGGAGATATGGTGGTTGAAAGTGGTCGACCTGCGGCACTTTCATATTTCTACCAAAGACGTATCTGTCATGGTGTATCATTTTTCAGCCAAAACTATCTAGCGCAGACCATTGGTGTTTGTGTGTGGTAGTAGAACAGAGTCACCCATCGACCACAACGCTGGCTGAATTTCGGTAACTGTGCGAGTGTGGGAGAAATTGGTGGTTAAAAGTGGCCATATTTCGATCAAAGACATGTGTCTTTGTATATGTCACTTTGCTGCCAAAACTACATAGCATAGACCATTGGTTTTTTTGTGTGGTAGTGATATCGTGTCTCCTTTCGTATACTGTGGTGGTTAGATGTCGGTAGCTATGGGGGTGTGGGAGATATGGTGGTTGAAAGTGGTCAACTTGCGCCAAAGACGTACGTGTCGTGGTGTATCACTTTTCTGCCAAAACTATCTAGCGCAGATCACTGGTGTTTGTGTGTGGTAGTAGCACAGTCACCCGTCAATCACAACGTTGGCCGAATTTCAGTAACTGTGGGAGGTATGGTGGTTGAAAGTGGTCGATCAAGGATATTCGTATTTCGACCAAAGACATGTGAGTCCGTATATTTTACTTTTCTGCCTGAACTACATAGGCTGATGACTGGCGTTTGTGTGTGGTAATAGCATCAAGTCTCCCATCGTGTACTATGGTGGTTAGATGTTGGTAGCTGTCAATCCAAATTCTTTACAAACACGAATGAAGTCATCGGCAGCAGCTAGTATATATATATATATATATATATATATATATATATTTGAGGTAGTCGCATATGCTCCAACCAACAGTCTCTCACGGACTATTCAAACTGTACTTCAGAAGCATTAATATCTCACAACTACCCTCCAGTTTTGGTGAACAAACAGCTTTCACGTGCAACATTACAACTGAATCAACCCATCAATTATCCCAAACCCACAAAAACCAACCACAATCCAGTCTTGGTGACACAGTACTACCCAGGCATCGAATCCATTAACAGAATCGTCTGGCAGGGCTATGATTTCTTGCCAACCTGCCCTGAAATGAGACCCATTCTTCCTAAAATCCTCCCTGCCCCTCCTAGAACTTGTTTCAGCAGACCTCCTAACCTCTCTTTCCCACTACCTATAATAAATCACCACAAACCTAAGGTGATGTTTAGTTCATAAAAATGATTATTTATTATATTTTTTTAAATTTGTGTAATATTTTATATAATTATTGTTATTATTTTTTTTTTCTAATTTAGCTTTAATTATATTTAGCTCTTCCCAACCATGGAGGAAGGAATAATATGGAGACGACGCAAGAGACCTTTACCACGCATGGGAGTGAAGCAGGCCGGCGGAGGAGTGGGGGGGCATGGCCGGAGTGGTGGGGGCTTGACCGCTACCCAACAAACATGGGCAATATGTACAAACACCTCAAGGGGACTCTAGGATAAACGTGACGCCGCAATCTGGTGATGGATTATTATGTAACTCGATGAGACAAATAAAAAATGAAGAATAAAATTTTTTGATATCCTGCTTAGTTTTCGAGATATTCTGTCTCAAATGTGAAATGGTTTTGGTTGAAATTCAGAAGAAAAAATTATTCAAAGTAAAATTTTATGATGAATTTTTATTTAAAAAGACGAGACAAATAAAAAATAAAGAGTAAAATTTTTCGATATTTCACCTAGTTCTCGAGATATACTGTCTCAAAAGTGAGGTGTCTTGAGTTGAAATGCAGAAGAAAAATTTCGCAAAAGTCAAATTTAATGATGGATTCTTATGTAACACGACGAAAAAACTCGATAATAAGGAATAAATGTTTTCGATATCTTGCTTAGTTTGGGGGATATACAACATCCAAATTGAGGGGTTTAGGTTTGGATGCAGGCAGGACCAAAAATTAATTCTGTCAAAGCCACAATGATTACATGGTTGACATGCAGAATGGATATTTCAGTTTTATTACTACCACTTGTGGTTAGTCTGAAATGTGTCCTAGACCAGAAAAAAAGTAAGAGGACCCACTCTAGGGATGAGCAACCCAGACATTTCTCAGTTAGATTTAGATACGGGGGGGGGGGGGGGGGGGGGAGAATGTTGTACAAAAAAAAGAGACTAAATTAGAAACACATTCCCCAAATTGATTTTGTTCAAAGGCCAATAACTTCTTTATTTATGAAGCCCATTTTTATTTCTGCATGAACCTGTTTCGACATAAATAGATGAGAAAGATTTCAAAATCGGTAAAAATAGGTATAGACGTATTTACAAACAGAAACAAGTCTTATATGAAGCTTTAAAAATAACCTAAGTCAATGGCCTGAAATAGCTATTTAAAAAATTAATAAAACTCACAGCTTCTCACATAACAGTTAATTTCATCATCCATTGTCAGTATAATCAGCAACGTGACGAAAGAAATCGTAATAGTAAATTCACTGAATCGCGAAGTAAAACACGCCCCTTTAAATCTCATTTTAAACACTCGTTAAAAAATAATGCTAGTCTATTATGTGCAAAATAGCAAGTTTGCTGATTTTCTACACTATACCAAGAAAAATTTGAGAACAAAGTCATCCCATTGAGAGCTATGACTAAATATTTATAGACGTGCTGCAAAGTTTGCGGTGTCTACCGCTCACTTCAACAACGATAATTACAATTCAACTTACTTATGAAATGATATTCCAGGTTCTTTCCTGTCTGGCCTATTTGTGCAACCGTACGCAACACAAGCTGGCATTTTTAAACACTTATACACAATACTAAATGAAATAATCACTGCATCTACCACAATGTGAACACCTTAATTGTTGGGAAGCGCCATATGGTCGCTGCCGGTGCTGCCACCATGCGGGAGAGTTTAGTGCTTGCTTCACCGATTTAACGTCACTTCTCCTCCATATAATTCCTTCCTCCATGTTCCCAACAACCAGAGATTAGTTTGGATATTTATCTATGCTCTTGTATTAGCTCTGAATCACTGCCCCTCTACTTTTCTGATATTTGAATTTACTCCCACAATTTTCCCGACCGGCGGTCTTTCTGTGAGGCAGTCTCCAGCTGCGCCCACCTCTCATAATGTTGTCCCATTGACGAAGGGTTTATCCCAAAAATTACTTTATTATTTGTGTTTGTCTTTTCTGTGTGTTCACGCCCCACATCCATCATCTAAAGGTAAGTGGTTGCTCATTTCCCTCTCCAATTTGATTCCTATATATATATATATATATATATGAAATAATAGAAAAGCTACCTGAAAAATTAACTGTACTAATTAGTAGAAGTAATTATTGTGAGAAGTAAAAAAAGGGAAGGGTTTTATTTTTGTGGTATAAGTAAGTGAAGCAATGTTTCAGAGAAATAAGATGTTACTTTTAGCTTACATGGTAGGTCAGTCACTGTAGTGCCTCTGTGAGCCATTTTTAACTGCTGATATGGAGAACTGCATGGTAAGTAAGGTACCGCAAATTTATAATTACCTATGATTTCGTTCTTTTGGAGGTGTGTTATAGTAACAGTTTTCTTTATTAATAACAGTAATAGCAATAAA
This sequence comes from Vandiemenella viatica, assembly GCA_031002005.1. Taxonomy (NCBI): domain Eukaryota; kingdom Metazoa; phylum Arthropoda; class Insecta; order Orthoptera; family Morabidae; genus Vandiemenella; species Vandiemenella viatica. The sequence goes on from JARYHS010011408.1 coordinate 184,148,977, forward strand.
TATTTCCTCTGAAGTAGACTCTTTTTTGCTGTTTGGATATTTGTTTTATTTTGACGATATGTTAATTCAATCAATTATTTCTGCTTTAAAATAGAAATTTATGTGGATTAAAAATAACCTAATGTGGAATCACACATTAAGAATTATTTTTAATTTTTCTTTGCTTTTAAATCGCTGTTTTACTGGTGCCATTATTTCAGCCACATTTAAGTAATTAGGAAATGTCAAGCACTGATCATGATGCAGTGTATGTATTAATGTGCATGTTACTGAAGCTATGATTTCCCAATGGCAATATTATCAGAGTTGAAATGAAGCCTGGAACAGAATGATAAACGACATGCTTTGTTTGGATTTAGCTTTATAATTTACGTGGTGTACCGTAAGTTTATTAATTACTAGCAATTACCCGCGACTTCGTCCGCTTGAAAGTATGTTATGGTATAAAAGTTTTGTTACTATTCAGGGAACGACCAGCAGAAAAAAAAAATCTCCTTTAGGGTTGAAAATATGGTCAACAGCTTCCTTGGCTTTTATTCCTCAATGAAAAGTGAGCTTCAAAGCCGGGACATATGTAACAAAGATGTAACGCGCGCCAAAGATACAGTTACATTACTCAGTAACTACGTGACGTGTTTTTCCGGAATACTCCCCGTGGTGAGATCTGGTCTCCTGAAGATGATTATATTCCCTCCCCCCAAAAAAATCGGTGCCAGCGTAGTTTGTGGAATTTTTTTTTTAGCTCTACTGTCCTTCAGGAGTTTTAAAAACTCATGTGAGATTTCCATTGACCCATCCCCCCTTGGTGAGATTTCATCGGTTCCCCCCTTCCCCAACCATTTCACCTCGCATAATTAACGGACCTATACTCTATAGCCAGAAACAAATTTGAAAGGCCAATGCCCGGAACATCAAATGATAAATCCTCCGTTGAAAAGTATTCAGATGATTCAAATCATTGACAACATGGACAAGCTGGAATATGTAGAAAATAAGTGAAAAAAATTGGAAACTATAATTTTTTATTTTTTTTTACACTTTAAGGGAGCAAGCCCCTCCCCAATCTACCTCCTTGTGACAAATATTAATGTTTGAGAACTTTTCACCTCTCAGAAGAATCTAAAGTCTAAAATAATCGTTTTTATCCCTCCAAATTATCAAAAGTTGAGAAAAATGGGTGGATGGCCTCCCCTGAAAACTTATTATTATTCCGTGATTCACTAAAATTGTGTGGCAGAGGTTGCATTGCACCTATCCGAAAGGGTAATAGTTTGGAAGGGACATACGGGATATGGCAGGAGGCGCCCATGGACTATTGCGAGGAGCCATCCCGGCATTTGCCTGGAGTGATCTGGAAAAACCATGCAAAACCCAGATCAGAATGGCCGGAGCGGTTTATAAAGAACCTATTGAATTTTAAGTTAACTTGCCCGGTAAAACCTTTCTATTCCATTATATAATCGCTCATAGAAAAAATAAGTACAGAAATGAATCAGTTCTGGCCCTGATTTCTCTTATCTTCATGGTCTTTCCCAGATATGAACGTTGCTGGTAGCAATAACTGTGAGTGATAGCAGAAAACGGGGGTTATACTCTGATTCAGGACACCACTTTACTTAAGTATCAGCAGAAATGGTGTCAGGGCCAATTTTCATGCATGTGGTGATGTTTGTGTTACAGACTTTTCATTGCCTTGGAGCAGTGAAAGTGTGATGAAGGTGGACAAGTAACCTGCTGTGATATCTCCTGTGAAAGTACATGAAATTAGTGATTTTCTGTCTTGTTTCAACCATTATAAATTGTAAAAAAATTATATATTGTTCTATATATTGGATTATATAGGTGAAGAAGAATATAAGGCCTCCAACATAAATCCTGAATAAAAAGTTTACAAGAGTATTTTTTCAAAATATATAATAAACTTGGGGAGAGTTGTAGCATAACAGATTCAAAAGAGAAAGTAAAACAATGTCGGTTACTCTGAGATAAGGACTAGTTTGTCATGAGGACAAAGAGTAACAGGCAGAGAACAATTAATAATGCCAGTGGATGTGCATAGGTCGATACTATTCAACCAGTTACTGTTAAAATCGTACCTTATAATCTTCGGGGACCTTATTTCTTGAATGAAGTTGGAATAAATAAGAAAAGGAATGAGATTGAAGTTTGAAGTCATTCAAATAAAAAATACTAAATTCCTTAATTTGGAGATTCAGGTTCGAAATGAAATGAATGGGATTTGGATCCCCTGGCAACCAAAAACGTATAAAGAAATAAGTCCGACAGCTATAAGTACAACAATGTGTATAACAAATTTCAGATCTAATTGACAATTTCATTGAGGTAGCTGAAATTTTGATTTTAAAGAACCCGTATTAGCGGAGGTTTTGATTTTACTTGAATTCAGTCTGGACCTTGACAGCTGAAATCCCATGATACAGTTTAATACATAAATTGTTCTATGAAAAATTAGGATTCACCCATACCAACACTGCTCATCGCTGACTAATGACATTATTATACTGCGGTAGTCAACTGCAAGATGTATTATTTTCAAGCAATAATTAGATTGTAATACATTCTTGACCAACATTACACTGCTAAAATTATTTCTAGCAGGATGCCAATTTCTCACGAAATAACAATCTACAGTAATCCCACATACATGTTATGTACTTTTTAAAATTTATGTTGCTTTCATGAATACCATGTTCCTGCAATTACTACATGGGGAGCGATCTACGCAGCTTGGACCACAATGATAACAGATTGCAAGGTACATCACAAGGTATAAGAATTTCAGAACCTTTTTTAAATATATATATTTGTTGTAAGTGCTATAAGTGTTTATGTAATAACTTCACACACAACTGGCTCCAAGTGTATCACAATCTGTAACTAACTGTACCAAACTGACTACCTTAAACAAAGGGCAAGGGGGGGAGGAGGGGACACAATTGGAAGTATGCCTGTAGATATAAGGTGACAGTATGTAAAGAAACAACAACACAAAACATGAGAGTTGTTTACATGTCACTGGTGAAATTAGAAATACTAATTACTAATAATAACTAAATCCCCCACTGCCTTACGTAAGGAAATTCTAATGCAGGCTACAACCTAACTACAATTTGAACTAAAAATGCAGCTTGAAAAGCAAACTACGCAGACACATCTAGAAGTATGAAATGCATCGCAAACCACATTTCAGCTAATAACATTGCCTGCATGAGAATTCTTAGTTCACACAGCATAAATTATTAAAATTAATTTCATCATACACCTTCAGCATGGACCTAATTAACGCACGTGCATTAATACATTCACTTTATCGCCAAGCAAGCTTGTCACAAAAACATCCCAAAAAAACAATTGGATATTGCCAAATGTACAAAATGTAAGTGAGAGGTTACCACAGACTATTATACACTGGGTACTAGCTGGAAGACGGAGAGACAAGTGGAATAATAGTATCAAGAAAACTATGTCACAAAGAGGTGAAATGAAATGACAAAATGAAAAACCCTTCCAAAAAATTAATACATAGAAAAAGAAACTTTATTTTACATGTAAACCTACTTACTCATTTTCATCTGGGTCAGCTAGCAAATAGACAACATGGTCAACAGTCCGCAATTTCATTCCACTAGTTATAGGTTTCTGTAACCCTTGAGCTTTTGCAGAAGCTATACCGACTTCATCCAGGATGATTGATATCTTATCGGCACAGTATCTGTTACAGAAATTTCAAACATTAACCATAAGTCAGAACACCCCTCTGTTATTTCAAATATATACTGAAAATCATGTGACTTGAATCCAACTTCAACTAAGAAAATATAGATAAGTAATATAAAATTCATCAAATCCACACACACATCTTGTAAAAAGAAAACTATATCACACTGTTATAATGAAATTGAAAGAATTTTTGACTACTCCTTCTACTCTGTTGAATAATTTATTTCTAAGATATCTATAAAATAACTGCTAGCAGTATGTGTAAATGTAGTTGGTTCGAGTTTACATCGCGACGATGAAATTAGGATAAAATTGATTGTATCAATGCGCGTGTGATTGAGGCTTTGAATTTGTATTGCCAATATTAGCGGAGATTGTGGTTAGGTTGAGATTCAGCCTGGACCAATATGAAAACTGAACCTTTTTGTCACAGCCAATGGCACAAGGAATTCAGTTATTTTAACAACTTTCATGAGCACTATATCTCGTTGTGATGTCATGTATCGCGACCTAAACTACTCCCATGTAGTTGACATAATTAATGTACCATGTATGCTATGACTGTACATCTTCTGGTGTATGTATAATTTTGTTATGCAATTGTTTATCGGTAAATTGACAACTTTCCACAACCCGCAGAGCAAGTTTCTAATATTGGGATCAATGGAAAATGAATGCAATGTATTGTAAAGAAACAAATCTTAAAAATCATTGTTTTTTTAAATGCATAACACACCAAGGACATGTAGTACATACAAGGAACTCCTCCGATCGCCAACGAATCCATCAGGCAACAGAGAATTCGTTATTTTAGAAATTTTACTCGGCAGCACAGAACTTAGTTTGAAAGGAAATTCCATTTTGTCCAACAAAGCGAAAAATACTTATAAATTTAATTAAGAAAAGTTAAACACCATCACATGACGTTCCACATGACAAAACTCTAACCATGTATTGTCTCTGTCTCTAACGTCACTTGTGGAAACCAAAGATCGTACATAATGTTCAAAAGACCTGTCAAAATGCTGTCACAAATTACAGTACATCCCCAACACTACTTTTTTTTTTTTTTTTTTTTTTTTTAAAAGAAGTCAATGCACAACAGAGACAAACCATTCTTAAAATGACAAGCCTTAAAAGGAATGCAGGGAAACGAATAAATTAGTTAGAAATTCGCTTCTGTGTTAGTTTTCATGGATAACAAGTTTACCAATGAAACAAATTGATAAGACGGTATATAAATGATATTTATTGTAAATTGTCAAGTATGTACGTATATTAGGTAGGGGACATATAGAGTTGCCAACTGTACTATAATTTATGGTATTGTGCTGAATTTCGGGTCAGCGTGCTGTAGGACATTTTTAGTGAATCACAGTTTTTATTCTATTAGTGAATATATGGACTCATAAAAAATGTGTTTTAGAATTTCTGAAATTTTGTTTTCATCCACTATTGTAATGTTAAAAATCTCTTCAAGTACACTTGTTTTGTCATTGTTTTATCAATCATCTGTATAAGTCCCATCATCTTATAATTATATGTAACAACTAATTTAATTTAATTGCAATAGAGCACAGGCTCCGGTAGCAATTTTGTGCACATGTACTATAAATTGGCTAAATGGATCAATAAAAATCTAATTTAATCTAATCTATACTGTTGAAAAAATAGGTAGTACGCGAAAATACTTTATTTCAGTTGAGTAAGTAGAAGTTTCCTTTTTGAAACAATGAAACTATTAACCCCCCCCCCCCCTTTTTGTAAAATCTATGAAAGCACATTGTGATTTATCATTTGAGTAATGTGAAGTGCGTGTATGTGAACACCGCTCTGTCTCGCTGCATTCCGAACTGTTATATTAATGTAGAACGTCAAACAAATGTATACTCCTGCAACTGTTAATTATTTTCAATTGGAGGCTAAAAAGATAAACGCGTATGGCATTGTCAGCCTTGAGATTCCGAAGGATTGTTCAGCTGCAAGTCAAATGGAAACAAAGTACTGTTTCAAGAAACCATTACCTGAAGAAGAAGAAAGTCAAGTGGAAACGAAATACTGTTTCAAGAACCCACTATCTAAAAAGAAAAAAAAGTTAAGCGGAAAAGTCTAATGATAGGAAAGAAAAAAATAAGCTGTGGAAACCAACAATTTTACTAATTATGATAAAGGAGACAAGAAGATAGTAGCTAACCTGTAAATAAAATATTCAAAAATTAAGAGGTACCCAATGATTTTGACAATTTAAATGTAGTAAAAAAAAAATAGAAAGTGAAGTAAGAAGTGATGATTTTTGAGTCAACACGGAAGAGGATAATAATGTAGCAAATACTGATTATAGTAAATAAGGAAATTAAGAAAATAAACTTTTACCAGGCAATGAAAGTGAATGTTTTTTTTAAAAAAAAAAAAAAAAAGATGGCAACAGAATTTAGTACCCTCTAAGTTGAAATTTATGCTTGCTACAGGTGGAAGACTAGCAGAGCAACCAGAGAAGACAAGAAACATCAGCTTATTCATAAATTGTTACTATTATTTTGTTTTTGTTTTATTAATGTAAAACTAACATTGTAACACCAACACCCGAGGGACCTGTAATAATTCCAGCTTAGCTAAGGAAATAAATTAATTCCTATTTGAATTCTTTGCGAATTTCATAGAAATTAACGGGTGGATGAAACGGGGCTGATTGATACCAAGAAGGCAATAACTTAATAAAATTATTTAGCATTCAGGAAAGTTCAATTAAAGATTAAAATTCCATGTAGAATATTAAATATACGTTCTTTGAATTTCCCGTTACAACTCGCTGGTCATTATAAACAAACACATGAACTCAAAACTTCTGGAAAAGTAGACGTCGCTTCGTAAGATCAGATTACCAATTCATGAACCCGCAATTGTTTGGAAAGGAAGTCTAAACAACGACCCATGGAGATTGTATGACGGGTGTTGGGTTAGCTTTAAGAATCGTTATTATTAAAATAGAATTATTATAAAATGAGTCTTCCTTCATTGAAGATATATATATACATATATGAATTATTTCTGGTTCTAAAATAACGGTTAAAGAAACAAGAAAACCGCGAAGCGCTTTTCACTGTTCACTGTTCATAAAACACAAGTTTGATAAACGACTAGTTCGTGTGTTACAACGTCTATCCTCGTGTTATTAATAAGTTCAGAATTCGGTCGCCAGCCTGTGATCTATCCTAGAGCATTATCAGAACTAATAACACCGAAGGCTAATCTGGTTAATGACATTGTTTAGAAACACTTTATTGCTCTCGCTCTATAATAAGTCATCAGACAAAATGATGATATAAATTATTTTCTGAATTTGCAGGTTCTAAGTAAAATACAGCATAGAAAAATGAGTTGTAAGTAGGTTACACTAGGTGCACTCCACACACTACAAACGTGTTCTACTTCATCAGAGTTTCTTGAACACCGTTTTCTTTTACTCTCCACACAAAATCCGGCTATAATCTTCCGACACCAGTCATTCTTACAATCCGGCCCTATACAAATCGAACACCCCATCCCAAAAGAGGTCAGTATAACCTTTCCTGCGGATGGCTTTGTTCGAAACTTCTTTGGTTTTGGTGACGTCGAAAGGCGCCATTCTTTGCTCGCTGTCTTCGTTCCAGGCTAATGGTAATGGAACCACGTTTCATCTGAGGTGACGATTCGTTCAAGGAAGGCATCACCGTCACGTTCCAGGCGCGGCAGAGGTTCTTCATACGCAACCTGAGCTCTTGGTGACAGCTGTCACTCGGCGGTTTTCCAATACGATGGCTTTGGAGTCACGATATGGTGTATCTAGCCCGGTCGCGGAGCATTAGGCCGGGTGCACACGAGCGTCATTTCAGGTCGCGTACACGCCGAGATGCCACGCTAGCGACTAGGAGTACACAGGAACAGATACGGCAGTGCACACGCACAAGCGGTAACGCCGCGGTCACGCCGCGGCTACCCAGCGGTCGTTTTTCCCTGTTCTCGCCCACCAAGACGCAGGGTCACCGCGCACGCTAGTGCGGTCTCCTAGTACATTGTGTCCAATGGAGCGGTGAACACGGGAGGCGGAACACGCTAGCGCGGCAAGCATGGCAGACGAGTTATTAGTTTTAGAAAATATTAACATCGAACATTTTATTGGTGTAATTAAGACTTACCCAGAAATTTGGGACATCCGTCAAAAAATTATCATGATCGAATCAAGAGGAGATCTTGGACCAGTATATGTCGGATATTCATTGAGGGATTCGAGGAGAAGGACGACAAGGGCGAAAATAAAATATTTCGTGTTTATAATAATTCCAGGTTTACGTAAAGTATTTACAAACTAGATTTTATGTATCATACCTATAAAATTTATAGTAAATTGCTATTGCAAACACATAAAATCTTAAATAATATTCCTTTACCGGGGTAAGGTGGCAACATCAGAAACAAAATATGTTGCTATCATGTTCTTTACTTGGATATACTGAAGTAGTTCCTCTTGTTGGAACTGACGTGTCCTTTCCAATATTGACAAAACCTTCTATACCGTACTCATTTCGTCTTGAATGTTGTACCCATCTCTCGTTCTTAAAAAAATTGTGAAGTGAACAACACGTCTTTATCAATAGGATAGATAAATCAAAATTTACATTGTTTTATGAAAAAATTTCCATTTATTGTACAGAATGCCAAATGTACTTTCTACTTTTCTCCTGTCGCGTAACAATCTGTAAATGAAAATCCTTGTTTCTTTTTCTGATACAACTTTACCACTGTAAGGCCTCATATATTTGGTGAAAGGGAAAATGCTTCATCACCAACAAAATAGAAGGGTATTTTTGGACCTGCAGTGCCGGCAGAGGTTGTCCTCTCGGAATGTTTATTTAATTGTTTTCAAGCTTCTTGTCTTCTTATTATACATGTCCATCGTTGTCAGTGGGACGCCTACTGCCGCCTGCTACGTGTGCATCGGATGTCGCGAGCACGCGGCGTGCACACGGCGTGCACGCGACGTGAAATGACGCTCGTGTGCAGCGGGCCTTAGCTACAGACGTCACACCAGTTGCGAACTTCCTACATCATTCATACACTTGCGGTGTGACAAGCAGGCATCCCCATACCATACCTTCATTCTACGATAAATGACAACAGATTTTACACCTTCACTTTGCAAAAATATAATCACCGAACGCTGTTCTTCTCTGATGGAGGCCAACTTTATACTGTTCTTGCGCTGGTACTTGCTCATCTTCACTGTGCTATCACCTTTGGGGACATTTGGCACATTATTTCAAACACGCGTACTAACTTAAAGACCACTGACGCGCACTTTCGATTTTATATTACACCTTTAAGGTTTCCATTTGACTCTGCCTCGTAGAATGACGTGGAAATCACCTCCACCCCTTTCTTCTGTACTCTCTGCATCCAGTTCTTGCTCTTGAATTGGGGAACATCATCCGACAAGATCGTTTCCGGCTTTCCCCACTCCCAGAAACATCCTTCCACTACCTTATTGGGCAACACTTTCGCGGTGGCTTTCTTCAATGGGTATAACTTTACGTATTTAAAAAAAAAAATCCATAGCGACAAAGATGTGTGTAATTCCAACCCTTGAGGCAGGGTGTGGGTCCAATCGACCGCTATCAAATCCCTCGCTTTACGGGGTAATATATTCTTCATGTCTCCCGTCCGCAAAACATTATCTCCCTTTGGCAAACATCGCATACTGACAATAGTCCGACAACCTTACATGACGTATTGCCGAAGTAACAGCTCTCTCTTAGAACTCAGTAACATTTACTAGGCCCATAGTGTCCGTAGCTCAGGTGATGTCGTAGAACAAGCTTCTCTACGCACACCTCCGGTACCCAGAGTTTTCAGTATTGGCTGTTTTCAGAATTACGCCGAAACACCATATCTTTATGTATGCAATCTTTTCAACTTCCCTTGATAACCAGAGTCTTGCAAATAGTACTTTACCGTCTAGATCACATCGTAATTTTCTTGTAATTCCTGTATATTACTTGTATACTCCTCCACCTCATCCTCATACTGCAACAGCTTTATAAAATTGAGCTGAAACTCACTTTGGTCTTCTACTTAATCCTCCACCTCTTCTGGTCCCCCTAGCAACCTCGATAAACAATCTGCCATCTGGTTCTCATTCCCCGGCAGATACTTCACTTCGAATTCAAATTCTTGCATAAACAACCTCCACCGGCCCAACCACCCTTATGTTAATCTGCAACTCATTAAAAAGGACAGTACCTTGTGGTCCATCTAAACTGTGGTCTTACTCGCCGTAAAGATGTACATAAACTTTCGAAAACTCAACACAATTGAAAGGATTTCCTTCTCCGTGACGGTGTACCATCGTTCGTGTTTCCCCAGCAGCTGTCTTGTGAAAGTGATAGTCCGATACTCAACCTCTGCAACTTTCATGATTACCTAGAAAACTTCGGCCCCTAGCCCGTAGGAAGAAGTATCTTCTGACAAACACACATCCTGATTCCAGTCGGGGTGTGACAACGTGATGCACTCCATCAAAACCTGCTTAATCTGCATAAAACCCCTCTCACACTCCAGCATGCACTCCCATGGCATCTTCTTTTTTTTCAGTTCACTTAAATGGATGCTGTTCATTACCTACCATTTCATAAACTTCCTATAATAGCCGCATAATCTAAGGAAGCTCTTAAACTGAACCTTGTTCTATGGCCAACGAAACTATCGCCTCCAACTTCGATTCGTTTACCGTCACACCCTTTGGGGTTATCAAGTGGCCAGGAAATTTAGTCTTTCACTCATGAAGACACATTTCTTCTACCTAAGCGTCATTCATTTTCTCATGGTCTTTAGAACCTCTCTCAGTTTCTTTCTATGTTCCTTAAATGTTCCCGAAACTATCACCATGTCATCTACATAAGTTATTACTTTATCTCGCAGGCTCCTCCCGAACACATGATCCAAGACCCTTATAAAGCTCGCTATGGCGTTAATTAAGTTTAACGGAACACACAAACATGGTAGCACTTTACCTCAAAGCGGAAAGCCGTATATTTTCATGATTCCTTCTCCAGTGGAACCTGCCAATAGCTTGAAGTCATATCCAGTGAGGTCATGTATTTCGCGCCTTAAAATCTCCACAGTAGCTCATCCACCGGTTGCAGGTGGTCCCTTTCAGTTATGAATATTCTGTTGAGGGCTCACGCCTCTAGAACCAGCCTCACCGACTTGTCCGTCTTCTGAAAGTCTAGTAGTGGGTTTATGTACTCACACCTGCCATCTCCATACTGTCTAATGCTTCTTGTACCTTCACCCGTTGCACTAGCAGTGTCGAGTATGATTTCGCTGATAAGCTCTGCTCCTCTTTGAATTTTAACTTACACGTATAACCTTTAATGCGCCCAGGCACATCCGAAAACACGTCGGGGAACTCGTCAGTAATATCCACATCAGTAATATCCTGTACACCCCGTTCGGGTTCTGTTGGATTGTGATTTATTTCCAATCCAAGGCATTCTTATCTGTGTCTATCTGATTTGGCATCTCCCCAAGAGATCATCCGTATTCCACTTGATTTTTCTATACTGCCTGGTGCCTTCTTCAGTTTCATCTTGATACGTTTTCCTGCGTTAGTATATGTCAGCGTCCCCTCCTTCAAATCCAGAATTGCTTCCACCTCCATAAGCCAGCCAGTTCCTAGAATGAAGTCTACATTAAATCCAGGTATCACATATGATTCCGTCTCTACTCGGTGTCCTCCGATTTATCCTACAACTTGTAACACCTATTTGAATGAATAAAATTTCTCGGGTAAGTGGCCGCGTTAGTCCATCGATCAAACACGACTTTTCGGTGGTCACAATCTCTGCCGTCATTGTCAAGTCACTTGTTGTAGTCCAGGGGTGGCCAACATGATTAGACCCAAGATCTACTGTATACTGGTAAAACCCTGTGCGACCTACGAGATACATACTTCTTGAAATTTGAAATGAAACAGTATAGTTCAGTACACAATTATGTAGTATTTTTTTTTTATTAAGAGGGAAAACATATAACTGAAAATTATTCTTGGTAACTACTTACTTATATTAGTGTGAGAATTGCGTCTTCCTCTAGATTAGCAAAATCAGGTTTGGAAATTGCCAAACTAAAAGTATCCAATGTATGAGCGTCTGTGAAGCAAGAACGTTGTTTATTTTTTGTTTGTTTTAAGTAGGAAAATGGTGATTCACATAAATATGTTCAACCAAAACACGAATGCAGTTGCTTAACACATTTCTTCAAGTTTGGATATTTCTCGTTGGAAACCAATTACCAGAAATCTAGACCTGAGGATGACCTTGCTTTTAGAAATATGTCGTAACGCAGAGTAACAATTTCGTTTTCAAATATCGTTTGGTCCATTTGAAATGTATCTGCAAATTTTTAAGCCATTTCATAGATATCATTATGATTAATGGAATTATTAAACGGATAACTGATGAATTCCTCCAACTTATCAATTTTTTTGAAATCACTAAAGCAAATTTCGAAGTCTGATACCACTGCCTTGCCACGATCGACTGGACTAATAGCCGCGATCGATCGGTCGATCGCGATCAACCGGTTGGCCATCCCTGTTGTAATCTCTCTGAAAAACATATAGTAACCGCTCCGGAATCAAGTAACGCCTCTACTTCTCGATCTTTAAAGGTTACCATTACTTTACGACTCCCTTCGCTATAGGTAATTGCCTCCTTGCAGCAACAGTTCTAGTAATTCCTCGCCGTAGGAGTATTCGTCTTGCCCACTTCGCTGTTGTGAGCCGCTAATGTTTACACTCGTAACTACGGTCGCGCCGCACCCGTCAGCTGTCGCGTGGCCATGTTGCTCCGCTGAGCGTGGTTGTCAACTTCTCGTTCGCGTCGCCGCCGTTAACTCGTCACGCACTTTCTCCACATCGCTCTCTTACTTTAATCTTCAGGCTATCTAGAGTGACTTCACCAGATTCTTCAGAGAACATACCACAAGGCTGCCCGTTGACTTCTGTGCGATCTCTTCGCAGAGGTTTGCTAAATCGCCGTCGATCGTCTGCTGAACGAACGATCACTTAATTTCATGGATTTCATCTCTTCCTTGCTCGTCATCTCCAAACATTAGTCCTCCATATTCTTCCGACCTTAGTTTCGATAAAATCGTCTCTGCTAATGCTACTGATCTAGGTATTTTTTCTTTCTTAGACTAGAACCCTCCATCGTTACCGCCTCTTCTGTGAGCTCCGCATTAGGTAGCGTCGTATCGTCTCCTGTACCCACCGAGGCTGTAGCAGTGACAGACACTAGTTTACCTGACGTCCACTTTTCACAACTGCTACCTGCGCTGGAAGGGCCGGCCACTTCCGGTGGCCTATCACCACTAATTTGTCCCTGGTACGCATCTGTATATACGCCTGCTCCGCCTCCGCGACAGCGTCCAAATCCGCTTCTCTGTCCTCTGCTATTGCATCCGTCGCGATTCCGATCTTCAAAATGATGGAAGCTCCATTGCTGCCTCTGGGAGTTACCTCTTTCCCCTTTCCAGGCTTTTCCTTCCAGTTGTTCTTTCTCAACGAATTGTGTTGTTTGCGTCAACCCATATTCTTTTGCTCTCAGGCTCTTCTCTTGATCGTCCAACCTAACCGACATCTTCACCGCTTCATCGGTAGGACATTATTATGGCTAACGAACACCAGCTGTGTTGACTCTGGCAAACGTGTGCTGACCATTCGCACGTTTTCCCCTTCGCTTGTCTTTCGACAAGGCTAACCCGTCATCATCGATGACAATAAAATGAAAATGAATATACTATTCAAGGAAAGTTTTTCCAAACGAATTAACTTATAGAGCGACTATATGTTAGTTTGCATGAGCCAAAAAAAAGAATATATCATTGCAACTATTCCCGAACATGTGCAATGTCATCCATTGTTAATTATCATCACTCGACCACTTTTCACCTCTTATTTTCCAGCGTGTTAAACACGGTGCTCGTTGTTTTTACTGCTAACCACACTGTCCTGTCAAGTAGGACGTCATGTAACGTTGTAAATCAGCATATAGAGAGGTGAATAATCAATGCTGTGTGCCTGTCCATAACACACAAGTTTAATAGACGACTAGCTCATATATTACAACGTCCTTTCACATCTTATTAATAAGTTAAGTTTTCGGTTACCAGCCTGTGAACTATACTAGAACATTATAATGAATGGGATCATTTACAAACAACAACACCGAAGTCTAGTCTGGTTAATAACATTGTTTAGAAACACTTTATTGCGGTCGCTCTAGAAGTAGCTATCAGAAAAAAAACGATTATATTGATTTTTCTCCCCCGAAATTGCAGATTCTAAGTAAGGTAGAAAAAATGAATCGTAAGTAGTTTACACTAGTTACACTCCACACACATTATAAATGTGTTCTCCTTTATCAGCGTCTCTTGCTTTTCTCTCCACAGTCTTCAAGGGTGCGCACATAAACCACCTAGCTCCATTTTGGCATCCTGTGAACCACCTACCCCCCCCCCCCTCTACTCCCCTCTTTCCAGGTAGCCCGAAGGGGCATTTGATTCCAGGAGACATTTTGTAATGTTTTCTCATGTCAGTCGGAGAAAATTAAATGAACGAAATAAATATCACATGCTGTTGTGTGTCCTGTATCTAATATTAACTGTGAAAAATGATATGAATGGAAAGTTACGTGGCCTGGCTCGGGACCCCTTCCCCCCTCCCTCACGTGGCACAGCGTAGATTTTCAGGCAACCCCTCCCCCTCACTAGACTGAGCCACTTAGTTTGTGGATGCTCCCCAAGCACCAATCACACTTACGATCCAGGTCGATATATATCAAACAAATAACAATTCGAACTTATGATGATAGAGGATGCGCCTACTTTTAAATAAACATTCCTGGCACTACTATTGTGATATGGTCTCTACGATACAATGGCCATGTTGAATGTTCCTCATTTTATCATTGACTGTCCCCCACTACCTCTCTAAAGCGATAATTCTCTCTATCGCTCTGCGATTCTCCATCCTTACCAGGCCACAGGCACTTATAAACTCAATATTACGTTACAAAATAATGGTAATGGAACTTGGAGGGATATTTGCCAAATAATAAGGAATATAGCACAGAAGGAAAAACGTAGCCATGCAGGGTATGGAAAGAATATGTCGAAGAAACAATAAACTAGTTCCCCTGTGAAAAAAAGTCCAATGCAGTGTATACGCAGCATATACAGTAGGGGTACCTTCCCTACGGTACTGGGATTTAACTTTAGAACCATAGTAAATCTTATTTATCACCTCTTTTTTATCTTTAATTGAAAGGGTTGAATTTGATAGGTACTCTAACTTTAATATGCAAGGGCTTTGATTATTTTCCAGGATCACAGGGAACTTACCACAATGAGATATTTATTGATGATCGCTGGCAATTACAATCCTGGGCGAATTTAACGTTAAACATAACATACAAAATTATATATGTGGCAAAGCAACGCCCAGAGCTACATTTAGCCAGTTATGCAAGCAAACAAATGATGAACTTTACGTTAAATCCAACTTAAATAATCAATATAAAAATTACATAAACGCACAATATTCAAGCTGCATTATAATAACTTCGTGAACAACAGAATTCAATTCAGTTTGAGCTATGATGCTAATACGTCAGGCGCCACAAATGGTCCGTAGATGCCATTTGAAAAGAAAGTGAAAGACGGTACAAAGCTTTGAATGAACACAACTAGTTCCAGACAAATATGTCTTTACACAAATAGGCCTTTATACGTTTGGGCCTGCTAGCTCAGTGGGTTTCACTTATCAATTTCGAGCATTGATGTCTCAGGTCACTTATGGGTCACTAATAGTTTCCTAAAATGCACAGGCTATGACTTCGATGGCTAAACACATTACCAATTGAGTCTGCGGAAACTGGCGGTGTGGTAGGAGATGGCTCGCGGCTCGCGAGAAACATTCCCGCATTCGGAAAACCGAACGCTCCCGGCTGCCAGATAGTATTCCTCAGCCTCGGCTGAAGTCAGAAGCAGAGTCCAGGGCTGCGTCCATAGCCAGTGTCCAGAGCAGCGTGCAGAAACCAGAGTCCAGAACAAAAAGCCGAACCAGAATAGAATGACCTCTCGCCGCGTCTTCAGCTCGCAGCTCAACCTGATAGAGCCTATATAAAGAAATCAGTAGAAGGACAGAGTTTAGTTTTATAGTTAGTTTACAATAAGTTATACAGATTGTCTTTCCAACTGCGTCAGTAGTATCTCTGGATTGTATCTATGCATGTGAAAAATATCGGTGACTTGTTGTTTTGGAAAATAAACAAAAATCTTAAACTGAGTATGGTGGACTATTTAATTAATTACTACTGTAATTAAACCACCAAAGAACCTGATAAGCGGTTCCCAATTTTTTTTGGTCACAGATTTTTAGACGGATCCCCATTTTTATAAGCATAAGCTGAAAAACCAGTCCTACATCGGCAAGTCGCCCCAAACGGAAGCACAACCATGATAGCCTTCTCATGGCGAGGTTATGACTCTTCTCAACGAAGATTTTATTTAATTCTCGGACGGAACACGGAACCCCAGGGTTCCGCGGACCACGATCTGGGAAACACTGCAATAGAGGAAATTAAATACTTGATGCACCTAAAAATACATGTCGAATGCAGTTTATATACAGCATAAGGGCCGCTAAATCATATTCTGTAGAGAAAACGAAATGCTTGGTGCGCTGTGAATCTGATTTCGAATCGAATGCATATGCAGCATATGGAGCGATAAATCAGATTCTATAGAATTAATGACTAACTTGATACTCTGTGAAACGAGATATTGAAATTAGCTTCCACAGGTGTTCTGTACCGTCTTTGTAAAGAGCGTGACTTCTTACAGAACACCATGTTGGAACATAAAGTTTAACAACATATGTTGTTAGAGTAATTATATTTTCCAGAAGGAACTTCGTCAGAAACATAAAAGACGGAGAATTCTGTCAGCTCTATTGAATTTGTACAAAGATCAGCGTTCACCCTCCGAGCTTTATTTTAAAAATTTAATCGGGGCGGACTTACAGGTAGGTTCTGACGACACAAAAGTAGTATCCAATCGAAAAATATGACGACACAAAAGTATTATCCAATCGAAAAATATAAATTTTCAGATCACTGATAGGTTTACATGTGGAGTAGTATTCGCGTATCTCGAAATTGATATAACACCTTAACCCCGTCCTGCAACAACGTCATCATGCCCTTATTTATAGTAAAGTGTGAGGCAGAGAGTATTTGAAAAAATTCTAGGCTACATCGCCAACATCAACCTTGTCCATAAACAATGTAGCTCCATTTTGGCCTCCTGTGAACCCCCGAAGCCCCCCACTTAGCCCGACGTGGCTTTTGCCTCAACCCCCCCCCCCCACCTCCCCCACGTAGCACACAGCTTTTTTTCCTATTGATTCCAGAAGATATTTTGCACTGTTTTCTCTTGTCAGACTATCATAAATTAGCTACGTACGGAGATAGTTAAATGACAGAAATAAATATTCACATGCTGTTGTGTGTTCTGTACCTTATTTTAACTGTGACAAATAATGTGAATAAGAAGCTACGTGGCTTGGCTTGGAAACCCCCTCCCCACCCCCCCACGTAACTCAGCGTAGCTTTCCAACCAACCCCTCCCCACCCCCTCTTAGACTAAACTACGTAGTTTATTGACGCTCCCTAGCAGTTATTCGAAAGTGATACAGGTGACGATAAATGTAGCTTTGTGGAAGAGTGGTTGGTCTTAACGCTGATGGAGAACACAAACAAAAGAATTTGTGTCGCTGTAAGGTATTTCCTCATGTAGGTGAGGAATTTCATAACGGTGTGTGCACTCCGAATTCCTTACTAAAATATTACTGACAATGGTTCCCTCGTGTTATCGCTTTTCTTACTACCTGTATGAGAAAATTTATCTCAATTTTACGAGAAAACAAATCATTTGTCATTACAGTGGCTTAGAATGCCTCATTTGGGAGGATCCTACCAACGAACGGGTTGTTGACTAAGTTAATTTATTAGATATGACAAGGTTTACTATAGGAATGTCCTATTTGCTTCCACCAGATTTTAAAGTATTATGGGTCGGTGTTACCCAAACTTTTTTTTTTTTTTTTTTTTGAGTCATTAGCCACACACGTCAACAACACACGCCTGTAACACACTGTTTTGTATGTGTTAGTTGTCTCCTCCTCGCTTGAGAGGAACAGTGCAGTCTGTACCCAGTGGATCTAGGTCTCAGGATGCCCATTGAGAACCCTTTTTATTTACCTTCAGATACTGTTACTAGTTCCAAATGTCAGAATATATTACCCACCAATCTACTATAGAGACAAGGTCTTAATGTGTGTATTGAGGTGCATAGTGTTTGATTCAGTGATACTGCTTCATCTGATGGAGAGGACAGAATTAGCTATCGAACTATTGTGTTTTGAAGAAGCTATTCCTTTTGGAGATCAGCGAGCAATCACAGAATGCTATTAACGTTATCTCTGAGATTAATTATAAAAATTAAGAATATAAGTGGTCCTATAACCTTTACTCGAATCAACATCTAGAGTAGAAGAGGCTTCCACATATACAATGACATGCTGTGAACGGCCAATTTGAAATTCTCATATCCATTCAGAAATCTGATCCGATATACCGTAAGCTCGAAATTTAATTTAATTTAATTTAATTGCAATGGAGCACAGGCTCCGGTGGCAATTTCCCTACACCCCCATCTTCACCCTATCCTGCACCCACCTACATTTGCCCACTACAAATTTTATCTTTAAATTCTTTTAACGTTTTCGGTAAGTTATTAATCATTCCCCTTGGTAACTCATTCCAATCCCTTACACCCTTACCTAAAAAAGAAAATCTTCCCACACCCTTGTGCCTGAAATCGAGTGCCAGCTTGTGGTAATGGTCATCTTTTCCCTTCCATGAACTACTTTTCATACGTACTGCAATATATTTCCATACCTCATCGCCAGTATACGCCCTGTACACTCCCATGACCATCCTCATCCTCCTCCTGTCTTGCAATGAATCCCATTCCAGCTCCTTTATCATATCTGTCACTGATTGCATTCTGCGATAATTTCCAGAAGCAAATCTAGCAGCCTTTCTTTGCACCTGTATTTGATACTCAAAATGTGGGTCCCATACTACACTACCATATTCGATCAATGGTCTGACCAAACTTTTGTAACCCAATTCCTTTACTTCTCTCGTGCATCCCCTCATCACTCTCTCCAACAAGTGCAGGATTTTGAAACCTTTTCCTACCACCTGTCCAATATTTCCAGCCCAGTTAAGCTTGTTATCAAATGTAATGCCTAGATATTTACATTTCAAGTCTTCAGCAAGCAATTCTTTCCCCACCTTATATTCGTAATTAACCTTTTGTTTTTTATTTGTGAATCTAATTAGCTGACTCTTCTTTGGATTTATCTTCATCCCATGTTTACCAACCCAATTAGATATCCTGTCCAGATCACCCTGCAACTGTTTACAGTCCTCTATCGTTTTGATCCTTTTATACAGCATTATGTCATCTGCAAACAATCTAATTTCAGATAGTAAACAATCAACACAATTATTCATTAGAATAATGAATACCAATGCTCCCAATACGCTACCCTGCGGCACTCAAAAACTTCGCTAAAAGGCGATTGTGTGGTACAGAGTCTAAAACTTTCTGAAAATCCAAGAAAAATTGCAACTTGTGAATTTCCTTCAGTAACTTTGATAAAGGCGTGCGAAAATAGGGCCAAATACGTTTCACATAATTTGTTCTTCCGAATAGCGTATTGGTTCGGTATAAGAATTCATTGTCGATTAGATACTTCATGATATTAGAGCATATACCGTATTCGAGAACTCTAATGCAAAGAGATATTAGAGACATGACTCGATAATTTCTAAGATCCCTTCGATCTCCTTTCTTTAAAAATGGGAATTACATAGGCAAGTTTCCAGTCGATGGTACTTTTCTTCTTTTATAAAGATTTAAAGTATATTTTAGAGTAAAAGAATTGTTCGGTTTCTGTCCCGTAATCTGTATTTATTTTTAACGAAACGTGTTGCTTTCCCGAAATTCTGGAGATTAAATAGGATTACAATACCTGCACTATCTGTTCATAACGAATCCATCCATACCTAATGGAAAGACAAGTTCATAAAAGTTTATTGGAAATTTTTGCAACGTCCCTGCCTTTTAATGACATATTTACCGCTGTTATCTCAGCAGTAATTAAAACTTGCTGATTTAAATGAAAGAGAGCTAATCCGGAATAAGATTCATTTCTCATTTTTATTTGTTCGTCTGCGTTGCTGCAAACACTGCTCAGTCACAACGTTGATATCACGTTTAATTTAGCAACAACTAAGGAAGGAAGGTGAGTCTACATTAGGAAAACAGGAATATTTAGTATTACTGTTATTGCTGCCATAGTACGATATAAAGAACGAGTCCTCTAAACGTAATAATTGGGTCGCACCAGAGTTACGCACACAGGTTGTTACGAGGATCCGCTCAGTGAGTTGTGACCAGCAAAATACGAGCCATGAAGGTGAATCGACCAGTAGGTACTGTTTAGAAGTACAGGTTGCAAAATTTTACAACTAGTATGGAATCGTCACTAAACCAATACAGCTTACTACCACGTCGACTGTCCGTTTATCGCTGTTTTTTGACTATCGCTTTGTCCGAAATGTTTTAATGAATTTTACAGACAGGCCATCAAATGATCAAAACTGAATCATTTCATAGATTTAATATTTAAGAGAAAGAACAGAACAAATACTTGTAGCTACGATGTCAGTGAAAGGAATTTTCGATTAGGAAAACAGACACATCCCCCAAACAAGAGGCCGAGTTCGGGTCATTGTTCAAGGGGGTTCGACACAGCAGGGAGCCGGATCAGGTATGCTGCATTCCTGCGTGTCGCCTATTGGGTCGGCATCTTTTAGCCAAGTAAAACTTTTGTGAGGTTAACTGAGTGACAGAGTTTTGTTAGCATGCAAGTGAAACAGCTCTTAAGGTTGTTTTTATATTATTTCTGATCTGCGGCGGCTTTGGCAGGGAGTCGGACACTTAAGTCGCAGCTGCTACTGAGGCCTGTACTATAGTGGCAGTCACGAAATTAGTCCTGTGAAGGTCACGGAGTGTCCGAACAGTGTTGCAAATCAGCAAAAAAAATCAACTTTCAGTAATGAGTGCGAAAAAATTTCTAAACCATAATACTTAACATGCGGAACAAGGTGATGTACTTTATAATTCCAAACAATTGTGTAACTATTTTTTTAAAAAATAGTAATTTGATTCCATGAAAATTAGAAATCAAAATACTTTTTCACTTCAACCGACAGAAAAAGCAATAAAAATAATAAGAAATAACTAAAAAAAAAATATGCGCCTTCCTGAAAGTTAACCGACTCATACCGAATACATTCTAGTCATTAAATAGGAAAGCATGTGAATAAAAAAAAAATGTTACACGAAGCGCTTAGTTGTTTCGGCTGTGTAATGTAAAATGTTGTCGCTGACTAACTTCCGTTTTATTTGTTTACATAATAACTTCCAGCGAGAAAGTTTCTAAGAAAACACTGAAATTAATTCTGGTAGCAGGCAAAACCTCTTCAGACAACCCCTTTTGGATTGTTTCACAGTTTATATTTGCGCGAATGATTGCGCGCAGTGCATGCTCCAGTGCCGGCTGGTCGGTCGGTTCGTTTACGACTGAGAAACACATTTCCTGTCCTCCACAGAAAAGCTGTTTTCAGCTTCTGTAAGAATTATTATTGTCATTGTACATAATGGACCATACATGGCAAATTTCGCGAGAAATCTTCAAAAGCAAAGACAAAACGAAAATTAATTTATCAAATATAAGGGACCGATTATACATAGAAATGGCTGCCACAAATACCTCCATTTCAGTGTTTGTAATTTATCGAAGTATTTTTTTGGTTTTTTGCGTATTAGTTATTGGTAATATTCCTTAAAAATAATTTAAAATATCTGCTACAATGATTTTAATTAGGTTTCCAATGCCCAGGCGGCCTGCAGGTTTACGAATATTACGTCTGTTAATACACTAATTGCATGATTATGTTCCTGAACATCACCACCATTAACATTACTCGAATAGGTATTAAACTAAGGAAATAAAGCGACCGCGTGTAAAGATACGCATGGACGACCAGCAAAAGCTAATGTGGCAATGTCGCCGGCCCAACCAAGGAACAGAGGGTTGGTGCGGGCAGGGGAGGCAGTGGAGACTACGTGACCTTGGCAGGTCTAATTTCATGCGCCGACTATAATGGGGTACAGGTTAGCGGAGGTCTAAGCCTGTACATGGAGAGGCCCGCCAACCGCGAAATTCAGTGCGATCATTGTAAAAGTGTGTCGTCGTCGTCATAGCACCTTTATTGCCTTTTCTTAACTGGCAGGGGGATGGCAGGGTGTGTTGTCCGTGGACATTGCCTCCAGAAGTATTTGGGCTTTACCGTTTGTGTGTCTTCTCGGTGGTGTTTGTTTGAGTTAGATGATTAGACTTAATGGTCTCTTATGACGGTCAATGGTGATATCAGCGACCGATGTTGTTTACTTTCGGGTTATTGCTTCTATTTGAACTTGTGTAGAAACTTCAGCCAGTTGTCTAAATCTGTCATGAAGATATGGAACTCCAGTAGCTTCATGGAGTGCATAGGTGGGAAATCTGGCTGGAAGGTGCAGGGCACTTTTCAGTTCCCTGTTTTGTATAGTTTGTAGTCTGAGTATATGGCTGTCAGCAGCGTATGCACACTGGACAGGCATACTCAATAATAGGTCTTACTAGGGTCGTGTAGATCTTAATGCCAGTGCTTGGGGCTAAATTGTTGTCTATGTTAAGAAGCGAGTAGAGGCTGTGAAGACTCGCGCTTGCTTTCCTGTGGACGTCATTTATATGAGATTTCCAGGTTTGTCTCCTAAACGTGTTAGGTGGTAAATTTGCCATCCTGCATAGGCTGAATGGTAAACGGAGGAACCTGTGGTGCTGAGTAACCACAAAAATCGGGGTAAATGTCCTATATAAACTCTAAACTGCATTGGATTTCAATTTTGATCGAATCTGAGACGCCTTGGCAGGGAGACCTGTATGATAAAAGAGTTTCACAGTGCGCTAATATTTTTTTTTTTTATGTTAGCTGAGATGGCGCCCTTAACGAGTAAGAAGTTTTTATGTAAAATGTAAATTCCAATCATGAATTTAATGGAGTCTTTAAGTTTATTGCTTAAAACTGTCATTTTGTTAAATAAATTATAAATTGTGAAATTTCATCGTTGCTTTTTGAAAAATGTAACAAAATATCCCTTCTAGATTATGCAATTTTAAAATCATAAATAATTTAAATATCATAATGAATAATTCACTCAAACTAAGTGCTTTTTATCGCTTTTTATTTAATATTTCAGCCACCAGGCACGAACCACCGGCACATTATTTATTACCAGTATTGATGAAGGTTATCCAACGCACACAAAACACCTGCATCTCATAATCTTGACAAGAAGTCTGTCTGTGTATTTCAGAAATGATTTTCACAGCACATTTTGTGACTGGAACTTATGTGCCTGTGAGGATAATTTAAGTGGTTCGACAAGGTCTAATAAGCGAGCATTGTGTCTGATAAGTAATAGTGGGCGCTTCCTTCCGATATCGACTAGCACAGTTTAACCCAACAGCGTCCCGTAATGGAGATAGATTAACAGCAATTTTGTTTTCGTGGACCAAGGGAACTATTAGCACGAATATAGTACTTGGATAATACTCAGAAATAAACACTGCCAAAGAAATTGAATTTTTTTGTTCGTTTTCAGAACACGTTTTTACTATTTTTATGGAAATATCTTCAACGATATCTCCTATTCATTGTACATATATATATGTTAACATGTGGTTATGTTATTATATTTTCTACACTGTAAAAAATCTCGAGATCTAAGCGATAGAAAAAAATTATCCTTTACTTTCGATTTGTTTCATCGTGTTATATAAGATTCTATTACCCAATAACATCGCCGCGGTTATCGTAGAGCTTCCATAATCATCATATCATCATATATATTACTTCTATAAGGTATTTTTTTGTCACAAGCCTATATCTTCCTTCATACTTAACCGAAATCAATGAATGAGGTGTCATTTTAAAGCTTATGGTCTCCACTTTGGTTAAATCGTATTTTAAGCAAGAGAGTTTTCGGAATTTGACCCTTAAAGGGCAAAAATGTAAATTTTTCTAAAATGCTGTTTTCTGTGTTACGAGTCAGTTATCTCCGTGTATACCTATCTGAAACCGTTTTATGAAGTATCGTTTTAAAGATTAAGATCTCCGCTTTAGTGACGTCATATATTAAGCCAGAAAGTTTTCGGAATTCGACCCTTAAAGGGCAAAAATGTCAATATTTTGCAATGCGTTTTTGTGTCAAGAGCAATTTATCTCCCTTAATATCTAACCGATATATATAAATGAGGTATCATATTGAAGAATAAGGTCTCCGCCACGGTAACATTATATTTCAAGAAAGAATTTTTCGTTTTTCGACCCTTAAAGAGCAAAAATGTCACTTTTTCTAAAATGCGTTTTTTTTGTATCTCGAGCCATTTATCTCCCTGGATATCTAACCAAAATCGATGAATGAGGTAGGATTATGAGGAGTAATGTCTCAGCTTTGTGACATCATATTTTAGGAAAGAATGTTTTTGGAATTCAACCATTAAAGGAAAAAAGTATAAATTTTTCTATTACCGATTTTTGTGTCACGGGCGATTTATCTCCCTTGATATCTAACCGATATAGATAAATGAGGTTATCATTTTAAAGAATAAGGTCTCCGCCGTGGTAACATTATATTTTAACAAAGGAATTTTTCGTAATTCGACCCTTATAGGGCAAAAATGTCACTTTTTCTAAAATACGTTATTTTGTATCTCGAGCCATTAATCTCCCTGGATATCTAACCAAAATCGATAAATGAGGTAGGATTATGAGGAGTAATGTCTCAGCTTTTTGACATCATATTTTAAGAAAGAATGTTTTTGGAATTCAACCATTAAAGGAAAAAAGTATAAATTTTTCTATTACCGATTTTTGTGTCACGGGCGATTTATCTCCCTTGATATCTAACCGATATAGATAAATGAGGTTATCATATTAAAGAATAAGGTCTCCGCCGTGGTAACATTATATTTTAACAAAGGAATTTTTCGTAATTCGACCCTTATAGGGCAAAAATGTCAATTTTTCTAAAATGCGTTTTTTGTATCTTGTAGCATATACGCTAAGACTAGATTCTAAGTGTTGACATTAAGTGACAATTATCTTTGGTCAGCGGGCGCTGCCAAAGAATAATATAATTAGTATGAGAGAGGTAATCGCTGTGAGAACAAAAGAGAGTAACGACTGTGTTAAACTTGCGAGAGTTTCTGTATTTTGGATATATGAATTTGAATAAACGTCTAATGTTGTTGGTGTTCCTTATATGTGTGGTTTTTCTTGGTTTAACAAATATTATTTTCACTTAAAGGCATTACATTAATATGCAACAACTGCCGAATTAAATAAAATGAATCATCGGCAGTTTATAACCTGGCTTGCCTGGTAAGGTTGGAAAGAATAATATAGCCCTGTTATATTTGGCGACCCTGCCAGGATTTACGGGTGTTAATCACTACTAATGAGCATAGCACCCTAAACGACTTAACTTCTGATGACGCAGTGGAAGCGGCGAGTTCCAGATTTTCATTCTACGCAGCGCGGCAAGTAGAGAAAATTCCATTTATAAGTTCTGAGGTGGCAGTAATCATCAGTAATAAAAATAATAAAAAAAAAGTAATTAAAATTTGAACACTGAGTGAATAACGTACAGTAAAGAACTTGAAACTGAAGCAGTGATTGTTATTGAGAATGTCTTTCTTCAGTAGTAAATCATTTATTATTTTGATAAGGAGTGAGTAGTGTATAATAAAGAAGTTAAATATGAAGCAGTGATTTTTGCTGTGGGGATTGGCTCTCCTGAGTAGTAAAATTTTTGTTGTTGCTTGTAATATATGTATTATATATAATAATTGTATGAAGTTTGCTAGAATGAGTGCCGAAAAGAGTACTGACCTAAAGAGTATGGACCTTGAATTGATATTAAATGCCATAATGCAAATGAGTCAAGGATTTGAACAGAGCCAAGAAAAAACCAGACAAGGATTTGAACAGAGCCTAGAAAAAACCAGACAAGGATTTGAACAGAGCCAAGAAAAAACCAGACAAGACATCGGGATAATTAATGAAAAACTCACGCAAGTCATACAAAGGAGTCAAGAATCTGAGAAAAGGATTATGGAAAGTATTAATCAGAATATTAAAAGGACAGAAGAAACGATAGTAAGTGTGTCTGGAAGAAATTTGAAGGTGGAGAAGGAGTCAGAAAAAGAACTGAAAACAACTGGGGAAGATACCATTGAAATCAAGAAAGTTATGGAGCAAGATGTCGTTGTTTTAATGGATCACTATATGGATGAAAAGGAGAAAACTATTGTTGAAACTGTAGAAATGTCATTAAATAAAAAAAATAGAAGGAAGTCCGAAAAATGTGGAAAATAAAATGGAAAAAATTTTGGAAGGCCAAGTACGAAGTTATGTAGAAGCTATTGAAGAAAAAATGAGTATAGCAGAAGCACGAAAAGAGTCGTTAAAAGATACATTCCAGGAAGAAGAATTAGCAGATAATGATAGCAAGATACCTTTAAGTATTAGCGAATGTGAAGCAAGTGAAAATGTTCCTAGCAGCGATGGGGAAGAGTACGAATGCAGAAGTAGTGAAAATGAATATAAAGAAAATGATGAAAGTGGAATAAGAATGTTTTTTATAAGGAGTTATGACGAGGAAGATGATGAAAATGTATCGCAGATGGAAACCGAAGAAAAGAATATTGTACCAGGTCCAGGTAGCTATAAAAGAACGAAAGTATTTTTCCGGCGTGATAATACAGAAGCCGCTACATATGTTTCTTTTGATGAAAAGGGATCGATGGAAGTATTGCTTCAGGACACAATCGATGACGGCCGACACCGAATTGCTTCAAATTATTTGAGAAAAGAGGACCCACCTGATATAAGTACAAGAGAAGTAGTTGAATGGTCTCATGAAAAGGAAAACTGGAAAACAAGAAAGAAATTACATGAAGGATTGGAAGAATATGAAGAAGCGGCAGAAATGAATTGGAAGAGCCGAAAAAAAAAAAACTACGGTAGAACTACGTGTATGCAAGAAGCTTATCGGGGATGGAACTGTGCAACCACATTGCCACATCACAATCAAATGCATACGAGAGATTGCAGGATTTAATGGGCTCAGTGATGCTTTCAAGAGGCTGGATTTTAGAAATGCTGTACATGATGTCCGTCGCTTCAATTATATTTGCAAACTAAATTTGAGAAGTATTGTCAGACATTGTATTCAAGGAGAAAACGGTGTCATCCATTGTGTATTTCAATAACTTCTCGGCAAATAAAAAATTGTGATAAATTCATTAATCTGCCTCGAAGTGGGGGCAGGTGTAGCATATACGCTAAGACTAGATTCTAAGTGTTGACATTAAGTGACAATTATCTTTGGTCAGCGGCAGTTTATAACCTGGCTTGCCTGGTAAGGTTGGAAAGAATAATACAGCCCTGTTATAATCTCGAGCCATTTATGTCCCTGGATATCTAACCAAAATCGATAAATGAAGTAGGAATATAAGGAGTAATGGATCAGCTTTGTGAAATAATATTTTAAGAGAGAATGTTTTGGAATTCAACCCTTAAAGGAAAAAAGTATAAATTTTTCTATAACCGATTTTTGTGTCTCGAGCGATTTATCTCCCTTGATATCTAACCGATATAGATAAATGAGGTATCATATTAAAGAATAAGGTCTCCGCCGTGGTAACATTATATTCTAAGAAACGAATTTTTCGTAATTCGACCCATAAAGCGCAAAAATGTCAATATTTCTAAAATACGTTTTTTGTGTTTCGAGCCATTTATCTCCCTGGATTTCTAACCAAAATCGATAAATGAAGTAGGAGTATGAAGAGTAATGACTGAACTTTGTGACATTATATTCAACCTCACTATTCATCGCATTTTATTCGCGAAATTTTCGCACGGGTCGTCTAGTATATATTATTTCTATATGGTATTTTTTTGTCACAAGCCTGTATCTTCCTTCATACTTTAACGAAATCAATGAATGTGGTGTCATTTTAAAGGATATGGTCTCCACTTTGGTCACATCATATTTTAAGAAATGAAGTTTTCGGAATTCGACCCTTAAAGGGCAAAAATGTCAATATTTCTAAAATGCTGTTTTCTGTGTTACGAGTCATTTATCTCCCTCGATACCTATCTGAGATCGTTTAATGAAGTATCATTTTAAAGATTAAGTTCTCCACTTTAGTGACGTCAGATATTAAGACAGAAATATTTCAGCATTCGACCCCTAAAGGGCAAAAGTATCAATATTTTTGCAATGCGTTTTTGTGTCACGAGCGATTTATCTCTCTTAATATCTAACAGACATAGATAAATTTGGTATCATATTAAAGACTGAGGTCTTCGCCGTGGTAACATTATATTTTAACAATGAAATTTTTCGTAATTCGACCCTTAAAGGGCAAAAATGTTAATTTTTGTACAATGCGTTTTTTGTATCTAGAGCCATTTATCTCCATTAATATCTAATCAAAATCAATAAATGAAGTAGGATTATGGGGAGTAATGTCTCAGCTTTGTGACATCATATTTTAAGGACGAATGTTTCTGGAATTCAACACTTAAAGGGAAAAAGCATAATTTTTTCTAAAACGCATTTTTGTGTCACGAGCGATTTATCTCCCATAATATCTAACCGATATAGTTAAATGAGGTATCACATTAAAGAATAAGATCTCCGCCGTGGTAACATTATATTTTAAGAAAGGAATGTTTCATAATTCGACTCTTAAAAGGGCAAAAATGACAATTTTTTTAAAATGCGTTTTTTGTGTCCCTAGCCATTTATCTCCCTGGATATCTAACCAAAATCGATAAATGAAGTAGGATTATGAGGAGTAATGTCTCAGATTTGTGAAATCATATTTTAAGAAAGAATGTTTTTGGAATTCAACCCTTAAATGGAAAAGTATTAATTTTTCCCTAACGCATTTTTGTGTCACGAGCGATTTATCTCCCATAATATTTAACCGATATATATAAATGAAGAATCATATTAAAGAACAAAGTCTTCGCCATGGTAACATTGTATTTTCGTAATTCAACTCTCAAAGGGCAAAAATGTCAATTTTTCAAAAATGCGTTTTTGTGTCTCGAGTCACTTATCTCCCTGGATATTTATCCAAAATCGGTAATTCAAGTAAGATTACTAAGAAAATTGTCTCAGCTTTGGTGACATCATATTTTAGGATAGAAGTTTTTGGAATTCAACCCTTAAAGGGAAAAAATATAAATGGTTCTAGAACGCATTTTTGTGTCACGAGCTATTTATCTCCCTTGATATCTAACCGATATAGATAAATGAGATATCATATTAAAGAATAAGGTCTCAGCCGTGGTAACATTATATTTTGAGAAAGGAATTTTTCGTTATTCGAACCTTAAAGGGCAAAAATGTCAATTTTTCTAAAATAGGTTTTTTGTATTTTGAGCCATTTATCTCCCTTGACAATTAAAAAAAATTGATAAACGAGGTATCATTTAAAAGATTGAGGTCTTCGTAATGTCTTCGGTTCCGTTACCACATTTTAAGAAAGAAATTTTTAAAAATTCTGACCTTAGAGGGCAAAAGTACTGATATTTTTACAACGCATTTTTCTGTCACCAGCTATTTGTTTCCCTTGATACCTAACCGAATTCAATATATGAATATTAAATTATCCGCTATGGTCACGTCATGTTTTAAGAACAAACTTTCTCCAAATTCAACCCTTAAGGAGCAAAAATATCATGATTTCTCAAAAAAAAAAAAATTTTACCTTGCTTGATAACTAACCAAAATCGATAAATGAGGTATCATTTTAAAGACTAAGGTGGCTGCTTCGGTCACACCATATTTTATAAAAGGAATTTTTTCGAATTCACCCCTTATGGGGCAAAATCAATATTATTTAAACAACTTTTTTTAAATTATTATTACAAGCCGTTTATCTTCTTCGATACCTTGCTGAAATCGATAAATGACATATCGTTTTAAAAATTAAGGTCTCCAGCTAGGTAAAAACATAAATTAAGAAAGAATTTTTCTGAATTTGGTGCTTAAAGTGGTAGCGCGTATGAGACTGTTCAGATCCAAGTCCCTAGATTGCAGCAGCGGATATCACAGAGATGTCAATAAACTTTTTTTTATTCAATATTTAGCTTTTCGGATATTTGTTTCTGTTACGGAAACACTGTCGTTTTTTAATACAATTCCAATGTAAACACATTATTCGCACACCAACAAATATTTCAGAGATGTTGATATGTTATTTGCGTTTTGTTCTGGTTGGTTTTATTCTGTTAAAGTCAGTGACAGATTGTTTTAAATTTTCCTAACTGTTTCGTAATATGTTCCGAGTATTTTGATGCATACCTATTACACAATATATATATATATATTTGCTACAAAAGTACAGTTCTACTTTTCATTATATTACAAGCATTCAATGTCACTATTCATCGCATTTTATTCGCGAAATTTTCGCATGGGTCGTCTAGTACGTAATAAAACACATTTAGATCGACATTAAACATAAAGTTACTTTCCATTAATTAGGTATCACTATTACGTTACCCTTATTGAAGAAGTAGGCTGATTTTTTTGTTTGCATATTTCGTTTATTTGAATATTTAACTTACCAAAGACAAATAAAATTATAGTTTAAAAAAACTAGAATAAAACACGATTTTGTAGCAATGTGAACTAAAAGATTTAAAATAATCTTTAAATATAAAAATTTAGTTCAACAGCGCTAGGATGTCCCACAATTCAGTATAACTTTTTTAATAAGCTTAAAATAAGAATGAAGTCAATGTATAAAAAATTAATTTTAATGTAAAAAAGTTTGTTAGATATTAGTATTCTCAATTTTTTTATCGCTAGCTGTTCGTAAAGGTTGAGTCATTATATACAAGTGGAGAGCAGTCCACACTTTTTTTACATTAAAGTTAACTTTTTAATTGGTGACTTTATTATTATTCTAAGCTTATTCAGAAAGTTATACTGAATTGTGGGACATCCTAGCGCTGTTGAAAAAAAATTTTATATTTAAAAATTATTTTTAACCTTATAGTTCACATTGCTACAAAACTGTTTTAGTTTTTCAAACTATAATTTTATTTTTAACTTTTTAGTTCACAATGGGAGTTTCAGGACAGAGATAAATTATTATATTGTCACTGATCTTAATACGTGTGCAAAATTTCAAACAATCGGACGTCAGAAGGTGGGCGAACAATGAAATGAAATATTTCATTGCATTCAACCACTTTTCTATTGTTTCTGTAATGAGAATACCAGGACATAGCTATGAATTATTGTATTGTCACTGGTTCTCAATACATGTACAAAATTTCGAACAATTTGGACATCTGGAAGTGGGTTAAAATTCAATTGCAAGATTTCATCACATTCAATCTTTTTTTTTGTTACTATCAAAGTAATGAGGACAGCAGGACACAGCTATGAAATTATTTTACTGACACCAGTTTCTAATATGTGTACATAATTTCAAACAATTTTGATATTTGAAAGTTGGTGAAATTGAATTGACAGATTCTGTTACTTTCCTATTGTTGCTGTCAAAGTAATGAGAATAGCAGAATGTTGATATGAAATTATAATATTGTCACCCGTTCTTAATATGTGTGCATAATTTCAAACAATTCGCATATCTGAAAGTGGGTGAAATTGATTTGACAGATTCCGCTACATTCCTATGGTTACTATCAAAGTAATGAGAACAACAAGATGTTGCTATAAAATTATTATTTTTTCACTGGTTCTTAATATGTGTACATGTCAAACAATTCGTATATATGAAAGTTGGAGAAATAGATTTACCAGATTCCGTTACTTTCCTATTGTTACTGTCAAAGTAATGAGAACAGCAGGATACTGCTATGAAATTATTCTTAATATATGTGACTAATTTCAGACAATTAAGTGTTCTGAAAGTGGGTGAAATTGAATTGAGAAATTCCGTTATTTTCATATTTTTACTGTCCAAGTAATGATAATAGCAGGGACTTGATATGAGATTATCATATTGTTACAAGTTTTTAATATTTGTGAATAATTTCAAACAATTCAGATATTTAAAGCTGGTTGAAATTGAATTGATATATTCCGTTACTTTCCTATTGTTACTGTTGAAGCAATGAGAACAACATGACTTTGCTATGAAATTATTATACTGTCACCGGTTTTCAGTATGTGTGCATAATTTCAAACAATTCGGATATCTGGAAATGGGTGAAAATTGAATTTCAAGATTCCATTACATTCATACAAACAGTTCAAGCTAATATAAGCCGTGTAAAAAACAATAAAATCACAATCCAAAGATTAGTAATCTCTTAAAGCGCAAAGATATTTAGACTTAATTAAATATTAGTTATGCTTATTACATATGAATCACGCATTCTGTTTATTTATTGAATTCAAGAAAACTGGAAAACTAAAAACCATAATCAAAACATTAAACAGAATACGAAAGGTAGTAGGCCTATATAATCTTTTGTTGGTGGTTCTTGAAAGGAATTCTCACCTTAAATACATAGTGATATGTGGCCATATTCATGCCATCTAAAAATGACTTTAATTTATTGCTCCGTTTCTTGGTACATATAAGTCATAAGCTATCTCCGCAGCTTTATACTCGGACCATGATTTATAAAAATTTGATAACATCGTCCAAATTGCTGCTGTAGTTTTTGAGAGACACCTCCTGACACGCGCATCTTGCTTACAGATTTAAAATGGTGTAGATACGCTAAAATATATTTAAAACTGTTGTAACAAAATATGAATTTATGATATTTATTTGCACACTTATAGTATTCATTCTGCAGATAATTCGTTTGATTTCATAAATAAGTAATAATATTTAGAAAAAAAAAATTATTTAAATCAATTAAACTTAAAAATTTGTTTACTAAAAATCTAAAAATTAGTGTATAATATTCAAAAATCATTTTTCTCACATCTCATAACTCTTAACCTATGTTTGTTCGTTATCATGTAAGGTAAAATTAAAAAATAGAGCCAAATATTTATTCACAAGCGTTCTAAATTCTTGGAAAATTTATATTTTGAACTATTTTAAATAATTGATGTTTGAACATTTTTTAAATTAAAAAATTCATAATCATCTAATGACCGCGACGTCAGAAAATAAGAAGGAAAAAAAGGGATGTGTTAAATATAGTCTGTCGTATACCCTTAAACTCCTGAAAAGTCATTTGAGAATAATAAAGATGATGAATGATGCAAATTGTAAAAGGTGTGAGTGTGTCTGGAATCTGGTAGCTGCCAGTAAGGAAAAAGCCTGGGGATGGTAAGATTAATGCAATAAAAACACGGTTTAGAGTTTTGCTTCCTTCAAGATTTTTCTACCAAACAAAATAATTATAATACGACATTTGCTACTAGTAACAAGCACTCAATCTCGTAAATAAAACTTTAAATAAATCAATTTGTGATTACAGTGATGAGATTGGGGTTTAATTTATGTGCGTTTGTTGCAGTCCAGTTGGCGTGCAGACACCAGATGTCTCTCACTGCGGTAGTTGTGCTGCTGACAGCGTTCACAATCTACGGACAACGCCTTGGGAAAACGCGTCCCGGGAATGACGAAGCGATCAACGAAGACGCTACCATCGAAGCTTTTCCGTGGCAGGTGTCGCTGGAGTACAAGGAGCAGCACTGGTGCGGGGGCAGCGTGCTGGCGGACCGCTGGGTGCTGACGGCGGCGCACTGCTTCTACGTCGACATCGTAGACGATCTCAAGGTGCGCTCGGGCAGTGACACGAGGAACGCGGGGGGTGACACACACACCGTCATGCGCAGGATCAGCCACCCCCAGTACAATGTCACCACCGACACGGGCTACGACATCGCGGTCCTCGAGATGGAGGACCCCTTCGTCTGGACCGACAAGTTGAAGGTAAGTGGGCGGTGAATATAATAGTATGTACGAGGGTGGTTTGAAAAGTTCTCGGAATGTATTAGAATTAAATATCTTACCTCGGTGGAACTGCTTTTATTTTTCAACATAGTCTCCCTGTAGACTAATGCATTTGGTCCAGCGATGTTCCAATGCCTTGATCCCATCTCGAAAATGAGATTCCTGCAGGCCTGCAAAATACCTCTCCAATTCGGCTGTCAGTTCTTCCCTTGTAGAAAATCTCCGTCCACCGAGGAAATTTTTCAGCTTGGGGAATAGATGAAAGTCTGATGGTGCCAAATCAGGTGAATAAGGTGGATGTGGCAACAATTAGTACCTCAGTTCATGAAGTTTTGCCATGGCAATAACACTTTTGTGTGGCGGAGCGTTGTCCTGATGAAAGATGACGTTTTTACTTGCCAAACCAGGCCTTGTTTCACGTATGTTTTCCTGTAATTGGTCTAGGTGGTTTGCATTGTATTGCCCCGTGATTGTTTGGCCAGTAGGAAGATAATCTATCAGCAGAATGCCTTTTGCATCCCAGAAGACTGAGGTCATGACCTTTCCGGCCGAACGCACTGCCTTTGCTTTCTTTGGTGGTGGTGAATCAGTATGTTTCCACTGCTTTGACTGCTGTTTTGTCTCTGGGGTATAGTAGTGGACCCAAGTTTCATCTGTAGTCACAAACTGGTGCAAAAAATCTTGTTGGTTGCTCTGAAAACGGGCCAGACTTTGTTCGGACATTTCCAATCTGGTGCGTTTATCGTCCAGTGTCAAGAACCGCGGGACCCATCTTGCGGATAATTTTTTCATACCAAATTCTTCGGTTAAAATATAATATACCCGTTCAGAAGACATTCCTACAGCTTCAGCAATCTCCCGCACTTTCAGTCGACGATCCTCCATGACCATTTTATGCATTTTTACGATAAATTCTGGGGTCGTAGCACTTTTTGGCCGCCCACTACGTGGATCATCATCCAAGCTATCCCGACCAAATTGAAACTCGCTGGTCCACTTGGCAACAGTTGAAAATGAAGGAGTAGAGTCTCCTAGTGTGTTCTGAAAGTCGGCATGAATTTCCTTTGCTTTCATACCTTTCGTTTCAAAGTATTTAACCACTGCTCGAATCTCAGTTTTTTCCATTGTCACTAATGACTACGCGGGAACAACAAAAAAGAGTCGTCACTACCACACTCCCTCGCGCCACGTGTTCACTCACAAAGGATGTGTGATTATTGCGCGGGAACCTCGTTGCTCTAGCACTGACATCTAGCGGTGATTCCGAGAACTTGTCAAACCGCCCTCGTATGATGTACATCGTATACTAATGCCGTAAAGGTAAGATTTCAGTTGCTACCTTACATTAAATTCTTCGGTTTATAATTTCTGTTTCT
Organism: Vandiemenella viatica; assembly: GCA_031002005.1. Lineage (NCBI taxonomy): Eukaryota > Metazoa > Arthropoda > Insecta > Orthoptera > Morabidae > Vandiemenella > Vandiemenella viatica. The sequence goes on from JARYHS010011408.1 coordinate 184,184,419, forward strand.
CAGATGGGGCACTTGTGTTATAATGAAGACTATAACCGACTGCAGCCTACTGAATCAATAGTCCTAAGAATAATATTATGATTACACACATATAACATTATAGGGACAAGACTGATCTCGTAAAACCCATGCCAACCTGATTCACACATTTGTCGCCCAGCTAGCGATTGAATTCCAAAGTGTGGTGCGAGTAAAGGGGCCTTTATACAACCCGTTCCCGACCACCTGGTCCTGGTCCCATTCCAGATCTCACTTTCCTCCCGTCGACAGAGTGTTACACTTAGACGACGCGTCGGCCAGGCCGATGTGGTTAGTATAGCACTAGCAGCCTATCACCTCGGCAGGTATAGCCGTCTTGCTCTGAAATTTGTATGTTCCATTCAATAGTAATAAAATTAGTTTCTTACAAATTTTGTCAATGTTCTAAAATTTAATATTTAAATTAAATAAATATGGCCCCATATTTATCAAAACCACAAATTCTTGGTGTAACCCCGACTGCTTCTGACATTATGCGAAAAGCTTAAGAAAAAGAGAAAGACGTGGGCCAGGCAGGTTTACGTAAAAAGTTATATTTTCAGTCACATTAGACTGTCAGATGTGTTGGATGGTGAAGATTTCCGAAGTTTCTTGCGGATGACACCTGAAGTTTTTGTGAATCCATTGAATTTAGTTCTTTTTTATTAAAAAAAATTCAATTTTTTAATTGCAATGGCGCGCACGATCCGATGGCAATTTCCCCACACACCCATTTTTACCCATTTTTCCTGGAATGTCACATGTACTTCTCATATTCTCTGTTTTCTTCTACTCATCTTTTTCTGTTGTTGTTGATTTTATGCGTCGGTACACTTCTAATAAAGAATTAAATGCCAGGTTTCTCGCCGCTTTGTTATAAAAGAGGGTATGTTAGGTGTCCCACAAAACTTTGTGTGTCTTGTACACCTCCAGGAACTCTATCAATACTTTTTTTCTTCCTGATCAAATGTATCCATGTCAAAATATTAACATCATACGACACAACAGAAAAAGAAAATAGGGAACCAGGCAGCACAACCGATTGAGGCCTTACACGGCCAGCTTTCAGTGCATAGTGGTTGGGGTCCGACTTACCCTATATCGGATGGCATTCCCACCCGATCTCCCTATCTGGTCTCCCCACAAAAACATGAGCATGACTTTAGACGATCCGATTTCAGGACCAAAGAGGCGCGGCCATGAATTAGTGAAACCAGGTTGGGTCGTCTAAAGGGGCCTTTGGTCTTACATGCTCGCTAAATTTATTAGAATAAAAATGTTTTCAAGTCCAACACAAATATTTAATATGTGTAGCAATATGCCAAAAAAGTGATAGGTGGAAGATTAAAAAGCCATCGTTTAGAATTTCTTTCAGAAATCGGAGATAAAAATCTTGAATATTATAAGAACTAGCTAATACTACATGCAAGTGCATTTAATGAATAGTTCGATACTGTAAAACTAGGTATTCAATACTATGCCAAAGATCAGGGTCATAGCAATGCTTAAATTTACATCTATAGCAAGAAGCTAACAAGATTTACACACGCATGTACGTACAACCTCTAGGATACATCATTCCTCAATCAATCCATATTTGTACTCATACACAATTGGTCTCACAATCCACAATGCGGTAACTAGCGGTAATTCAATAATTGATCGATAGTTTTTAATTTATGCACCCCTTTTAATGGTCCCTTAAATAGCTTTAAGTCCCCTTTACTGCTGATTTTGGCCAAATTAATATCTTTCTGTTTTTTATTACAATCAATAGCACCCTTATGGGCTTTCTGTCACTTATATTGCCATTTATGGTTCCCATATTAGCTCCCTGTCACTTTTCTTGCCATTTAAGATCCCCTTATTTGCTTTCTGACAGTATCATTGTTATTTATGGCCCCCTTATTTGCTTTTTCTCACTTTCTTTGCCAATTATCGCCACCTTTGGTTTTCTGTCAGTTTCACTGTAATTTTTGGCCCCCTTATTGACTCTCTGTCACTTTCATTGTTATTTATGACCCATTAATGACTTTCTGCCAACTTCATTGTTATGTGTGGCCCCTTAATAGTTTTCTGTTACTTTTATGAATATTGTAATGTACCACTTGGTAATTCGATGATTGTGCGTTCAGACTATGCTGCAAAATTCCACGTGTCTTAGTCACTGCGTTAACAGGACGAACGATTTATTGCAGACGATAAATCTAAAGCTTCATGCATTGACAAAAATACAAAGAACCATATTAGATCTATGCCGAGAGATGCTTTCCTGATACGGTAGAAAGTTGCAAACGAAAGAACCGATGTCTCGCGCATTTCTTAGAAAAAGGCAGGTTGCGGAACTCCTCTTTTGGAAGCCCAGCGAATCGAAGAGTTTGTTAAAAACTGCTATAAAATGTATGTTTCATGAGTGGCACCAACGGAGATCGTAGACAGCCCACCAAATGCTTCCATTGGCTGAAACTTCCTGGGCTCACTAAAAGATAGGAGCATGGAAGTTTTCGACGGAGTCACAAGGGAAGACAAGACTAATTTTTCTAGTCGGCAAGAGGAACTTCACTTTCTGACTGGGGACGCAGCCCGCCTGGCTGAATTGTCCACCGCGCAGGCAGCCAACGCCGGGCTTGCAACCAGCTGATCTTGGGAGTCGCTTAGAATGTGTTTTCTTCACGCGCCATCTGCTACGGTAAAAAACCCGGCGATATATAGACATTTTGCTTCATTCAACCCTAGACAACGCTCTGAGATTTTAATCATGCTCTAAATTATAATTTGTTCACCAACTGCTTCATTTTATAACTTCCATAAATATTACGAACAGTCAGTTCTGTTAAATAAATTAATCAATTTTATATTTAAAGAAAATAATATCGGCGATGCAATCCCTGATTTCAATGACTTCCTTTCCACTATCTCAGTATGTCATTTGACTAGATGCGTGTTTTAACAGCAATATCAAAAGTACAATTGATTTGGTAAAAAGTATTATAGAACTGAAACTTCATTCCCTAGGATAGAGACCACTTCCATTCTTGGCGCCTACCCGGGATTAATTCTACTAATTATCTTATTAATTTGTGTATCTCATTAACTTGCCAATTTTAGTAACTTTCTCAAAAAGCAGCACCAAAATATTTAATTTAATTAAAATTGCAATGGAACGCACGCTCCGGTAGCAATTTCCCTACACATCCATCTTCACCCTTTCCTGCACACACTTGTAATACTCCTCAGGGTAGCCAAGTGTAATCTATCACTGCTATCTTCACTATCCTGGCAGTGTTAAGCCATGTGTAATACTCCTCACAATTATTATTTCTTACTACCAATTAAAGTCCACAGGTTTGTTGACGGTTCGGCCCATATACCGTCATTTCACCCAAGCACGCGGACTGAGGAGCTACTTATCTTCATTTTTAAAGGTTCTTATTATACAAATAATAAGAAGACGTTTAACTTCGTACAATCAATAAGTTTCTACTTTATTGATCAAAGTCCATTTGCTATTCTGAACAACTTTATAAAACCACAAATGAAAACACACTCTTTCGTATATTAAGAACAATCACGGACCCAGCAGGCTCAATACAAAATTGCTAGACCGCCGCCACAATCTTGGCGCGCAACAACTCGCGCCGCTCGCGGCCAGACACTCTCGCACACCCTTCTCACACTCTCCAAAAAACCAAAGATATTAATGTCACTTATATTACCCCTGTTTACAAACTTGGTACCGTCTGTGGTCTCCGTGAGCAAATACACTTGCTTACAATTCATATTATACATTCATTTCAATATTACAAAATACACTTATAAATACATATATATTTTCGGGGCTAGTGGATATGCTACACCTGCCCCCACTACGAGGCAAATTAAATTTAATGCTTGGCATGTATTTCACTTTGCCGAGAAGTCATTACTATCTGTCCATATTAACTTGTCAGTTAAAATTGTTAGCATTAGTTTCTGACACATTGATTGAACAACCTTTTCACACCACCAAATGTTATTATGTACACCAATTGAATGTTTCTTTATTAATACTACTTTGTTTTACCTTTCACATTTTACACCTTCTTCCTTTTCATGAACTGTACACGGTCCGTTACAATTAAAGCTACCAACAGCTGACTGAGGTCAACAACCAACTCTTTGCGGTGAGCACACACTCTATTGTCATATTTCCGAAGCGGGTAGTCTACCTGGCGCTCGGTTAGGGGCGTAACCGCACAGCTGATTTTCTTTTAGCGTCAAAGTTAATTGTGCTACTAAATCACTTACACAACAAGCACATTTTAAAGTCCACATATTCTAACATTTACTTTAATGTCTTCATTATTCTTTGTACACTCTTGGCAGGTTGAAACCTTACTTACATCTATTCAGATCACTTATATTTTAATGTAACCTTTCTTCCCGCGATAGTTTTTTATGATCGAAACAACAACCAGGGCTACCAATCCCTGAATATAAACAAAAAAGAACTTCCAAACTTAGTTTCCACATTTGAATCGAATTTACTTCCAACTAAAGGACTGTTACTTGCTCTATCAGTTAGTACATTACTCTATATCTTTAGTTTTATACAGTTTCAAGTCTACTATGTTTCGCAAACCCAGTTTTTTTATTTGATTTAGGATATGCAAGTAAATATACACTAGAATGATGCTTAGAAATTATACGGAAAGGTCCAAAATAAACTTTGAAAAATTTCTTAATCTCCGAATTGATATTACTGGACTTACATTTTGTTTTCACCAAAACTAAATCATTCAAATCGAACTCGGTAGGTTGGATTTTTTTTTTTTTTTTTTTTTTTTTTCATATCTTCTCTTAATTTGGTACCTCCTCAGTACTAACAAGTCTCGACAATGCATCGGCCACAGTGTTGTCGCTACTCTTGATGTATCGTATCTCAAATGTTATGCCGCCATAACGTTGATTTTTTTTTTCTTTCTTTTCTTCCAATCCTTTAAAATTTCTGCTTGTAATAAATCATTTTCAACTTCCTCGCGAGACCATTCTATTTTTTCCAGGTGGTTCATTTTAGACAGATAACTATTTTTGAAATCATCCGAGCTCGCTTGGCACTGGCTGTCCTCAAATGTACAAGATAATAAAGCTTTTTGTTCCTTACTTTGCTCTTCTCCGTCGGCGGTAGAATAACAAACTACGTCGGCACGTGTTCGTAAAGGGGCTATATTCGCATTTTCACAGTCACCTGATGCTTCAACTGTTTTCGCTCTTACCCGTGATATACCTTTAATCTCAGATTCATCACATTTCCTTATAAAAAATATTCTGACTTCATTTTCTTCATTTTCATTTTCTTCCTCACTACTTCCAGATTCCCTTTCCTCTTCGTGATCACTGCTAGGAACAATTTCTCCGGTTTCGTTAATGCTAAACGCTAGCTCATTATCTTCATTCTCACAATTTCCTTCGTCGAACAATTCCATTGCAGCTTTACATTGCACCTCCGCACTATTTACTCCTCCTCCGGTATTCTTTTCATATTCTTCTTCATCCTGTACATCGATGTTAGCCAAATCTATGACTTCGCGACAATTCCAACCACCCCCTTGCTTTAATATCGCGACATCGCATTTCTCATTCTCTATCTCATTGAAACATTTCCACCATTGTAGATATTCATCTTTGCTGTATGATTTGCGGCACTCGAATAAATGCTCTTCACCATTCCCTTTTATTTTAACATTATTTGGTCCATAAGTTCCGATATTCGCTTCCGTGCGGACCTTCACAGTCGCGGTTCGGAGTTTTCCGCCTCTTCTTTTTTCTCATCCTGTACTTTTTCTGTTTTTCTCATATACATCATTTGTTTAGGCTGCTGTCTGTACTCATTGCGTCCACCTGATGCGTAGTTGCTATTATAGTTCTGATTACAGTATTTATTATTATTGTCCAAATTCTTGTCAAAATGCCGATTTCCTTCTCTTTCGTGCTCGTACATTTGCCTTCCACTTCTGCCGTATGTGTCACGTCCTCTTTGTGAACCGTTATCCCACCTATCGTTGTGTCGATAATCTTTCGTCTTATCCTCGCTCCGGTCGAACATTTTGTTTCGTTCTGTGTTGTTTTCATAAGCTTCTTGGTATCTGTCTATCCTCTCTAGTATGTCTAAAAAGTCTTCCATCTTGTCCCACTGGGTTGCAATTAATTTTTCCTGGACTTGTCTGGGCAACTTTTGTAATAGCACTTCCATTCGTTCAATTTCTCCGATAGGCTGATCTAGATGCCGTAATTCTGTCTGCATTTTCTCACAAAAATTTCTCATACTCCCATCTGTCCTGTGGTAACGCTTGCAGTTGTAAAAATCACTTTTTACTTTTCGTTGTCGTCTCTGAGACCAGTACTTATCTCGGAACATTTGGAGAAACTCATTAAAATTATGACAGCTCTCTAAAATTTCACACCCCCAAGAAAAAGCTTCACTCTTCATTTTTCTGTGTACGTATTGCATTTTATCAACCTCTGACCATTCTATGGGCAAAGTTCTAGCATAAATTTTAACAAAGTCAGCGGGATGAACATTTCCGCCCGGCTCAAATATAGTTTCGGGTAACGATAATTGACAAGCATTCGATCCGCCGCTCACAATAATATTAGGCTGTTTTTTGACCTCTTCTAGATTTCCTTTTATGCTGGTCATATCTTCGCGTATTTGCGCGACCCCGTCCGACAATTCTTCAAACTGTTGCTCTATACATACTGTTCTATTGGAATGTTCAACGACCTGCCGTTCTACTCCTTGTATCTTCTTATCACATTGTTTCTGACCTTCCCGAATCTTCCCCATCTCATTTTCAACATTCTCTGATTTTTGTTTACATTTTCTAATTTTTCTTTAAATAACCTTTCGCTTTCGGCCACACTTCGAGTTACCATAGGAATTACGTTATCATTTATCTCTTCCACAATTTTTTGTCGCATATTATTTTCAATTTTCAACATTTTGCTTTCAATTTTTTCGAATTTTACGTTCATCTGCTCTGTTACATTTTCAATTCTTTCATGGACCTGTACTACCATCTGATTGAAGTTTCCAGTAATTCTTTCTTCCAAATCTTGCATGGCGGTTTCTTGTTTTCGGCTAGCATTTAATATGGCGGTTTCTTGTTTTCGGCTAGCATCTAATAGGGCGGTTTCTTGTTTTCGGCTAACTTCCAATAAGGCTTTTTCTTGTTTTCGGCTAACTTCCAATAAGGCTTTTTCTTGTTTCCGGCTAGCATTTAATATGGCGGTTAGCAGCATATTAAAATTTTCAGACCCTTCCCGAGTGTTTTCAGACTGATTCAATTCTGGTGAAATTATTCTTTCTACTGGGTTCTGCCCCCCATTAAATACACTGGTTCCTTCAAATTGTACATTATCTTCACTACCGCTACTAATGTCATTAATTGCAAAACGACTGCCAAATTCATTGTCATCCCCATTAACAACCGGACTACTACTCAATTCGGCTTGCACAAACTTACTTTTTTCACGTATCCCCATACGATTTTCATATTTTCCATCAAAACTTACTGTTCCCGAACTTTCGATCAAAATTCCTGAATTATTATCATCTGACTCCACTAAATCCGTATTACCTTCCGTTCGGACTAATCTATCACAACCGTCTTCCATATTCAAAGACATTTGAAAATTCAAAATAGAAGAAACAAAATTATATTATACTCCAGTTAATAGGAAAAATTCCGTCAGACAACAATTCAAAACTCCAAGGTCACCAATCAACAATGAGCCAACGCCGCTTTCAACAACGCCGTTAAGCAACACACAACAACGACAAACAATTCAGCATCCAAATCACCACCAAATCTCGTAATTCCTCGTGTCAGCTGAAAATTTACAGTTCACAGAAACAAAATAGTATTTAAATTCTGCTCTCCTCCGGCCTGAAATAAAATCAAACATATAGATACATTACAGATTTTAATTCTAATTACTAAATGTTTTCCCCCCTTTTTTCTTTATAATTTCTTTATTATTACTTGCTTCTCATCGGAAACCACAGACGCTAACTACTCTAAACAAACTACTGCAATTTGTAACAAACTTTAGACTTTCAATGATAACTTTTTCTTTTACAATTCTTAATAGCAATTCTTTGTCTTTAGATATTCTTTAACCAAGCGATAATTACTTTTCTCGTTTCAATGTTCTTTTAAACAAACAAATTTTAGAGTTAATTTCACTGATTTTAAATTTAACTTTTTACTGTTCAAAATTTTATAACTGCTCTTCTTTCTGCAATGTGATCGTCGATTGCTGCTGTTACCCCGTGAATTAAGTTTGGAATTTTGTACTTGCCAATCTGCGAAACTGCTGTCGTCGGAAGTTGCTCACCACTGTTGACTGCAGCGACGTTATAGAAATCAGATGATTTCCAGGCGTCCCGGATGCTATGTTAATAAGCAATTAACATCCGTAATTGGTACCATCATACCACTGAATTATCCTCTGCAGGGTAGCCATGTGTAATACTCCTCAGGGTAGCCAAGTGTAATCTATCACTGCTATCTTCACTATCCTGGCAGTGTTAAGCCATGTGTAATACTCCTCACAATTATTATTTCTTACTACCAATTAAAGTCCACAGGTTTGTTGACGGTTCGGCCCATATACCGTCATTTCACCCAAGCACGCGGACTGAGGAGCTACTTATCTTCATTTTTAAAGGTTCTTATTATACAAATAATAAGAAGACGTTTAACTTCGTACAATCAATAAGTTTTTACTTTATTGATCAAAGTCCATTTGCTATTCTGAACAACTTTATAAAACCACAAATGAAAACACACTCTTTCGTATATTAAGAACAATCACGGACCCAGCAGGCTCAATACAAAATTGCTAGACCGCCGCCACAATCTTGGCGCGCAACAACTCGCGCCGCTCGCGGCCAGACACTCTCGCACACCCTTCTCACACTCTCCAAAAAACCAAAGATATTAATGTCACTTATATTACCCCTGTTTACAAACTTGGTACCGTCTGTGGTCTCCGTGAGCAAATACACTTGCTTACAATTCATATTATACATTCATTTCAATATTACAAAATACACTTATAAATACATATATATTTTCGGGGCTAGTGGATATGCTACAACACCTACATTTGCCCTCTACAAATTTCAACTTTAATTTCTTTCAACTTTTTGGTAAATCATTCATCATTTCTCTGTGATTCCTTTAATGGTTTTCTGTCGGTTTCATTGCTATTTATCGCCCCCTTATTGGCGTTCTGTCACTGTTGTTGCTATTTATAGCCCCATTAATGGCTTTCGATTACATTCTTTGTTAGTAATTGCCCCTCAATCGTTTTCTGCTATTTTATCTTAATTTATGGCCTCTCTTATTGACTTTTTGTCACTTTCATTCCTATTTACGTCCCTTTTAATGGCTTTCGATCATTTACAATGAAATTTATGGCCTCTTAGAAGTTTCCTATCACTATCATTGCTATTTATGGCCCCACAAACGGCTTTCCGTAGCCTTTACTGCAATTTATGGCCTCCAAATGGTTTCCTGTTATTTTTATTGGCATTCATGGTCCTATTATTGACATTCTGTAATTTTAGTACCATTCATGGCTCCTATAATGACTTTTTGTTTCTTTTAGAGTAATTTATGGCCACCTTGATGGCTGTCCTTCCGCTTTATAACTGTCTTTCATTTTTATTGCTTAATAGGTTTCTCCTACTTTTATTTTTATTTATAGTCCATTATTATTAGTTGGTTTCCAGTTTTCTTAAATTTTACTGTCAGTTTCTTTGTTCTTTATGACTATTTTTTAAGTGGACTATCATATTCATTGCTTTCTTTGCTAATTGTATTTCAACCACAATGGCTTCTTTAGGATGACCATAGTTTCCCCCCACCACGGATCTGCTCGCCAACGAGTGCGGACCTTCTGTCCCTGCTGTTGCAAACCATCACGGCTAGTATTGTCTCTGCTCACGGCCTTGCCAATGCTCCCCGTGGTCGCTCCGAGGCGCTAGGCACGCGGGAACTGGTAATTTAACGAAACCAGACAGCGCACTGTGGTGAGGTGCAGCAACATAGTGGATAATGGACGAGACACTGGTATGATAAGTTGACCGAGTGCTTTGCTGGTTCACATGGAAGAAGCCACGCATGAAATCTGCACTGCGATATTACAGATTAAAAAAAATATATTACACATATTACACTTCAAACAGAAATTAAAAAAATCGATTGTTATATACATAAAATCAAAGTTTTTTTCCGTGTGTTAGAATCCACTGGCAGATGAATCACCTTCCCCACTAATTCTGCTAAAAGATAACATATAAGCAGAGCTGGGCAGAAAACACCTTCCGTTAAAATGAACATCCGTTAATTTTAGTCCGTTAAATTGGTTGTTGACGACATTTCGTTTGTTTGGATTGTACGCAACGGCACGCTGGTACCTTCAACAAGTCAAATAGCGAACGAATTCGGCAATGCGAAGTGCGAGTGTGATACATAATAACATAATTGTTATGTTAGGCATGGCATGAATGTGGGCAGGAACGCTAGGGTTGTGGAGGGTTTGCATTTCAAGTCTACAAACCGGCGCTCATTAAGTTTCAAATTTGATCAGTGATTGATTTTGATATATTTATAACTTAACTTCTTTACTATGAAGAATATAGTGCCACTTTTAAGTTTGTATTGATTTGGAGTTTGATGGTGAAAAATATTGATAGTTGTTACATAATTTAATCATGGAAACAAGATCTAGAAACTGTTAGTGAAATTAGAAACACTAGCAATAGCAATGACAAGATAAAAATTCTTGGCCACATTTATACGATTATATTGCATTAAAATCAAGATTGGGAGAACAATTGATTCACTGCGTTTGTCTAAAGTTTCTATAATTAAGACTTACCTTTCTAGCCTTAATAATCTTAAACAACACTTGAAAAGGATGCGTAGATCTAAATATTTACAGTTTGAAGAAAAAGCGGATCACGGGTAAACTCTTGGGATAAGGAAAAAAATTCAAAGCCTTCGTCAAATGCTGTAGATTCTGGTGTAGATAGCAACAAAAGGTTTTTTTTTTAAAAAAAAAATCTCTATTCTGCTAATACAAGTTTATGTCAACAAAGCACTGGTGAATGTTTTAGCATTGCAGTCACGGACAGCGGCATGTCTCAAGCAGGTGTAGCCCAATGCATTGTAAACTTTTTCTTTGCCAGCATGATTCCACTACATCTTGAAGCATCCGATAAGTTTGGGATATGTTGAACCCCAGTAAGAACTCAATTTCCAAAGGGTAAAGGCACATTTGGTATACGTGTTGGCAGGGCCGCCGTAAGCGGGCGCGCAAGGCGTGCACCGCACGCGGGCGGCAAGTCGAGAGGGGCGGCAAATCGAGTGATCGACAGTCGCCGCACCGCGATAGTTGCCACTCTATTGTCGCCCCGCCTATTATGTGTCGGGCGACCTTTTTTTAGCTCAACAGCTGCTTCGGGCGGCCGGCGACCGGAGACACTCGAAATGTTCGAAGGGGCGACCCCGTTCTGAATATTCCTAGATCCACCACTGGCTGTAGTTAGACAGGGGAGGCATAGTCGCTATTACACGCGGGTGCTCAAACAGCTAGCGGCGGGCCTGCGTGTCGCTGATGCTTAACTTTTAACGGTTAACTATAACTAACGTTAAGTTTGCAAAGCTGTAACGCTTTAACGATTATCGAAACTAACTTTTTAAAGAGCTGATTAACGAAGTTCACTTTTGATTAACTGTGCCCAGCTATGCGTGTAAGAAAGAAGCAGCTACCAACACAGAGCTGAATACTACCATAATCTTCGTGTCCTTAACACACCACTTAGAGGGAATTTATTTTTTTATTTATCAATCTTGTTTCATGGATCACTACTGAGGAAGGACCCCTGAGATTTGAAACATGTCATGGTTAATACACATACATACATACATACAATATGACTCATAATCATAGTGAAAACAGTTATATGTTACAAAGACAAATAAAGATAATAAAAATAAACATTAACTTTTATAACTAAATTTTGCAAAAGGTCATATTGAATACAATAAATTATTTTGTTCAAATTCTTGAATGGAGTAGAAGGAATTGCCAATAAGAAAATATCTCAGTTTTTCTTTAAATATATCTTTATTTTCTTCAAACTGTTTTGTGCTCTTGGGGTGTTTATTAAATAGATGTATCCCAGAATAATTAACTAATTTCTGTCCTCATGACAGTAATGTTTGTGTTTTGTGCAAGGGAATTCTGTTTCTTGTATTAAAATTATGTACCTGTGAATTAGATATAAACAGTTTAAAATGTTCTATGACAATGGACATGAGAGAATATGTATACTGAGAAGTCTTTGTAAGAACATTGAGTTTTATAAACAGTTGTCTGCTAGAAGTTTTTGGTTTTACCCTACACAGCATCTGCGCTATGAAAACTTTATTATTTCGTGGAGAGCTTCCCCCAAAAATATGCCACATGACATCACTGAATGAAAATATGAGGAGTACACCTGTTTTGTTAATTCTAGATCTGCTGTTAGAAAAGGTGTTTGTATTTCAAAGGTGGTACTATTTAACTTCTTCGGTAGTATATGTCCGTTGCAACAGAGTTTCTCGTCTATTTTAATGCAAAGGAATTTTATACTCTTTGTTTCTAAGATTGGGTTATTTTTATAGTTTTTATGTAAATCCAGCTGTGTGTAATTTTTTGTTTTAAACTTAATATAATCTGTTTTTTCAAAATTTAATGAATTTGCCTTAAACCAATTTGCTGCTTCACTAAAACCTTTATTTACATTAAATTCTAGATTATTGTTTGGTGTTTTTCCCATAGTCAGGTTAGTGTCATCTGCAAATAAAACACTCTTAACTTTGTCAAATAAGTTTTCAGGAAGGTCATTGATATATAACAAAAAGAGGAGGGGTCATAGGACACAGCGTTGTGGAACTCCATGTTTTATTTTCTCCCAGTCTGATGAAGTATATTTACTGATTTTAGAATAAAAAATTGAAACTTTTTGCCATCAACTTTCCATGTATGATTTAAACCATTTACCTGCGGTTACATTTAAAAAAAAAAAAAAGTAATTCATGATTTACACAGTAAAATGCTATTCAAGATTACAAGATAATCCCCCAGGACTTATTTTCTTATTCTTTTCTTCAAATATGTTATTTAAAAATAAATATATAGCCATTTCTATGGATGTTTCTTTTTGTAATCCAAATTTTGAATTAGTGAGGGTATTATTGTGTGTAAAATGTTTTATTCCTTTATGATACATGACTTTCAAAAATCTTTGAGAATCCTGAAAGTAATGAAATGAGACGACAGTTCTCTACACTTGTTGCTTCTCCTTTTTTAAATAATGGTCTTACAGTTGCGTAGTTTAGTCTATTTAGAAATACATGTTGCATTAAGCATTCATTACAAATGTGGACATGATTTATTCAATCTGAACATCTTTTCAGTAATTTATTAGAGTCTAGAGATATTCTAACAGCTGAAAGAATATTTAGGTTTTACTTGTTTCATGAGTATTTATTTCTGAGACTGTTACTGGTGGTAATTGCGTCTCCACAAATCTATTTTGGAAAGCAGTCTGAAGAAGCCTTAGGGCAAAAGTGGTGCATTTAGGGGAGGAGATGACACCGAGGCTTGGGCAGTGTGATTTCGCACTGCTACTTGCCATTCGGAAGGACCGGGGTCAAACTCGGTTCGGCCATCCTGTATGAGGATTTCCGTGGTTTTCCTCAGTCACTCTAGGCGAATGCTGGGATGGTTTCTTACAAGACCACGGCCGACCTTCCATCCCCCCTCCCTCCTCGTAGTGTAGTAGGCTGAAAAGGATCTCCGCGATCCTCCAGCAGCCCGCCTCCCAGCCTTCAGCTGGGAGGAATGAAATGGTATATATATATATATATATATATATATATATATATATATATATATGGGTGTGTAGGGAAATTGCAACCGGAGCGTGTGCTCAATTGCAATTAAAATAAATTATTGGGAATAGCTTTTCTGTCCCAATTTCTCTACAACTCAAGTAAAATGTTTGTTAAATATTTCCCATACTTCACTATGTATGTCTTTAAAGTGATTTACCCATTTTCATGTTTCAGTGTTTATTATATTCCATATAGTTTTCATTTTATTGCCTGAAATCGCGATTTTCGCTGATATATACCTGTTCTCGGCCTTTCTTATTACATTTCTTAGTATTTTAGAATCTATTAATATAAAACGCCAGCTATCACGTGCTGTCACATATGACGTCACCTGTCACGCCATGACGACAATCTATGACGTCGCACTATTACGTCACGCTTTACCCCATTTTCTTGGTGACGCATTTCATTTAATAACATTTCTAAGCATCCACGAATAAATTAATTGACATAACACTGAAATTAAAGTATGTATTGGGTTTAAATCGAAATATCAATCATTAGATGCTTATATTCACGTAATACTCATTTTATGTAAAAGTATTCTTTAAAATCTTTGGTCATACATATATAAGATAAAAGCTTTAATTTTCTCAATGTTAGCGGTAATTTTGATAGATTGTTATTAGAACTGGCACTTGACAGCAGAGGGCATAAGTAATTTAATTTTTTTTTCAAATAATTTAATTTGTTTTCTTAAGTGTTCTGTTACTTTAATCATTGTTTTGTTTTAACGAAAGTAGTTCCATACTGTTCGGATCTAGACAACATAGACTACAATTCAAACTAATATTACATCGAATTATGTAAGTTGTTAAGATTTATTTTTAATTTCCTTTGATTTTACTGATGCCATATTTCAGCCGCATGTAACTGTGTCAGCAATTCAAAGGTGTTAGTATCTATCCGAATCACGAATATAAATAGGAAGATGGAATAACACATAAAGATTTTTTGATTTATTATGTATCGCGATGCATTATTACCACTAAAATGCGATATAGTACATGTATTAATATGCGTGTGATTGAAGTATTGTTTCTTGGGCGGCAAGTTTAGTGCGTATAAATAAGGTTGAAATGCAACCTGGACCAGGAAACCTTTTGTTAACGGGCAAGGTACTAGGAACCGCAATGAACTTTATTTTATACAAATTCTATTTATTTAAGTAATTAGTAAGAAATGTAATGCTAGAACGTCATATTATTTAATTGTTAGTTGCTTTTAGGAAGATGGAATAACCTGTAAAGATTTTTTATTTAGTTTATATCACGATGCGCTATTACCACTAAAATGCGATATAGTAGATATATTAATATGTGTGTAATTGAATAATTGTTTCTCTGGCAGCAAGTTTAGTATGTGATTAGGCTGAAATGCAACCCGGACCAGTTTAGCAACGAAAACCCTTTTGTTATTGGGCAAGGCACTAAGAATTGTATTGAGCTTTATTTTATAACAATTCTATTTATTTAAGTAATGGTAGAATGGCATATTAATTATCAGCTGCTCTTTTTTTCTTTTTACTGAAATCAATACTTGGTTTGAATGAAAGAAGTTCCAAATTGTTCGAGATCCATGTAACCTAAACCACAATTAAAACTAATATTACGTGACATTAACGTAAGTTGTTAAGACTTATTTTTAGCATCCTTCGTTTTCACTATAGTCATTATTTCAGCCGGATGTAGGCTGTGTCAGGCGTTAAAACATTATCATAGATAATAAGAAAGATGTAAGACACTGTGAAGATTTTGTATCAAGTTTGTATCGCATGATGTATGATCGGTATCGATGCATGATGACATTGACATGCGATACAGGGAATGTATCAATTCGCATGTGAATGAAGCTTTGATTTTATTACGGCTATATAGGCGAAGATTGTATTTAGGCTGAAACGCAACTTGAACCAAATTGACAACTGGAACCTTTTACTACATCACAAGGGACGAGTAATTACAGCACATTGAGATTTACTTTATAACAATTCTATTTAGATAACAAACTAAAAATAAATCAATTGCCAGAACAGTCCGTTAAACCCGTCATTTTTTACGAGCTTTGTGGCTAGTAAAGTTTATAATGAGCTTTCAGTGTATAGTTATCTGATTCTCTTACTTTAAAATAAGTCAGACATTCGTCCAAATGGTGACGTTTCTTTACTGACTAAGGAACAATGGAGAAATGTGGATTGTTAAATGAGATTACTATTGAAATGCGTTCGTAATGCGATCAAATGTTCTTTTTTTTTTTTTTTTTTTTTTTTTGCTGTAGTTACAGCCACATCTTCGCAAATCTCAGTAAGTTTCATCGTTTATCTTAAAAAGTATTTGATTATCATGAACCTACGTATCTAAATGCCTTTTTTTAGTTTTTTACCCCGTATATATGTTTCCCTGCCTTCAGTTTTTTACTGAGAGTGCGTTTTACTTAATATGTTTATAATTTTGTCTTTTTTTTAAAGACAAATAATATATAACCTGTTCATTGTTATATAGTATATATTACCTGTAGTATCCATAAGTACCTGGTTGACCGAACTGTGCTCGGCGTCTTTCGATTTCTGTTCAATATACCAGATTTCGTCAAAATCGTTAGACATGTTTGACAGAAATTAATTTCACCAATATACAAAAGTGGTTCAGATAATAATATTAGATAGATTAAATATATATACATTATATATTCGCTAACTACCTACATAAGTACTCTACACAGTTAAATATAAAATGTGCATAGTTCAACATTTTATTTTAAACAATCACCTATATTGCATTTGTTCAAGGATGTGACCTATGTTCTTATTTTTTTTAAAAGATAAGTCTTGGCTGGATGATGTTTGATTAAAGTTAAAAGTTTTTGTTAAAGGTTTCCTAGGCACTTAGTGGTGCACACTCCCTTGCTCTAACCAAAGAGAAACTTAACTAACATCAGTAGGCTAACTGGTACCTGAAGCTTCTACGAGATGGGGTTAGAGCTATTTCTGAGATACAAACAAACTAGAATTTCTCGTTTTTGCTAAAATCGAATTTTTGCAGCGAGGAAACCTTAACTTGAAAAGCTAAACGTTATCTCAATATGAAATTTCATCCAAATCATTAGAGCCTTTTCCGAGATACCGAATATAAACGAGAGTTGCTCATTTAAAAATATAAGATATACAACACAAAATTTCTAGTCAATCCACTAGTCACATCTAATCAATATTTAGAGGATCAGATAATGCTGCAGTGCCTTTACCGATGCCAAAAGTAACCTCATTTGCCCAAAAATATGCCCAATATTTTTCCTTCTTCCATATCTAATGTTATTTTTCAAGAACGTTGTTATGCCTGATAAAATACTCAGTTACTGGTTATTGCGAAATGACGTATTTTGAGCATAAGAGGCGATGTGCTGACTTCACATCTCACTAATCAGCAGATTGGCAGGGTCATTTGTTTTTCATTTTCTTCTTTTAAAATCCCATTTGGATTGAATTATCTGATGAACTGTCTGTTTGAACAGCCGATAACCCTGGCTACGGAGAATCCTTCAGCTGAGACCAAGGTAGTGGCTACGAGCTGGAACATCTTCTCCGACGATCCAGATTACGAACCAAGACAACTCCAGAGGTTGAATTTGACCATAAATGACATGGACGCATGCAAGAGAGAGTACGAGGAGCGACATTTGCATTTGGTTACGGAGAACAAGCTATGTATCGTGGAACCGAAGAAAGGCGGTGTGTGTATGGGTGACAGAGGTGCTCCGATCATCGAGGAGGAGACTAAAACTCAGGTGGGCATCGTCAGTTTCCGCTTCGGCGGGTGCGCCACTAAGCTGCCCAACCTGGGGACGAGCGTAGCCGACTTGAGGGAATGGATCAAGGACATCACGGGCGTCTGAGGAACGTTCATCGCTCTAGTCAAGAGCCAACGTTGATGACAAATGTATTTGATTCTTGAAACCACATGATTCATTAAAAAAATACTTAGAAGTCCACAGGTATAAAAAATAGACAAAAATGATTGTTATTTCTGATCCTGAACAAACAGTAGTTATATTTTATGCATAAATATATATATCCTCTTCAGTCCCGAGCTCATAATAAAAGTGCAAGAGAACTACTATTGTGTTATTTATTTTGTGTTAATGCTAGTTAACAATGAATGACCATAAATATTTTTTGAAACAATAATTATGATACCTCGGGAGTTAATCAGGAAAATTATACACACGACTTTACTGCTTCATGTTACTTTATTTCATGGAAAAATATATGTCTTTACCTTTATTTCGACGAGCCATGTTGTACAGCTGCAGGATCCCAAGTTTCCAATCAGGGCTGCCAAAAGCAGAAGATCGAACATATGAGCTGTGAGAAGCGCGATGTGTGTTGTAGATGATACGATAGGCCAGAAAAAGTTCACCTGTGCAGGGGCCCAAGAAAAAAATAATTCCTGGAGGTATCATATATGATACCTCGGGATTGAAGAGGATATATAATAACACCTGTTTCAAATTTGTACATGTAACTATATACATAATAAAACGGTAACTTGAAGAAAACCTCTAAATCTGGGATTTTTTTGTTAAAAAAAAAAACGATTTAGGGGTAATAACCTATGGAGAATGAATGAACTGCTTTTTTCTCTAAATTTGTATCTATCTGTCTATCAGCAATTTCACATAGACGGTATTTTTGAAGAAACCACTGGTCATACTTTCTCGAGTTTTCAATTAATTTACAAAACAAGATTCGGTGGTTAAAATGCACGGGTCGACAAAAGAAGAAGCACCTAGAAGG
This sequence comes from Vandiemenella viatica, assembly GCA_031002005.1. Lineage (NCBI taxonomy): Eukaryota > Metazoa > Arthropoda > Insecta > Orthoptera > Morabidae > Vandiemenella > Vandiemenella viatica. Next base: position 184,203,226 of record JARYHS010011408.1, read on the forward strand.
GGGGAAAGAAATAAAATGAAACTAAATAGGTTGAGAAGGTATACGATGATATGGAAATAAATGGAAACTAAATAGGTTCAGAAGGTATGCGATGATATTTCAGTGATTTTGAAACCTAGATAAACTTACAAAGAACTTGGGAGTATGACCCCACATATCAGTATGACGTAGCACCCTTGTGGCCCGGTTGCTTACACCGACCCTGTTTGGAAAGGTGTCATAAAGCTATTGTACCACCTCCTGAGGCAAGCTGGTTCACCCCTGTTGTAACTGTCCCTTGATATCTTGGATACTGGCGCTAACTTCGTAATTATGACATATGTAGACAAATATGCGACTGGGTTGCAGACTTTTTGAAGTGTAGAACACAGTGCGTAGTTCTCGACGGGTGATCGTTCATCACTGACTGAAGTGAGATCCTGGGTTTTCCAGGAAAGTGTGATAGAGCCCCTGTTGTTTCGCATATACACCAACGAATTGTACCACGTAATAATGGAGAAAAAAGACTATTTGCCGATGAAGCTATTATTTATCTTGAAATAAAAACCAAGGACGACTGCTCTTTGTTACAAGCCGATGTTATGAAAATAATCGCGTGATCCACAGTCAGCTGGCGATAAACACTGTAAAAATCCAAGTCATGCATATTAGTTAAAAGGTAGAATCGAGTAATGTTGACTCGATTTTATAATCACTTAAATATCATCGCATACCCTCTCAATCCACATAGTTTCATTTCATTTTCTTCTCTCCAGCGGTTAACTGGCCACAAGAATAGTGGTATCTGACCATCTCGAATACAGCAGAGGTAGTGTAGGAGACAAAAGCAATTACACTGACCTGCATTCGTTTGTTATATCATGTTTTTCAATTTCTGATGATGGACTGATACGTATTTTTGTGCGCTGAATTAAACAATGACCTTAGTTTTTCTCCTTGACGTCTGATTTTTTAAAATTATTTTTATTTGCAGATCGCAATTTGTCAAAAGTGCGATATATCAAAAGAAATCTTATATATATATAAAAATAGACGTGTTTTTTCCTATATTTCACTTTTCAGCCACCACTACCTAGCACAGATCACTGATGTTTGTGGGTGGAAGTAACATGGAGTATCCTGTCGTGCACAACGTTGGCCGAATGCCGATAGCTGTGGTGATGTGGGAGATATAATGATTAAAGTTGGTCAGTGCAGGGCGTTTTCATATTTCGACCAAAAATTCGTATCTCCGTATACTTCTCTTTCCTGCCACAACTACATAACATAGACCTTTGGTGTTTGTGTGTGGTAGTAGAATCGTCTTTCCTGTCATGCACTATGGTTGTTAGATGTCGGTAGCTATGGGGGTGTGGGAGATATGGGGGTTGAAAGTGGTCGACCTGTGGCAATTTCATACTTCTGCCAAAGACAAAAGTGTCATGGTGTATCACTTTTCAGCGAAAACTATAGATCACAGATAACTGGCGTTTGTGTGTAGTAGTAGCACAGAGTCACCTTTCGATCACAACAGCGGCCGAATTTCAGAAACTGTGGTACTGTGGTAGATATGGTGGTTGTAAGTGGCCGACCAAGGATATTTTCGTATTTCGACTGTCTCCGCATATGTCACTTTTCTGCCACAACTACATAGCATAGAGCATTGGTGTTTGTGTTTGGTAGTAGAATCGTATCTCATGTAGTGCACTATGGTTGTTAGATGTCGGTAGCTATGGGGGTGTGGGAGATATGGGGGTTGAAAGTGGTCGACCTGTGGCAATTTCATACTTCTGCCAAAGACAAAAGTGTCATGGTGTATCACTTTTCAGCGAAAACTATAGATCACAGATAACTGGCGTTTGTGTGTAGTAGTAGCACAGAGTCACCTTTCGATCACAACAGCGGCCGAATTTCAGAAACTGTGGTACTGTGGTAGATATGGTGGTTGTAAGTGGCCGACCAAGGATATTTTCGTATTTCGACTGTCTCCGCATATGTCACTTTTCTGCCACAACTACATAGCATAGAGCATTGGCTGTTTGTGTTTGGTAGTAGAATCGTATCTCATGTAGTGCACTATGGTTGTTAGATGTCGGTAGCTATGGGGGTGTGGGAGAAATGGGGGTTGAAAGTGGTCGACCTGTGGCAATTTCATACTTCTGCCAAAGACAAAAGTGTCATGGTGTATCACTTTTCAGCGAAAACTATAGATCACAGATAACTGGCGTTTGTGTGTAGTAGTAGCACAGAGTCACCTTTCGATCACAACAGCGGCCGAATTTCAGAAACTGTGGTACTGTGGTAGATATGGTGGTTGTAAGTGGCCGACCAAGGATATTTTCGTATTTCGACTGTCTCCGCATATGTCACTTTTCTGCCACAACTACATAGCATAGAGCATTGCTGTTTGTGTTTGGTAGTAGAATCGTATCTCATGTAGTGCACTATGGTTGTTAGATGTCGGTAGCTATGGGGGTGTGGGAGAAATGGGGGTTGAAAGTGGTCGACCTGTGGCAATTTCATACTTCTGCCAAAGACAAAAGTGTCATGGTGTATCACTTTTCAGCGAAAACTATAGATCACAGATAACTGGCGTTTGTGTGTAGTAGTAGCACAGAGTCACCTTTCGATCACAACAGCGGCCGAATTTCAGAAACTGTGGTACTGTGGTAGATATGGTGGTTGTAAGTGGCCGACCAAGGATATTTTCGTATTTCGACTGTCTCCGCATATGTCACTTTTCTGCCACAACTACATAGCATAGAGCATTGCTGTTTGTGTTTGGTAGTAGAATCGTATCTCATGTAGTGCACTATGGTTGTTAGATGTCGGTAGCTATGGGGGTGTGGGAGAAATGGGGGTTGAAAGTGGTCGACCTGTGGCAATTTCATACTTCTGCCAAAGACAAAAGTGTCATGGTGTATCACTTTTCAGCGAAAACTATAGATCACAGATAACTGGCGTTTGTGTGTAGTAGTAGCACAGAGTCACCTTTCGATCACAACAGCGGCCGAATTTCAGAAACTGTGGTACTGTGGTAGATATGGTGGTTGTAAGTGGCCGACCAAGGATATTTTCGTATTTCGACTGTCTCCGCATATGTCACTTTTCTGCCACAACTACATAGCATAGAGCATTGCTGTTTGTGTTTGGTAGTAGAATCGTATCTCATGTAGTGCACTATGGTTGTTAGATGTCGGTAGCTATGGGGGTGTGGGAGAAATGGGGGTTGAAAGTGGTCGACCTGTGGCAATTTCATACTTCTGCCAAAGACAAAAGTGTCATGGTGTATCACTTTTCAGCGAAAACTATAGATCACAGATAACTGGCGTTTGTGTGTAGTAGTAGCACAGAGTCACCTTTCGATCACAACAGCGGCCGAATTTCAGAAACTGTGGTACTGTGGTAGATATGGTGGTTGTAAGTGGCCGACCAAGGATATTTTCGTATTTCGACTGTCTCCGCATATGTCACTTTTCTGCCACAACTACATAGCATAGAGCATTGGTGTTTGTGTTTGGTAGTAGAATCGTATCTCATGTAGTGCACTATGGTTGTTAGATGTCGGTAGCTATGGGGGTGTGGGAGAATATGGGGGTTGAAAGTGGTCGACCTGTGGCAATTTCATACTTCTGCCAAAGACAAAAGTGTCATGGTGTATCACTTTTCAGCGAAAACTATAGATCACAGATAACTGGCGTTTGTGTGTAGTAGTAGCACAGAGTCACCTTTCGATCACAACAGCGGCCGAATTTCAGAAACTGTGGTACTGTGGTAGATATGGTGGTTGTAAGTGGCCGACCAAGGATATTTTCGTATTTCGACTGTCTCCGCATATGTCACTTTTCTGCCACAACTACATAGCATAGAGCATTGGCTGTTTGTGTTTGGTAGTAGAATCGTATCTCATGTAGTGCACTATGGTTGTTAGATGTCGGTAGCTATGGGGGTGTGGGAGAAATGGGGGTTGAAAGTGATCGACCTGTGGCAATTTCATACTTCTGCCAAAGACAAAAGTGTCATGGTGTATCACTTTTCAGCGAAAACTATAGATCACAGATAACTGGCGTTTGTGTGTAGTAGTAGCACAGAGTCACCTTTCGATCACAACAGCGGCCGAATTTCAGAAACTGTGGTACTGTGGTAGATATGGTGGTTGTAAGTGGCCGACCAAGGATATTTTCGTATTTCGACTGTCTCCGCATATGTCACTTTTCTGCCACAACTACATAGCATAGAGCATTGGTGTTTGTGTTTGGTAGTAGAATCGTATCTCATGTAGTGCACTATGGTTGTTAGATGTCGGTAGCTATGGGAGGTGTGGGAGAATATGGGGTTGAAAGTGGTCAGACCTGTGGCAATTTCATACTTCTGCCAAAGACAAAAGTGTCATGGTGTATCACTTTTCAGCGAAAACTATCGATCACAGATACTCTGGCGTTTGTATGTAGTAGTAGCACAGAGTCACCTTTCGATCACAACAGCGGCCGAATTTCAGAAACTGTGGTTGTGTGGGAGATATGGTGGTTGTAAGTGGCCGACCAAGGATATTTTCGTATTTCGACGAAAGGCATGTGTCTCCGCAGATTTCACTTTTCTGCCACGACTACATAGCATAGAGCATTGGTGTTTATGTGTGGTAGTAGAATCGTGTCTGTTGTCATGCACTATGGTTGTTAGATGTCTGTAGCTACGGGGGTGTGGAAGATATGGAAGATGAAAATGGTCGACCTGCGGCAATTTCATATTTCAGCCAAAGACGCATGTGTCACGGTGTATCACTTTTAAGTGAAAACTATCAATCGCAGATCACTGGCGTTTGTGTGTGGTAGTAACACAGAGTCTCCCATCAATCACAACGTTGGCCGAAATTCGGTAACTGTGGGAGTGTTTGAGATACGGTTTGAAATTGGTCGATCATGAATATTTTCGTATTTCATCCAAAGACTTGTGTGTATCCGTAAATTTTACTTTGCTGCCGGAACTACATAGCGCAGAAGACTGGTATTTGTGTGTGGTAATAGTATCGAGTCTCCTATCGTGCACAATGGTGGTTAGATATCTATAGCTGTCAATATGAATTCTTTACAATCACGAACGAAGTCGTGGGTACCAGCTAGTAAAAAATATAAGACATGCTACCAGATTTAAAGACATAGAAAGTGCTTCCATCTGTCGGTTTATGATAAAAACATGTCGTTCACATCAGAAACCGGCAGATGGCAGCACTTTCGTCATTAAACGTTTTGAATATCTCAACTGTCAGTGTTGACGCAACTTTTTGTGTATTGTCCGCGATCAAACGTGTTGGTATCGTGGATAGCTGTAGACTCTTGAAAGCTCACATGCAGTGTTCGACATGGTGTCAAATTAATAAAGGAATATAACATCATTCGTGCGGCAATTGTACCTCGCGTGTTTCGAAGTAAAATTAGGAGATCAAGACAACACTTGTGCACCTCACTATGTTAATATCCTATTTTAATGTCCAATATCTGTGATCAGCTTTACGCCCTGTCCCTCATGGTCCACAAGTACCAATGCCTATGCAACCAGAAGATTTGCCTGAAGTAGGGGGTTCAGAAATTGAATCAAGTGAAGAAAGCAAAGATAAGGACGAGGAGTATGAACTTGGCAATTCTGCGCCACAATCATTTACACAAAGTGAACTAAATGATTTGATTTGCGACTTAAATCTGACCAAAGAGGTTTCAGAATTGCTTGGTTCAAGGCTGAAAGAGAAGAATGTGTTAGCAGCTGGCGTTTCGTTTCCCTGGTATCGATACAGAGAACACGATTTTATTCCATACATTTTCGAAGAAGGAGACTTAGTACTCTGCAATGATGTGTGTGGACTGTTTAACACTTTCAACATTCTCTACGAAAACACTGATTGGAGACTATTCATCGATTCGTCAAAACGAAGCATTAAAGTTGTTCTGCTTCACAATGGGAACAGGTACGCATCGATACCCATTGGGTTTTCCGTACACTTAAAAGAATGGTAAGACAATTTATGATCCAGAAAATTAAGTACTACGATCATAAGTGACTCATGTGTGTGCGCAGACTTCCGCGGTCGTTCTCGATGTTATCTTGGTTGTCCGAGTTGAACCGCTTCAATTTATCGAAACCTAACGTTTCGGTCATCATTTTGTGGCCTTCTTCAGAGGACTGTCATGGATGGAACCAGTGACGCCTATATATAGCTCCCGAAGAGCGCACTAACCGTTTGGAGTGACGTCACTCAAGCTACCAGCGTGGCCTGTCCGATGGGGTCCTGCGTCCCGCGCTTTCCTGATCAAGCATGGCCATATTTGGTCAAGTCCGCGTTCAAGTTATCTGTTTTTTTTTTTTATTTCCAATGCTTCTCTGATACGCGTGGGTCACCACCTGCTTTCCTGAACCACTACACTGGTGTCACTACATAAAATTGCATGCCCACTGTCAGCCGAATGTTGCGCTACAGCTGATTTGCTGACGTCGTTATTTTTAAGATGTCTTATGTGTTCACACTGCCTTTCCTTAACCGTCCGGCCAGTCCCGTCAATATACACTTGGCCACAGTTAGAGGGTATTTGGTATACGCCCCCTATCTGCAATTTCTCCCTCCTATCTTTAACCCTTACAAGCACATCAGAAATTTTCCTAGACCCTCTGTATATCGGACTGACTCCATCCATGACAGTCCTCTGAAGAAGGCCACGAAATGATGACCGAAACGTTAGGTTTCGATAAACTGACGCGGTTCAACCCAGACAACCAAGATAACGCAAGTGACTCATCTTTGATGATCTCAAAGTAATATCGATGAAAATGCGGGTACACAAAGTTTCCATGTTTTTTATGAGAGAGGGATAGCAGAGACAAGGAAAGTCATTGGGAAAAGAAAGACTGGCGACAACGACTTTCATTGGAACATGGTGTAAAAATATGTGCACCAAAAACCTCTCATCGAGTCGACGAAAGTTCTCCTTCCACCCTTACACATCAAATTAGACTTGATGAAGCAATTTGTGAAAACCTTAGCAATGTTTCCAGTACATTTGTATCAAATTTCCAGCCTTGTCAACCACAAAACTAAAAGAGGGTATGTAATCGTAGGCTTCCGCGGCCAGAGTCAGTTGATTCTTGGCTGTCTGGGTGGCGCCGCGTCATGTTCATCGTAGCCGACCCTCATTCTGGGGTCTTCTGCCCTGGAAGAAGACCCCAGAATGAGGGTCGAAACGTCGGCTACGATGAACATGACGCGGCGCCACCCGGACAGCCAAGAATCAACTAAAAGAGGGTATCTTTATGGGTCTTGACATTAGAAAATTTTGTAAAGACAGATACTTTGAAAAAGAAATGGAACTTACTGAGAAAAAAACCAGGGTCGCCTTTAAAGACATAGTAACCAAGTTTCTGAGCAGAAAGAAGGATCCTAATTTCAAGTCTATCGTTGAGACAAGGCTGCAGAAGTACCAAAATTTAGACTGTTCCATGAGATTGAAAGTTCATTCCCTACATGCACATTTAGACTAATTTCCTGAAAATCTTAGTGCAGTTAGTGAAGTGATGGGTGAGAGATTTCAACAGGACATGAAAGACATGCAAAACTGTTACCAAGGCAGATGAAATACAACAATGATAACGTACTATTGCTGGATGTTGCGTCGAGATGATCCCAGAAGAGCATATCCACGGAAAAGACTGATACAAAATTTGGCCGGTCCCAAGAAACGTCGACACAACGACTTAAATGGTGAGTGTTCTATTATATTATATTACATTATATCGTCTATTATAAGCCATAAAATAACACATTTTATACAAAAAAAAAACACATTTAAATCTGTCATTCTGTCTCATATTTGTCATATTTTTCGTCATAAACCAAACCTGGCTCAATGCGAAGTGCAAAAAAATTCTGACATGATGAAACTGAACTAAGGTCATTTTCGGATTCAGCGAACCAAGATACAATGGAATCAATCATCAAAAGTTAAAAAACAGAACCGTCGCAGGCTAGTATTACCAGAGGAATCACTAAAGTTGAAGGGAGGTGAGTAGCAACAAAAACACACAAAATATGAGATGAGCACAAGATTACAATATTTCATTTTAATACACTAGCCATATGAGACATTTTGCAGATGGCTCATTGAGTGACTGGAGAATAGAATGGAGAAAAGGGGTGGGAAAAGTTTGATTAAATAGAGTAAACTATTAATAAATAAATACTGCCAAAGCAATTGAATGTTTGTTCATGTATCGACTTTCCGAAAACACTTCTCTTTTTTTGAAGATGCATATTCAGCGGATTCTCCTCTTAATTCCTTATACATGTTACAGTTTGGTTATTTTGTTACACTAGCTGATGCCCACGACTTCATCGGTAATTGTAAAAAAATTCGATTGACAGCTACCGACATGTAATCACCATAGTGCACGATGGAAGACTCGAGGTTAATACCACACACAAACATCAGTGTCCGCGCTAATGATTATGGCTGCAAATTGAAATATAGGGACACACATAAATTTGGTCGAAATATGAAATTATCCTATGTCGAACAATTTCAACCACCGTATCTCCCACACCCACACAGCTACCGATATGACACCACCATGGTGCATGGCAGGAAACTTGAGACTACTACCACACCCAATCACCAGTCGACTGCGCTAGGTAGTTTTGGCTGTGGAGTGAAATATTGCGATACACATGTCTATTATTTTATCAGCACCATATCTACCACACCCCCACAGCTACTGACATGCAATAACCATAGTGCACGATGGAAGACTCAATCCTGCTACCACACCCAAACGCCCGAGGTCTGCGCTTGGTAGATCCGGCTGCAATATGAAATATAGGGACCAACACGTCTTAAGCAGAAATAGAAAATGCCCTGCGTCGACCACTTTCAACCACTATATCTCCCACACCCCCTTAGCTACAGACATCTAACCACCATAGTGCACGATGGGAGAGTTGAGGCCACTACCACAAATAATTACCAGTGGTCTGCGCTTTTTTATTGAAGCAACAAAGTGACATATACCGACACATATGTCTTTTGTTGAAATTCGAAAATATCCTTGATCGACCACTTTCAACCACAATTTCTTCTACACTCCTACAGTTATAGACATTCGGCCAATGTTGTGCACGATCGGTGACTCTATGCTACTACCGATCACAACCAGTGATCTGCGCTAGATAGTTTTGCCTAAAAAATGATATATAGGGACACATACGTCTTTGGTCAAAATATGAAAGTGTCCCAGATCGACAACTATCAACTACGATAGCTTCCACACCTCCATAACTACCGACATCTAGCCACCATAGTACACGTTGGGAGACTCGATGCTACTACCAAACACAAACACCAATGCTCTGCGGTATGTAGTTGTGGCAGCAAAGTGAAATATACGGACACATATGTCTTTGTCGAAATACGAAAATATACTTGATCGACCACTGTTAACCACCATTTCTCCCACACCCCCACAGTTATCGAAATTCGGACAACATTTTGCACGTCCGGTGAATGTATGCTACTACAACACACAAACAACAGTGATCTGCGTTAGATAGTTTTGGCTAAAAAGTAATACATAGGGCCACATATGTCTTCGGTCCAAATATGAAAGTGCCCCAGGTTGACCAATTTCAAACACCATATCTCCCACACCACTATAACTACCGACGCCTAACAACCATAACGTATGATGGAAGACTTGATGCTACTACCACACTCAAACACCAGTGATCTGCGCTATGTAGTTGTGGCAGAAATGTGAAATATACGGCCACACATGTGTTTGGTCGGAATTTGAAAATGTCCTTGATCGACAACTTTCAACCACTATATCTCCCACACCCAAACAGTTATACAAATTTTGTCAACGTTGTGCACGATCGTAGAATGTATGCTATCACCACCTAAAAACACCAATGGTCTTCGGTATGTAGTTGTGGCAGGAAAGAAAAGTATATGGACATACAAGTCTATGGTTGCAATGTGAAAATGCTCCACACCCCCACAGCTATTGGCAATCGGCCAACGTTGTGCGCGATACGAATCTCCATGCTACTACCACACACAATCACGAGTGATCTATAGTAGGTAGTGGTGGCTGAAACGTGAAATACAGGAAAATGTACGTATATATATATATATATTATATAAGATTTTATGCACTGGAATTATTATATAAATTATAATCTACTAAAATTTTCAGTCTATTTCCTTTATTTGTGCTACCTTCTCTGCAGCAGTGATTTTTTAAAAGTATCAATTCATTTTTCCACTAGTAACTATCACAACACTGGACTGCACTGTATATTAATTACGAAGGGCCGGTCCGTTTTGTTTACTTTTTGACTGTGTAACGTTGTGTGGTGCTCGTTTGTTTTTCTAGTCCGTCCTCAATTTGTTTTTTGTGTTTATTTTTAAAATTTAAATATTTATGTTGGTGTGTTACGATTTTGCGTGCCATTGTATAATGATGTTTTGCCTATGTCGATGGGTGTTTTTATTTTATTTTCAGTATATATATAGTGAGTGGTGTGTCAGATTTATGTATTCATTTATTGTATGTTTTCCTTCTGTTAGTGATTTATATATGTGATAGTTGTCTTGGTATGTAAGTATTTGTAGTTTTTTTTTGTTATTTAAGGTAAGTATTTTCATGTATGTGTCGATATTTGGTGGGTGGGGATTGTGTTTTTGTAAGTGTCTTTAAATGTAGAATGTGCTCTTATGTCTTCCTTATACCTTGTTTCAAATTTCCTTCAATATTAACAACATTTGAGGAAAATGATACATGATGTCCATATATTAAACTATCATTAGCTGGCGCCCACGACTTCGTCCATGTTTATAAAGAATTTTGATTTACGGCTACCGGCATGTAACTACCATAGCGCACGATGGGAGACTCAAGGCCACTACCACACAAACACCAGTGGTCCGCAGCTGAGGCAGCGAAATATACGGACACATATGTCTTTGGTTGAAATACGAAAATGTCTCTGATCAACCACTATCAATCTCCATATCTCCCAAACCCCCACAGTAATCGAAAATCGGCCAACGTTGTGCACGATCGGTGAATGTATGATACTACCACACACAAACACCTTGTGATCTGCGTTAGAAAGTTTTGGCTGGAAAGTGATACATAGGGACACATACGTCTTGGATCAAAATATTAAAGTGTCCCAGATCGACAACTATCAACCACCAGAGCTTCCATACCGCCATAGCTACCGACATCTAGCCACTATAGTGCTTGATGGGAGACCCATGCTACTACCAAACACAAACACCAATGATCTGCGCTGTGTAGTGTTGGCAGCAAAGTGAAATATACGGACACATATGTCTTTTGTCGAAATACGAAAATAGCCTTGATCGACCACTTTCAACCACCATATCTCCCAAACTCCAACAGTTATCGAAATTCGGCCAACGTTGGGCAGGGTCGGCGAATGTATGGTACTACAACACAAAAACAACAGTTATCTGCCTTAGATAGTTTTGACTGAAAAGTGATACATAAGGGCACATACGACTTTGGTAGAAATATGAAAGTGCCCATCGTCAGCCAATTTCAACGACCATATCTCCCACACCCGTATAGCTAACGACACCTCATCACTATAGCGCACGATGGGAGACTTGATACCACTACCAAATACAAACACCAGTTATCTGCGCTATGTAGTTGTGGCAGCAAAGTGAAATATACGGACACACATGTGTTTGGTCGAAATATGAAAATGTCCTTGATCGACAACTTTCAACCACTATATCTCCCACATTCCAACAGTTATCGAAATTTGGCCAACGTTCTGCACGATCGGTGAATGTATGCTACTACCACACACAAACATCAGAGATCTGTGCATCATATTTTTGGTTAAAAAGTGATACATAGGAACACTTACGTCTTTCATCAAAATGCGAAAGTGCGCCAGATCGACCGCTTTTATATTCCATATCTCCAACTCCTCCACAGCTACCATCATGCAACACACCACAGTGCACAATGGGAAACTTGATGCTATCACCACCCACAAATATCAATGGTCTGTGGCATGTAGTTGTGGCAGGAAAGAGAAGTATGGGTACATACAAGTCTATGGTCGAAATATGAAAATGCGCCACATGGACCAACTTTAAACATCATATCTCCCACAACCCCACAGCTGTCGGCATTCGGCTAAAGTTGTCCACGACAGGAAACTCCATGCTACTACCACAGGTAAACACAAGTGATCTGTGGTAGGTAGTGGTGTCTGAAACGTGGAATACAGGGAAACACACTTTTAAAAACAATATTGGTGGTATAGATAGAATAAATGAATAGACATAAATATATCAAGAGAAATAGTAATAATTAATAAATATATATTACAGACGATGTGGCATTAATCACAGACACATTTGAGAATGCTCTAGATTCTAGAACAAATCAAAGAATGCAAGAATATAGCATTTAAAGTAGCGTTGCAAATATTTCAGGAAAAAACACATCCAAATGGCCTCAACCCTGGAAAGATCCTCCCTATATATCTATTACTTATAGTTTATTTATTTATTTAACCTTCACATTTTTCATTATTGTTTCCTTTCGATTGTTTCAATTTGTCATTATTACTTAAATTTATACATTTGGATCTATTCATATGTTCAACCTCCAGCAGCGATATTATTTTTCAAAATTTATCAATAGATTTCTCTGTTTTGTACAAGCCTCTCCATCTTAATCTCTCGCACCATTTACTCCAAGACATACCCATTCATACAGTAAACCACATGGTGGATTCAGCTTCTTTGCCGAATGACTCGTACCTTTCTGCATGGATAATGTGTTCAAAAGGAATATTGTAGAATTGCGTTCATCTGATGTTTTGTTTTTGTTGCAGCCCTTCTGCCTTTAACTTTTGTTAGCAGTAGGTTTATTTATTTTATCTATCCTTTGTAATTTATTTGGCCATAAAGCCATTTCCTATCTCTTGGTGTACACAAGTATATTTTTTATATTAGTGTGTCTGTTGGAGTTTATGTGGGGCCTTTAAAAGAAATAGTGCAGTTTCAGGAAATGACCTGAGAAAGTAGTAGCCATAAAGAAGAATCTGGCTCAAGGATTCAAGGCCAGGATAGAACTGAATGAGAGAGACAAAATTATAGTTGGTTTTGAATAGTTTGTTTTGGTGAGCTGGATAGTTATTTACGCACCAATTCTTTGAGCTGTTTTTCGGGTTGAAGTCATTAGTGCCCTTGCAAGGAAAAAAAATTGTGTCTCAAATCTCGTCAGAACTTGCTATCTGTATGGTGTAAAAATACACAGCATCTTAGTTTTTAAATAATTAATAATTAATGTTTTTATATTATTTCAATGGGAAGCGTATTGATAGTGATATTTCCGATTCATTATTTTGTATTTGATTAATGTTAGGCTGATTATGTGTGTATGGTGTTAAAAGTGTTTTATATAGTTATTTTTATCGTGTTATTAATATTGTGTCAAAGAAATCCATGCGCCGTTACCGAATGAACAATGTACATGAAAATCTCTGGAATAAACAGTGCAGGTAGGAAGATCTTTGACGAAAAAAAAGAGTAGAAGCATAGATGTGGTGTAGTACGGCGAAGTTTGGATGAAACTGAGAATTGTATTGGTTAATGTGAAGCAACAATAAAGTAAAATGAAAGTTGATATAAATAATAATTTTACACTTGGCGACTGTTACCGTGACACAGAGCTAATTATTTAGCTCGTAATAAAAGAAGCCTGTAATCTTCGGAAAGGAAGTGACGAAAATTTTGAAATAAGAATGGCAACTGGCATCGCGGAGAAGAATCTGTGCAATGAGGAGAGTGAGTACATAAAAGAAATGTTGGCTATGATTATTCAAGAACAGATGGAGACGAGGCGCGAAATGCAGAAAATGAATCATAATCAACAGCAATTGATACAAGAGTGGAGAAAGGGAGGAAATTGTGACAAAGCGGTGGACAAAGAAGCGGAAGAGGAAGCAGAAAGTAGGTTAAAGCAAGTGATGAGAACATGTAGAGAAAAGCTAGAAATGGAGACTGAAGGAGACGGAACAGAAAATGACAGCGAAGATAAGCGAAGGTTTGACAAGAAATTGAACACAATGTCTGATAACAACGGACCATTGAAATGGTGGGAGTGTTTAGAACAGATACAAGAGATCAATGAGTTTAATAATGTTGAGAAGAGGAAAGCAGAGCAAAATGAGATAATTGGCCTTGCAAGAATGAAAGAATGGGAAAACAGTGACCAGAAAATAAATGAAGAAGCAAGAAGGAAAAGTGGAATGCCTTTTGCTTTCACGTATAAGAATGAAGGGAACTATGAGTTAGAAGCGGAAGAAATGGAAGAAGAAACTGAAGATGCGGAAGCAAGTGAAAAAGAGACCAGCAGTGAAGAAGAGGAGGGAGAATACGGATTTCTGGAGGACAGAGTGGCGAGTAAGGAAGAAAATGAGGTAAGATGTGGGCTAATAAAGAACGAAACAGTAGGAAAAGATGAGAAGGACGAATCAACCAGAGGCAAGGTGAAAAAGAAGAAAGGGCTCAATATGTACCATGAGGGCCACAACATTGTGAGGTGCGAGTGGAAGAAAGGTGGCGGAGAGTGCAAGGAAGATGCAACGATAGGGAAAGTGAAGATGAAGAGGGAGTGACACATGAGAATATTGAATCAGAGGAATTGTTGGGATTAAAAAAAAAAAAAATGTGATCTGAACTTATACCGGGGGTGTGAATGAATGTAACTATGGCTGAAAATGTATGTATGGGTGAGTGGTGTGATGTTAAATCACACAAAATTTGACAAAATTCAAATTTTGGTGACAAATTGGCTGAGGGGATGTGTAAGAATACACAGCATATTAGTTTTTAAATAATTAATACTTAATGTTTTTTATATTATTTCAATGGGAAGCGTATTGATAGTGATATTTCCGATTCATTATTTTGTATTTGATTAATGTTAGGCTGATTATGTGTGTATGGTGTTAAAAGTGTTTTATATAGTTATTTTTATCGTGTTATTAATATTGTGTCAAAGAAATCCATGCACCGTTACCGAATGAACAATGTACATGAAAATCTCTGGAATAAACAGTGCAGGGAGGAAGATCTTTGACGAAATAAAAAGAGGAGAAGCATAGATGTGGTGTAGTACGGCGAAGTTTGGATGAAACTGAGAATTGTATTGGTTAATGTGAAGCAACAATAAAGTAAATGAAGGATGATACAAATAATAATAATTTTACAATGGTCAACTGTAAAGGGGTCAGCCACACAGACAGCACAATATATTAAGACAGTAAACCTTATGCTCTTATTACACCAGTTAGCCATCCTATCTTTGAGCAAGCATTGAACTTAATCTTTCAAGTCTTCGACGGTAAAATGTTCTCTCATCTTAGGAAAATGTGGTAGTCACTGCGTGTCAAGTCCGAACTATAGGGTAAATGGATGATGATTTCCTAACCAAAGTATTATAGAATAGGCGACGAGTGGGCTAGCTTTATCGTGGAGAATGCTTGCGTCCTTGCTCAAAATTATTCTTCTTCGGTTCTGAATTCCTTTTCAGAGTTTTTTTCCAGTGTTTCACAGTATGGGTGTTTGAGCGTTTCTTGTATCTCTTTCCGTTAGCCGCGAGCATCTGGGCTCGCGGTGGATTACGACTCGTTTTGACATAAATTCTTATTTTCGCCGGCCTAAGCGTAATTTGGGTTTGGGCGAGAGATGGCATCCTTACCCGAAATTTGCGTGCTTTTGTTTGCACGGAAAATTATGTCTTCTTTTTTATCATTTTACAATTGTTACCTTCTCGGTTCGGGACAGATATGTTCGCTGGTCTGAGCTCTACGCGAGTTAATCCATATACTTTTTAATAGTGGCGAGCTATGTCTGAATTATGCAAACTGTGACACGCAAATAACTCTATGAGTGTTGTGATCTAAATTTCAAACCTTACACATTCAAGCTGTGAGCAGATGTTGTGGAGGGTATCATCCTCTGCCACCCCCACATCTGCGCTACATTTGCATGTGAGTGGAAACTCAGTTTTTACGCTATTATCAGCCGTTTCGCTTCTGTCAATTTCGGCTACTGCGGTTGGCGGACGCTAGAAAAAAATCACTCAACAATTAATTACGATTAAGTACCCTGCGGGAAGTCACTATTTACACATGACTTTCCTAAAATATTATCAATTTTTTGGTCCTCCAGGGGCCGGATATGAGTCGGTCTTTCTGGCAAATATAATTTTTGTATAAACCATTTACGCTAGATTTCAATCATTTGTTACAAAATGGCCATCGAGGCAAATAATGAACCTGTAGAGTTCGAACGGAAGTTAACTTTACTAACCACAACGAGGGACTTGATTTTCGAGAGGGTTAATAAAGTGTTTAAGATATCCATGAACAACTCTTCGTTTGATTTACGGACAAATGAAAGTTTTATAACGGACTCAGAAACTATACATGAGCTTCAGATCAAGTTTGAGAGTATGATGGATCAGATTAATGATTTAAATTTAGCTAAAGACTCTGAGTATAATCCTGATTTTACCCAATTAGTCGCCTTTTAAGATTTATATACGCATCCTCAACAAAATTTGTACCTCCGCCGTGAGTTCATCATCACGCCAGAGTTAACGTGAGTACATTAAACTGCCTCCCATAGATATACCTAGTTTTGACGGTAGTACGGAAAGATGGCCAGTACTTTATGAATCTTTCAGGTTTAAAGCCTGGCACACACACTCATGCTTGTCGATCGCTTTGCTTGTGTAGTGTCAAGTTGTAATACGAGACGGAGTGTGCGTGGAGAAAATTCTATCGACTTAACTGTGGTGTTCCGTCAATTGTTTAGCTTGAAGGCATGAAGAGTGCTCCTGGTCTTGATTTTCCGTCCGTGTTCCTACTTGCTATCCAACAAAACGGTGTGTGTGTGTGTGCCTACTTCCGTCTTCTTAGTAGAGAATGACTGATATTAGACTACTGTCACGTGAATTTCTAACTGAATTTATTGATTTATACAGACAGAATGAATGTATGTGGAAAATCAAAAGTAAAGATTATCTAAACAAACACAAAAAAGTGCTGCATATCATATTCTTATCAATAAATTGAAAGAAGTTGATGAACACGCAAATAAAGAAACTGTTATTAAAAAAGTGAATTCATTAAGAACTTGTTTTCGGAAGGCACAGAAGAAATATAATGAATCTCGTGGATCTGGGTCTGGTATCGAAAACATCGAACAGCCAAATTTGTGGTATTTCTTATTCTAGTGTCTTTCCTTTTAATATGTGGAGTCACTAGTGCCAATAACTTTAGGTACGTTTCTTCATTCATGCGAACTTTATTAAGCCAATCTTCAGGTTCTAGCCTCAATTCATTTAGTAAATTGATGTGACTAAATTGCGCTCGCTTCAATAACCACTGTTTTGTCCATTTCTGTCTAATTCTGTTCCTTTTTTTGTTTCTAATTATCAGAACAATATCCGCAGCAGCAATTAATTTCTGTGTGTCAGCCGTATTGACATTTAGCAACTGACAGCAAAATGAAGCAGTAGACGGAGTGTCTGTGGACTCAACTGCGTTCCGTCTTGCATTACAAGTTGGGACTGCACAAACAAAACGATCGACCAGCATGAGTGAGTGTGCCAGGCTTAAAATTCATACTAATGACTGACTCGCAGCGTGTGCAATATCTTGTAGGTTAGCTAATAGACAATGCATTACAGATAATGAAGGGTATAGTACCCATAGCAGAAATATACAAAATATATGGGAAAGTCTGGTTAATAGATGTCAAGACAAGCGGCTGTTAGGTACTCGTTACTTAAATATCATCTTGGATATAAAGCCTTGCAACAATAATCCAAACAGCTTAGATACATTTATTGAGAAATATTCCGCCACTGTTTTAGCTTTGAAACAATTAGGCATCCATGATCTTACAGATTTCATTTTATTTCAATGTGCTTTGCGTAAAATTGATGCTCATATTATGCAAGCCTTCAAAATGTTAGTACGCGGTAAGGAAATTCCAACTTACAACGAATTAACTTAATTCGTTAAAGATAAGGTAAAAATTTCTAAACGCTCAAGTTCTGATAGTATAAACAAGCGACTGACTGATAATGTAACGCGTGGCCGTACTTTGCGTTTTGTTTCCAAAGAAGATGTCGGACACATGGAGTAAAGAAACGAGAGTTGACCACGTAAGGGACCTTCTCCATACAACGAGGTGACGCCGAGAGGAGAGCGGTGGGAAGAGGAGGTTGCCATATTGGTAGGGCCAAGAAATACAGGAAATGTGTACGGAACGGAAGAATTTCTCCGTTTTTAATCATCGCATTAATAAAAATGAAGTCTTATGGGGTCACGTTTATAAATACCCTAATTGATATTGCATTAAAGACCGAAATAATGAAAGCTGGTAAAGAAACATTAAGCTTTAGGGAACAAGCTGCCCGAAAACCTTGGATCACAGAAGAAATTTTGGAGCTGATGGATCAGAGGAGAAGGTACAAAAATGCTCAGGATGAAGCAGGAAGAGAGCAGTACAGGCAATTTAGAAATCAAATAAATAGGGAATGCAAAATAGCAAAAGAAAAATGGCTACAAGCAAAGTGTGAAGAAGTAGAAAAGGAAATGGTCGTAGGTAAAGTAGATGTTGCCTACAGAAAGATCAAACAGAATTTTGGAGAAATGAAGAAAAGAGGTATGAACATTAAAGCTGCCGATGGGAAACCTCTTTTAAGCTCAGAGGATAGAGCTAACCGATGGAAAGAATACAATGAGAAACTGTATGTTGGGGACGACTTGAACAATAGTGTAATGGAAAAGGAAGGTGATGTCGACATTGATGACTTAGGAGATCCTGTTTTGAGGACAGAATTTAATAAAGCTCTGAATGACTTGAAAGCAAATAAGGCAGTTGGAATAGATGAGATCCCTGCAGAACTTCTTAAATCCCTAGGAGAGGAAGGAATCGAAATATTATTCAAGCTGATATCAAAAAGTTATGAAACAGGAGAAATTCCAACTGATTTTAATAAAAATATCATCTTCACACTTCCAAAGAAAGCACAAGCCGACAAATGTGAGAATTATCGCACCATTAGTCTAACATCACATGCTTCAAAATTACTGACCAGAATAATATACAGAAGGATGGAAAGGGTAGTAGAAGAGATAGTAGGTGAAGATCAGTTTGGGTTTAGGAAAAATCGTGGCACAAGGGAAGCAATTCTGTCTTTAAGATTAATACTAGAAGGGCGGATCAAGAAAAACAAAGATACTTTTATGGCATTTGTTGATTTAGAAAAAGCATTTGATAATGTTAGGTGGGACAAGATGTTCAAAATTTTAAAGAAGTCAGGTCTAAAGTATCGAGATAGAAGAATACTCTATAAACTATATAAGAATCAAGTGGCTATAATAAAAGTAGAGAATCACGAGAGACATGCATCAGTTAAAAAGGGTGTGAGACAAGGTTGTAGTCTATCCCCATTAATATTCAACTTGTACGTAGAAGAAGCAATGAATAAACTCAAACAAAAATTTCCATGTGGCGTAAGTTTTCAGGGAGAAAAAATCAGTATGCTACGATTTGCTGATGACATTGTCTTGTTAGCAGAGAGGGCTGAGGATATTGAGAAGTTACTGAATGGCATGAACAAAATACTGAAGGAAGATTTTGGACTGAATATAAATCAAAGCAAGACAAAAGTGATGAAATGTAGTAGAAATGATACCAATACTAGTAGATTAAATATAAAAATAGGATCGGATGCAATAGGAGAAGTAAGTGAATTCTGTTACTTGGGAAGTAAAATAACAACCGATGGCCGAAGCAGGAATGCTGTTAAAAGCAGAATAGCACTAGCAAAAAGAGCATTCATGAACAAGAGAAACCTTTTAGTTTCAAATATTGATCTAGGACTTAGAAAGAACTTTTTAAAACTCTTTGTGTGGAGCACAGCACTTTATGGTAGCGAAACATGGACTTTAGGAATACCGGAAATAAATAAAATTGAAGCATTTGAAATGTGGTGCTACAGAAGAATGCTGAAAATTAAGTGGACAGACAAAGTAAGAAATGAACGAGTTTTGGAAATGATCGGTGAGAAAAGAAGTTTGTTGAAGAAGCTTACGGAAAGAAGAGACAGGCTGGTAGGTCATATTTTGAGACATGCTGGATTGGTTAATTTGTTAGTGGAGGGAACAGTTGAAGGTAAGAACTATAGAGGAAGACAGAGATTAGAATATATGAAACAGATAATTGAGGGCGTGGGCTGTAAGGGGTATGTATAAATGAAGAGGTTAGCACAGGATAGGAAAGGATGGAGGATTGCATCAAACCAGTCGAAAGACTGACGACAGCAAAAAAAAAAAAAAAAAAAAAAAAAAAAAAAAATGATATTATCTACAAACATTAGAATTTAAGGAAATAAACCTGATAAATAATTTTAAATAGGAATTTTGTACGCCGAAACAGAACTTTTATCCCTCCCTACAAACGCAAAAAAAACAAAAACAAAAAAAACCACCTGGGGGTCATTTTGCTATTTCAAATAGATTATATTTCTACATTCCATTTAAGTAATTTTAATCCTTTCAAAATCTTTGATGGGAAAGATTACAAAATCAAGAAAAATAAGTTTAGACCTATTTACAAACAGCAGCAAGTTCTATATGGAATTTTAAAAATAGCCTAGTTGAATAGTTATGACTTTAAAACAACTGAAACCTTCAAAAGAATTCATGGCATACTCAGAAGATAATGCACTGGTAGTGGATTTAAATTCGCCAGCAACATCAGTGTATTAAGGGGTTCTATCATGACCGTCGGGCCACAATCTGATGACAAATTCTTATTGAACTCGATGAGACAAATCGGAAATATATATATTTTTTCTTTTGGTATTTCGCTTAGTTCTCGAGATATACTGTCTCAAAAGTGAGGCGGTTAGGTCGAAATGCGGCATGGACCAAAACAAAAGACAACTAACCGAGATATCAAATATATATATATATATATTTCAATTTGTTTCGTGAAGAATTCGTGGCACCACGGTAATTATAAAACTACCCAGTGCAATACCTTGCTGCCACACATCAAAAGTCGGCAAGCTTAAATAGGAGTAGTTTACATCGCGATACACCTTCTTGCACTAACATGGTGCTCAAGAAATTACTAATAACAAATAAATAATTTGTTCCCTACGCTATAAAAAGAACATTCTGCTACAGGCTGCATTTCAAACTAATCACAATTGTCTTAATATTGCCGCTAGAAAATCAAAAGACACAAACGGACCTAAACTCATGAAACATATCGCTTATTACATTTCGGATAACAACAAAATTTACTTCATTACGATTCCTAGTTCGCATAGCACATATTATCACAATTCATTTCATCATACACTTTCAGTATAAATTACAATGGGACTAAAGCACGTAAGAAAATATTTTCGCTGCATTGCGATGTAAACTTAATCCGCTTAGCATAGACTTTGAACGTTCGTTTACAATGAGGCTAACCCGTTTCGTGAAAAATAATAAGATACAGTGGTTCTCTGCATCAACAAATATTTGATGACACCGTAGTCCTATTGAAAGCTGTGAATAAACTTTCTTAACAGGCATTGTAAATCTATAATGACAAATCCTACTCTTGCAGATACCGCAATACAAGCACTTCAAGAACAATAATTACAACGTGACTTACTTATGGAATGTTATTCCATGTTGTTTCTTACTTTTTCTGTTTGTGCAACAATACGAAACACAAGATGACATTATAAAACACTTTGAAATATCAGAACATGAAATGTTTAAAGCACGGAAGGTAATGAAAACAGACCAATGTTTTGAACCGACGAATATGGCCGCCGCGCATACGCAATCGGCGCCAGAGCTTACAGGCGGCTTCGCAGTTTTAGCGACACCTTGTCTACTCTCTTCTCCCTACCTCCTTGGCCGGAGACAATATGGAAACTAAGCTCATCTCTGGATCTTGTTTTATTGCAAGCAGACGAATCGTACAGTATAATTGATTTCCATTCAAATCTTTGATTTCGCCAAAGACTAGATATGATTTTATATAAAATAATTGTTTTAAAAAACGAACGCCTTCAATAAAAGCACAATAAAAATTTTAAAATAACTTTATACCTTGCTTAGAAGAAAGTAAATCTAAATGGACTATATTATATATTACTGTTTTTGAAATTTTTACATTAATTAGGAATTTTTGGATTCGGTGCCAGCTGTCACATCGCGAAGATCGAATTACTGTACGTTATTTGGAGTTCGAGGAAACGTGGGGACCACGAACAAAAATCCCGAATATTTTACAGCATGTAGTGAGGCAGATATTGTTATTGCTGGAGACAGTTTAGGGAAACAAATTAGACCTATTTTAATCCGTGGCTCGGCCTCGTTAGTCGTCCAGGCATATCTCTGGCGCTACAGTGTCAGTTGGTAGGCTGCATCATGCAGGAAACACTTTACAATAAGTATAATATCGGCGTATGATCTGAATTTTTCATTTTTGTTGAAAAATGTTTCTAACATTAATTGTAGGTAAGAAGTAACACAATTTTTTATGTATTATTGTTATCCATTATTTTTTATCTTTTTGTTTTTATTGCTTTGATTGGCACCGACTGCAAAAATAACTAATTAATGTAAAAATTTCAATAACAGTAATGTAAAATATTGACCAGTTAGGTTTACTTTCTTTTAAGCAAGGTATAAAGTTGTTTTAAAATTTTTATTGTGTGTTTTTTTTAAGGCGGTTTTCATGGGGTTTTTTTTAACAATTATTTTATTTTTAAATTTTTTAGTGGTATTATATATTGTTTTGTATTTTAAAAATGCCTCAGCAGTTCTGATTTTTCGAACTTTCTGGTAGCTCAGTGGTTAAGTCGTTTTCTTTCAAAACAATTCTGTCTGTATACTACCCAAAAACTTCCAGAACATTGAAAATTTGGAAGGGAGGGGTAGAAGGGAAGAAGGATTGGGTTCCTGCAACCAAATTTAAACAGAATTGTTCTGTATATTTGAAAGTATACATGTGCAAATTTTCTTCAGAATCGGATAGAAACAATAGGTTTTGTGTAGATTAAGGAGATGGAAAGGGTTTGGAAGAGGTTTGGCTTCTCTAAACCAAATGTAGACAGTGTTTTTTCTGTTTGTTTTGAAGTATGCATGTGCATACTTCTTTGAAAATGAGATAGAAACTGTAGCTTTATATAAAGAACATTGACAGTAATTAAAGGGGTAGAAAGGGGGATAGGGTTTGCGTTTTTGTGAAAGTAATGTGGACTGTTTTTCTTTTCCTCTTTCTTTTAAAGTATACGCATGCAAAGTTCCACCGATATCAGATTAAAATGTGGGTTTGTACAAAAATTAAGGGGTGTAAAAGGGGAGCTAGGGTAGAATTTGGATTTTTTTTTTGTCAGAAATCTTCTCCATAAAAAATACATATATGTGCCAACTTTCACAAATATCCCTCAAATGGTGTCGACTTTAGCTTTTTGAAAAGAAAATTGACAAAAAACAAGGGGGTGGATAGAGGGAGAGGAGTTCAGTTTTTTCAAACCAAAAATTGACAATATTTTTCTCTTTATTTTTCACTATACATGTCCAAAGTTCCATTGAAATCGGATAAAAGATGTTGGTTTGTATAAAAATTAAGTGGTTTAAATGGGTAGAAGAGGTGGTTTCTCAATGAAATTCGTATGGGACCCCTTTGGAGCAGGGGCGTAGCTTCCATAACTCTAGGCGGTGCAGTGCACTGGGGTCCCCACGCTGAGGGGGCCCTCCAACGCAGTTGAGGGGGTCCCCAAGTGCAGCTCAGAGGTCCCACCGGCCTTCAGGGGAAATAGGCTAAAGCTCAGCTTTATGACCTAACTTCACCACTGATTTGGAGCTATACTCCATCTACCAAAAAAATTTCATTGAAATCGGTCCAAAATTGGCGAAGATATCACTGAACATACATCAAGAAAACAAAAACAAAAACAAAAAATCAGACGAATTGGGAACCTCCTCCTTTTTTTGAAGACGGTTAACTGTGTTAACTGTCCTGGAACTTCCCACATTGTTTGTAACTACAAATCATCGTCTGTTTTCAAGTTATGCATAAAACGACTCCACACTCTGTTACATTTTGAGACGAAAAATACGTAAACTCATTTCGCTTATCTGAATACGAGTGGGATTTGAGCGTTGCAAGGCAGATTCGACAGCAGTGTTATAACAGACCGCAGCAAAGGTTGCCTACCATACGGTACTGAAGTCGACACTAAATGTTCTGGTCTGAGGGTTACGTCATCGTGTCATACCAATAAGGCTTCAGATGATGAATCTCCGCTTTCCTTGAGTGGAAGTCGGAGCGGATACGCAAAGTCGACTGATAATAAGTATCAGATAATTCCATGTTTGATTGACAATGGTTCACAAAATCATTTAATTACCATCGATTGTTATAAGTTATTGAACCTACCGATAATTCCATTAAGTAATTCCTATATGAAAACCAATTTCAAGAGCCGGTCATATCCTAGTTAATTGATGAGCAGCAAGATTAATAAATGTAGCAGGAAATAATTCGCCCATGGCCTCTTGAAGGGAGCAACCCAGCACTCGCCTGGAGTCATTTGAGGAAACCATTGAAAACCTGAATCTGGTTGCCCGGACGGAGAGTCGGTGACGAAGTAAATTCATTTTTTCAAATTCATTCAGTTATTCATGAGGAGAAGACCAGAACCGGACTGACGTTCTGTCAAGTTATGGTTTCATACTTATAGGTGTTAGCAGGCTTCAAAACTTTACCAAATGGAATGAAATTTACTCTGTGAGCGCTAGTGTTGTTTAATATTTGAAAATACCTTTTCAAGTCTTTGGCAGAGTACTTTTCGTTTTTTTTTTCGTTTTTTTTAAAAAAACAACAGTTCCATAAACCCTTTTGTTCTTTCATATTTATTACCATCGATTGCAATAACATCTTCAATAGTAACAGCTGAGTTTCCAGTTATTAGTAAATCACTGTACTCTCAGACACCGTACACTAAATTATAATCCCGCTCACTTCGACTTAGTGATCACGAGAAATCTTTGACCAATCCAGGAGATTGCAGCTACTGTTGTATATGTCGCCGAGGTAAGAAAGCTTTTTCCATAGTATCCGTCACAGTTCTTACCGAATCCTTGAAAAGTTTCTCAGTCTGGCCCGTCTTCAGTTCGAGTAACTTTCATTGAATTGCATTCTGGGTCTTTATGATGCCTCGTTTAGTTGTTGTTGGAACTATGTTTATGCACCGCATGAAGCTTGTTGGTGTTCATTGTACTATTTCATATCTTATAGTTACTTTTGCTGTAAATGATTCGTAGCATTTATATGCGAGAAAAGAACTAGATATATCGTCTCGCTTAATCATAGTTGATTTTTACCAATTCAGTCTCACGGCAACTCTGCTCGGTTTGGCTATTGAGAGGATTACACCATAGACAGGGATTTCACAATAATTTCGATCCACAGAAGCGGGAGAGGAAGGAAATGATCGCAGTGTTATTGAGTGTTATTGCGCAATACATGGAATATTGTTCGGTGAGAACGCAGCGTGATTATATTGGAAGTTGTTAGGTATTTTGTTTTGGACTAGTGTTTAGTGATTTGTTCATGACCTGGCATTACTGTTTTTTTTTTTTTTGTAACAGTTTAATGTCCCTTTTTAACAACGTGGTCTTTAGAGACGGGAAAGGATGGGGGCAAGGAATGGGAAGGAATTCGGCCATGGCCTTTTGAAGGAAGCATCCCGGCATTCACCTGGAGTGATTTGGGGAAACCATGGAAAACCCAAATCTGGATGCCCGGACGGGGATTCGAACCGCCGTCCTCCCGAATGCGAGGCCAGAACGCTATCCGTTACACCACCACGCTCGGTACATTACTGTTGAACTAGGGAATACTTAACTGTGACAACAAGAGTTTCCAGTGGTAAGTCTCGCTGACCGGCTTTAACGGCAACACCCGGCTATAGAGAAGCGATGCAGAGAGAAAAACCGTTGGCAGCGCGACTACGAAGAAGAAGAGGAGGGTCGTTCGTGACAGTAAAAAAGCAATAGAAAAAATAGCACCAAGAAAAGAAGACTAGGACAAACCAAAAATCATCAAAAGCCCTTGCAGCTAAGAAACAGATTTGAGCCACTGAGTGAAAGTCAGGCTGATGTGCAAGAAAAGAGACACTAAACATAGGGAACTAATTACCTCGCCAACCTTACTCGTGCCACTGAAACCGGGACTTTTATCTGAAAAAAAATTATGATAAAAAATCACAAATGTTTACCAGGATACAAGTAGAGCGATATCGTAACATATTGGGATCCCCACAGTACTCAAGGTGCCAACACATCGGACATACTGGACAATACAGCCAGTTGGCTTATTTTTGCACCAAATACGCCAAACTGCACCCCAAAAACCATTTCACGCTTCCAGATAACCAAAGAGCAACCTGTGCAAATTGCGGAGGAAACTATGCTGCATCATGGAAAGGATGTATCGTCTACCAAAATACCCTATGGAATCAAGACGCCAAAGAAACAATCAACAAGAAAAATACAACAGAAACCAACCTCCAGCCAGTACAAGTAACCAGTGGCAAGCGCAACCATCCGTGGCCTGCAAATACCGGAACCAAGGAGCCGAAAGACCACTCGCAACGACACTTCGACCGGAAATCATTCGCCGATTAGCTGCTGAACGCAATATGCATCAAATGGACAAGAAAAACTTATTATACAGAGATGGAAAAAAACCTATTACAGAGGACTAACCGACTACCTTCACAACTTCATACCCAAGTTCAAATGGATGGCACAAAAAATGAATACAGCAGGGGGAACTGTGGAGAAACTACTTATATTGGCTGAATGCGTTCTGTCCCTTCTGGTATAAAGAATGGACAGACGCAGCAACGAAAAAGATTAGACACAAATAGCCATACAGAACGCAAACTGGCTAAAAAATTATATAAACGAAGTAACTGACTTCCAAAAGCGGCAAAACGTAACAATTTTTCTGATCACCGAAACTCATCTACAGCACAATAACAAGATAAAAATGCCTGGAATACACATCTACAGAAATGACAGAGTGCGTACTCGAGGTGTAGGAACAGCTATCGTTATTAAAAACAACATCATGTTCCACTAATTGAAATAGAGGCAACAGGAGTGACCATATGCTTAAATCGGGAAAAAATCAACATCTTCGTAGCCCACTTTGCTCCAGACAGAATGAACATAGAGCAAGATGTTGACACACTGATTTAATCTGATACCAAAATCCTAATAGGATTTAAATGCCAAACACGGTGATTGGAACTTTATAAGATGTAACAGGCATGGAGAACAGCAACTCCAACCTACGCAATATATCTATCTTGTCACCGTCACAACTTACGCATATTCCTGCTAATCCAAAATATCAACCACACATTCTGTATATAACAGTCACAAAAAAATCTGTCAACGCCTCACCCTTCAAACAATTTAAGATCTAAAGTCAGACCACAAACCCGTTGTGTTGAAGCCTGGAAACTGGCTGGGCGTAGGCGAAAAGCCTCGACAGGAACAACATATCAACTGGCCTTACTATACAAAATTAATCCAAAACCACATCAGAACAGCCCATAAAATCATGTCCCCGGAACGAATTGATATGGCAGTGAAACACCTTGAGGAGGTGATCTCGCAATCCGCAAGGAAAGCGTCAGTTCAAAAATACCCCTACAACTCAAATTATGACGGACTGCCACCCATTCTTGAAGACATTCGCCAACTAAACAATCACTATAGAAAACAGTGAAACGTTACAGAGATCCAAGGGACTCATCGACTCTCGTAACAGCTGACAAATAGACTTAAAGAGAGGAAAACTGAACAATGGGAGGACGCTTAGCAACACTGATATTAAATAAGAGATACGCCTGGAAATTAACCCATCCTATTAGACAAACCAGGCCCTGCATCTCTCCTCTCGGAAGGCCGAAATTTTTTGCAGAAAACTTTGCCGCCAACTGTTCCCCACCAGTCACGTAACACAACGTTCAAAAAGTTGAAGAAACGGAAAATAAAGAAATTGCCAGAGAAATAATAGAAAAACCAGTAGAAGAACTTCCAAATATGATTATACCTCGAGAAGTAAAAAAAGCAATACAAAAATTGAGCGCTTAAAATCTCCAGGGCCTGACAACATCAACAACCTGCACTTCAAAAATTAACCCACAAAAGGAATAGTACTACCGACCAGAAACTTCAATGCATGCCTGTTAAACAGATAATTTCCTGAACGGTGGAAATAAGCCAGAGTGATCGCAATTCCGATAAGGGGAAAGAATCCAACACTACTACGATGCTACGGATCCATTAGCCTTTTACCTTCCGTATGGAAAGTATTTGAAAAACTAATACTCACGAGGATGAACACTACTCTTGAAAGAGACAAAATTATTCGACCAAACCAATATGGATTTCAAGCCAGAGTTCCATAACATGTCAATTACTAAGTATCGTAGTAGATGTTACGCACGGATTTAACACGAGCAAATCAACGGTTGCCGTCTTTCTTGACGTTTAAAAAGCGTTTAATAAATCATGAATACCGAATCTAATCTTAAAATTACGAACACAAACCACGATAGAGATGGTAAAGCTGATAGGTAAATACTTAACAAGACGCAGATTTTATTCCGACAGCACATCATATAACAGAAAAGTTAAGTACTTTCAATCTTTTTAAACCTGTACCTAAATTATGGAAAGCACCGAACTGACGGTAGCAACTAAACTCAGAATTTGCAAGTCCGTCGTCATTCCAGCTCTATGGATTCGTAGTCTGTGGCATGGAATCGAACACCACAGTTTTCTTATATTCAACGATTGCATAAGAAGTTTCTGGAAGCTATACTTAACGCTCCTTATAGTACCAGAATAAGGGAACAACACGAATCCACATCCATTTTGCCAATAAAATATGCGATAGCCATTAAAACAGAATAGCTAATTAACAGAATCGGAACAATCACAAACTTGGCTACACGAACGATATGAAACCGTAGGCACCTACCATGGAGGAAGGAATAATATGGAGACGACGCAAGAGACCTTTACCACGCATGGGAGTGAAGCAGGCCGGCGGAGGAGTGGGGGGGCATGGCCGGAGTGGTGGGGGCTTGACCGCTTCCCAACAAACACGGGGAATATGTACAAACACCTCAAGGGGACTCTAGGATAAACGTGACGCCGCAATCTGGTGATGGATTATTATGTAACTCGATGAGACAAATAAAAAATGAAGAATAAAATTTTTTGATATCCTGCTTAGTTTTCGAGATATTCTGTCTCAAATGTGAAATGGTTTTGGTTGAAATTCAGAAGAAAAAATTATACAAAGTCAAATTTTATGGTGAATTTTTATTTAAAAAGACGAGACAAATAAAAAATAAAGAGTAAAATTTTTCGATATTTCACCTAGTTCTCGAGATACACTGTCTCAAAAGTGAGGTGTCTTGAGTTGAAATGCAGAAGAAAAATTTCGCAAAAGTCAAATTTAATGATGGATTCTTATGTAACACGACGAAAAAACTCGATAATAACGAATAAATGTTTTCGATATCTTGCTTAG
Organism: Vandiemenella viatica; assembly: GCA_031002005.1. Lineage (NCBI taxonomy): Eukaryota > Metazoa > Arthropoda > Insecta > Orthoptera > Morabidae > Vandiemenella > Vandiemenella viatica. Next base: position 184,232,967 of record JARYHS010011408.1, read on the forward strand.
TTTGGGGGATATACAACATCCAAATTGAGAGGTTTAGGTTTGGATGCAGGCTGGACCAAAAATTAATTCTGTCAAAGCCACAATGATTACATGGTTGACATGCAGAATGGATATTTCAGTTTTATTACTACCACTTGTGGTTAGTCTGAAATGTGTCCTAGACCAGAAAAAAAGTAAGAGGACCCACTCTAGGGATGAGCAACCCAGACATTTTGTAGGCTGGTACCAGAAATAAAATGTTTATTCAGTCACCTTAATGAACATTCTCTTGATCAAGATGTGTTGTCTAATTTCACAGCCCTACTTATTAGGACAATTGTCTCTCAGTTAGATTTAGATACGGGGGGGGGGGGGAGAATGTTGTACAAAAAAAAAGAGACTAAATTAGAAACACATTCCCCAAATTGATTTTGTTCAAAGGCCAATAACTTCTTTATTTATGAAGCCCATTTTTATTTCTGCATGAACCTGTTTCGACATAAATAGATGAGAAAGATTTCAAAATCGGTAAAAATAGGTATAGACGTATTTACAAACAGAAGCTTTAAAAATAACCTAAGTCAATGGCCTGAAATAGCTATTTAAAAAATTAATAAAACTCACAGCTTCTCACATAACAGTTAATTTCATCATCCATTGTCAGTATAATCAGCAACGTGACGAAAGAAATCGTAATAGTAAATTCACTGAATCGCGAAGCAAAACACGCCCCTTTAAATCTCATTTTAAACACTCGTTAAAAAATAATGCTAGTCTATTATGTGCAAAATAGCAAGTTTGCTGATTTTCTACACTGCACCAAGAAAAATTTGAGAACACAGTCATCCCATTGAGTGCTATGACTAAATATTTATAGACGTGCTGCAAAGTTTGCGGTGTCTACCGCTCACTTCAACAACGATAATTACAATTCAACTTACTTATGAAATGATATTCCAGGTTCTTTCCTGTCTGGCCTATTTGTGCAACCGTACGCAACACAAGCTGGCATTTTTAAACACTTATACACAATACTAAATGAAATAATCACTGCATCTACCACAATGTGAACACCTTAATTGTTGGGAAGCGCCATATGGTCGCTGCCGGTGCTGCCACCATGCGGGAGAGTTTAGTGCTTGCTTCACCGATTTAACGTCACTTCTCCTCCATATAATTCCTTCCTCCATGGCACCTACATGCCTAAACGATTGCATAAATACAGAGTACCTTTAAGGATAATAATGGAGGCAACATAACCAAATAATTGAACAACACAAGGGGTTCCAAGTAAGAAATTCAACGAAGTTCAAAGCCTGGTTTTCCCATGGAGGATTCCTCCATGGGTTTTCCCCTTGAACGATATGATAAAATCTAGTTTCCCAAAGCACAATTACTTTAAAATGGAATTTAAGCTGTACAGTATATAGCAGTGACTTTTAAAAAAGTAATAATAATTTAATTGGAGCGAAAAAAATTAAGTTTGATTAACGTTGCTAACCATCAAAAGTGTTTTTAATGTCCCTTGTCCCAGTGTTGAGGGTTTAGTGAAGACTCTTGAAGGAATAGTGTATACCTGCCTAGTTTTAAATAGGTCGTCTGTCTCAATATATATCCGTACATATCTCTGAGGTTGCGAGCAAAAAGAGCGGGAAAAAAAATATCCATGCGATCGTAACTGACAGACCGTCTATATGGTTTCTGGTGTTTCTGTGGAGCGCGTTTGGCTGTTTGTTTTTGAAATAATACCAAGTTATCCATCGCATTTGTTTTTATGTTGTGGCGTCTCTAGAACACATTAACTTACCGAAATTTGACATGTTATAAAATAACCAGCATCAGAAACCCAGATGTAATTTATAATATTTGTGCTTTGTTGGTCATTATGTGAGTAGCGAGGTGTTTGATCCTAGACAACTCCTAATTTTTGTAAACCGAAAGTTATTGGTAAATTCTGTAGCTTTCAGCCGAATCGAATTGTGACATTCCTGAGACGTTTTGAGGATCAGTTGAAAATGAGGGGTGGAATGGTTTCCGAAATTTACTAGAATTGTTATATCTCGAGTTGACGTAACATTCGAGAACTAATCTTAGGAAAATAATCTTCCATACTTACTAAATGAGTATGCACCCTTTATGCAAATTGTACCGCTCCTATCGTAAGCTTTGGTAGAACACCATTTTCATGTACCACTTGTTAAGATATGTTAGCAGGGGATTTCCACAAGACTTCATTTGCAAAACAATTTTGTGAAACTGTAAATCGGCTTGTTTTATGAACACAATAATTACATTAATAGACTGTGCCTTCATGTCTTTTGTTTTGCGTAGTATATTCAGTTTGTCCGATTATCTAATTTTTCTTTTTTAAAAAAGAAAAGCTTCTTCAGTTTGTTGCTGATAGTGTCACATTCATTTCTGACGGAAATTATTAATTTTTGGTTGTAGCACCGTTCATTTACTCTTATAACAAGAGTCCAGGCTGTATGTAAATCCCTATTATTTTAGGTCAGCTTGTTCTTTTTTCAGGTCTGGCAGTTTAAACATCCAGTTGTGGAACAATGCAATACATGTGTGGAATTAAAAAAGGGTTAGCGATTCAGAATCCAACTTTTGGAAGCAGTAAATGTTTTGAATTCAATAAGACAACACAGTAAGAATGTTTCTTTGTGTATCATTTATTTCCCTTTTCTACTTCTAAGCAACAAATGAGTGGGCAAAATTTCACAGTAATATCATTTTGGCATGTGTTAGTTTACTTGATAATTTAATTGCAATGGAGCACAAGCTCTAGTGGCAATATCCCTCTATCCTGCACCCATCTACATTTCCCCTCTATAAATTTCAACTTCAAATTCTTTTAACGTTTTTGGTAAGTTATTAATCATTCCCCTTGGTAACTCATTCCAATCCCTGACAACCCTTACCTAGAAAAGAGAATCTTCCCACACCCTTGTGCCTGAAATCAGGTGCCAGCTTCTGGTCATGGTCATCTTTTCCCTTCCATGAATTACTTTTCATACCTACTGCAATATCTTTCCATGCCTGATCACCAGTATACGCCCTGTACACTCCCATCACCCTCCTCATCCTCCTCCTGTCTTGCAATGAATCCCATTCCAGGTCCTTTATCATATCTGTCACTGATTGCATTCTGCGATAATTTCCAGAAACAAATCTAGCAGCCCTTCTTTGCACCCTCTCCAACTCCTGTATTTGATACTCAAAATGTGGGCCCCATACTACACTACCATATTAGAGCAATGGACTGACCAAAGTTTTGTAAACCAATTCCTTTACTTCTCTCGTGCATCCCCTCATCACTCTCTCCAACAAGTGCAGAATTTTGAAACCTTTTCCTACCACCTGTCCAATGTGTCCTGCCCACTTAAGCTCGTTATCAAATGTAATTCCAAGATATTTACATTTCAATTCTGCTAATTATTGGTACTAAGAACAAAAAACATTAATGTTTAGTAAATAAAGAACCATTCTATTGTTATATTCAGTATCTGGCTTTATATTACATATTGGTGGTAAGATTACAATACCTGGGAACTATTTGAAAAAATATTTATCATTTTGAGCACATATTAATTTCCTTGAATGCAGCTTGTTGAAGGAAAGTATTGGCCATTTAATGAAGCTCACAAAACAATGCACAATTGTGAGATTTAAAATGACAGGTGAGAAAATTTAATACAGTGTCTAGGTACAGTCAGGGTGCTAATACTGAGCTTGGCATTTGGGAATATATACATAGTTTTCTTTCCACACCTGCCTAGCCACTCAGATTTCAATATTTTAAATGATTTCCCAAAATCAATGAAAATTACCGGGTGATGGGTCGGGGCTGCAAGCAGGATGGTCAAGTGTGCACATTTCATTTTCTCTAAATTTACTTCAGCGAAAGCTGCAGTGTGGGGCCATGCATTATTACGGAGGAGAACCACGTCTCTTATTGGCTGGTCACATCTTTTTTGGTGATAAACAAGTTTAACCTCATCCAAAAGGCTGCAGCTGTATGCCACATTGATGGTTGGATGTCCATGTAAAAAATAAAAGTGCAAAATGCTTCAATGGTAAGGAAAAAGTGGGGAAAGGGGCGGGGGGAGAGGGGGGAAAATCAGTTGCAGTAATCTTGCCAGCTGATTGCTGAGTACCGGCCTTTGCTGGGGCTGCCTCATTCTTCTTTAGCCGCTACATACTCGCTTGTTTTGACTTGGGTGTACAGTTGTGGGCCCAAGTTTCATCACAGTTTATGATGCAATTCAAAAATGCATCTCCTGCTTCTGCAGTCGATGCCAGGAGTCATTCACTGATCTGAAAATTGTGTAAACTTATGTTCCACAGTCAACAGATTAGGCAAACATCATGCAGACACTTCATGGAACCCTAGGTCGTTAGTGACGATGGCCTGAGTGATGCCATAACTTAATCTTTTTATTGCCTTTCTGGTATTTCTCATACCAGGCAAACAAACGAGCCCTTGACAGTGTACATTCCCCGAACTGTACCGCTAATCTCTGCAGAATTTCGGTTGATTTCTGGCATTCACAAGTGAGAAATTTAATAATTATACATTAAGCAGTTGAGCGGTACACGTCTCGCTCTGACACTGGTGGCTGTACTGCTGACTGCACGTGGCAGGGCCAACAATCACTCTCCTCACTCCTGATGTCCCCAGCAAACGTATAGGAACTCGTTACCACTTGGACGATTATTATAGTCTGATTTATATTCTATCAACCCTCGTACAAACTGTATTAGATGCAGGTATTAAATGCGGGATATAGTCAAGATTGGAGACAAATTTCAGGTCCTAGATAGTAGTGTTTTTGAGATAAGCCTGGTAACAAAAATGGTTTGAAACTGACAATTTCAACAGCTCCTTGTGTCTTTATTTCATTATTTATTTATTTAAAAAAAAAAAAAATACTGAAAAATTTTCTACATTGATGATCTCCGAAAAAATGATACCCCACATATTGTGGGGAAAATAAACTTTCCAGCCTCCTTTACTTGCATGAGAGGTGTACCATGAAACAATTTTTCAAAATTTTAAATATATACGTGGTTTTGGTTTAATGAAACATATAACATGCAGATCTGAAATGTACAGCTTATTCTGTGTGAGTTATAGGTCGGGGGCAGATAGCTCGCTGACATCAGTAGAGCGCTTTGTGGATCATGAAAAGAAACACTGTAGAATGTCGTCATTTATTTTCCAGCAGTGTCTTAATGTGTTTGATACGTTATCTCTGACTTCTTCTTCTTTTCTAGTTATTTCCTGTATAACAAATTGACCGTGCAGTCCTCAACATGTAACTAACATGAAAAGATTATTTTCTATTTTTTTTTTCTATCAGTGTACTTAATTTATAACGTCTTACCATAACATTGAGCAGTCTGGTTGCTCAGGCGCTTGCTTTCAAAGGTTTATAGTCCAGTCCTGGTTTGAAATCCTGGTGGGACTAGGAATTTTTAAGTTTTCCACTTTCAACATATCAGCTATACCAGAAAATTCCATGATTCAGATTTCGCTTTAAATTGTAGGTCCCATACGAAAAGCGTCTGAAGAAGGATGAGCGAATAAAACCATTGGTCAGTGGGTATTGTAATGCACAGACCTTTGGGAGGGGTGAGTTTCATTTGGTATGGATTGTTTCATACTGGAATGATACAAATTTATTTATTTTATGCTGAAAGTATCACTGAAAATTTATTTTCTCTCTTCCTTTTTTATATGTATCCTGGTACCAATAATTTCATTCTTTTTTGCTAGATAAAAAAAAGAGTTTATTATCTTCCAGGGGGGCCTCGCACGTCTAGCGGGGGGGGGGGGGGCTCCTACTCAGGCCAGATTGGCAACCTTTTATTTATTTATTCTTAAATCCTGCAAATTCCACTTGTTTTTTTTATTAAATGGCTACTTTCATTAATGAGAGAGAAAGTAAAAGGTAATTGGGATGCAGATGTCAACAAACTAGTTAGAGTGCTGCCAGACAAATTGAAAAATGCGAAATTTCTTTTGATATTTGCAAATCTGTATCATATAATTAAGAAATTCTCCTACTTCGCCTGCTTCAGAGAATTGAGCTACACTTTTGTTTCATTTAATGCACTTGACTCCCCACCCCTTGTCCCTTTCAACATGAGATGAATATGGGTCTTACATATTCCAAGAAATGATTTTTGTCCCAGGTGCCTATTAATGTTTTCATTTGTTGCTATTAGATTAAATTGTTTCATCACTTTTTTCCTGTAACAGGTTTTTTTAGAGCTCATTATTTTGCTGTTCCACACATCATGTCCTGCATGTTCATTCTGATTTAATTCCCAGTTGTGATAATCTGGTAACATGTTAATGTAACTGTCAAACTGTGCCAGATTTTTTCATTGGGTTGCTACCCGCAGGGGCCTGGTGCGCAAGTGCCAGGTACGGGTTTGGCGAACCCGCGGTGCCCTAGCTGGAAACTTGTGAGCGCCGCAAGTTTCCCACACCATAAACTCCACCATGCTTCAGCGACCACTGTAGGGTGTGGCGGTGGAATGTCGTGTGCCTAGGAGAATGGGGATCTTGGCTTAATCGCCCGGATCGCGAGGACAGTACAAACCTCTATAAAAAAAACCTCAACCTCAATTCCGGACAGGTGCTGAGGAGGTGAATGGGTGAGAGGCAGATCACTCGCTAACGTGCAACCTCAGGGGCGCCTGCGCACCCCTGTTGTATTAGCGCTTCCTCTTATATTTTCATACTCATGGGACCAAAATGAGACCTCTTCAACCCACCAAAGAAACCTGCGGTACGGGTTTGCCGCAGGATGATGAAAATACACCCGCTACAAAGAAGGGGGCGAGGGTTGACAGCCCTCCTGAAAATGGAATGAGTAACAGGAAGGATTATGTAGTAGATAATGCCTTCATTATAATGTCTAGAAAGGAGGGATCTTTTGAAAAGGTGTCCCCCTTTTTCATACAGAAAGGTTTAGAGGGTCTTGCCGGGACCCTTAAATCTGTCAAGAAGCTGAGGAACAGGACTCTGCTTGTGGAAACATCCACACACAAGCAGGCTGATCTCCTCCTTAAGTCTGAGAAGCTCGGGGAGTTCGTAGTAAAGTGCAAACTCCATAAAACTCTAAATTCGAGTAAAGGCGTCGTAACCTGCCACGACCTTATGGAAATTGATACCGAGGAACATCTTAAGGAGTGGTCAACAGATCATGTGGTCGAGGTTTGTCAGATCACACGAAGGGTTAACGGCAGTCTCGAGAAGACAGCCACCTTCGTCCTGACGTTCGACACTCCAACGTTGCCCAAAGCCATCAAAGCTTGAACTTGAACATTCATCCGTATGTTCCGGAACCTATGCGCTGTTTTAAGTGCCAGCGTTTTGGGCATACGACGGCGACCTGTAAGGGCAACCCCACCTGTGGGAAATGCGGAAAGGCTGCGCACGAGCCAGGCAGTGGTTGTACTCTCCCACAGGTGTGTGTCAACTGCTCCGCGTCTCATCCAGCCTGGAGCAGGGAGTGTCGGGTGTATCTTGATAAAAAGAAGATACAGGAGTTAAAACACCAAGGAACGACTACCTTATGGCTAAGCGAAGAAGAGGTTTAAGGTGCTTGTGCCACCTGTCTTCGCCACTAGCTTCGCCAAAACCTTCTCAACTCCCGTCAGGAAGGAGAGTGTTGCTACACAGACGTCCTTTGAAGACATGGGCACAAGTACAGCGTGCTCATGTCAGTGCAAATGTGGCGCTATGTCCACCAAGGTCATTACACCGAAGACCACGGACGTTGGTAGCAACACATCTACAACCTCAACCACAAGGACAGTAGGTTTACTGGTTCCACCAGCAGAAGCACAGCCATCCGTTGCAGAACCTACGGCTGTAGAATCATCTGCAACAGCAGCATGCGCTATAGTACCTGCGGCAGAACAAATTGCGGCAACATCCGCCGATAGCAGTGGATGGCAAACTGTGCAAAAAGTTCGGGGTCTGAAATTCTGACTTACGGATCCCAGTATGTTTATTAAGTCCCCTTCATCTTCTCCCCCCAGAGCACAAACTATCAGGGAAAGAAAAAGGCGAAGGCCTTGGCGGAAGAAAGACCCGCCAGGCTCCGAGGGCTTACAAAATGCGGATTCATTTTCAGACCCTGAAGACGACGTGATGCTGGTGGACGAACCTTGTTCTGTTCCTCAGCAACTACCATTGGAGTAACCACCCGAACCGGGGCGGGTGGTTTTAAATAGGTAGGATGGCTCCCATACTTCAGTGGAACGTCAACGGCTTTCAGGCTCACAAAGAGGAAGTCCAACTCTTAGCACTGTCTAATCCATTGTGTCTCTGTCTTCAAGAGACACATTTTAGACCACTACACCAACCAGTTGTAAGAGGGTACGACATTTATAGAAAGGACAATACCGAGGGTGATCGAGCTAAGAGAGGAGTGGCTGTGTTGGTCCGAAACACTGTCCACTCCGAACCCGTTGCTCTCACCTCCACATTACAAGCAGTAGCGGTGAAAATACACAGTCCAATCCAATTGACCGTATGCTCTGTCTACCTGCCACCCAGTTTGTCCGTCGACTACGACGACCTGGTTGGCATTATACGACAACTCACTCAGCCCTTTCTCCTTTTAGGAGATTTCAACGCCCACAGTGCGTTGTGAGGTTCCACCACCAATTGTCCCCAGGGCCGAGTGGTTGGTACAATAGATTGATAGAGCAGGAGGAAATTTGTATGCTGAATAACGGGCACATTACTCAATTCACCACTGCTTCCGGACGTCTTCTGCCATTGACCTTTTTTGTGTTCTCCCTGAATTGCGGACTCAGTGCAGTGGGAGGTGGATCGCGACCTCTTCCGTATTTGGATGCAAGTTGAGTGTGAGCGTGGAAGAGGTAATAACCGGCGTAAATGGAACGTCAGTGGTGCAGATTGGCAGCTCTGCTGCCATTCTGTACTACTGCAACCCTGTGGCAGTATGCAGGAGAAGGTGAATCACTTCACAGAAGTGATTTACCGTGCAGCTGATGTCTCCATGCCGAAAAGCTCCGGAACGCTGCGAAGGACGCCCGTCCCCTGGTGGAACGGCGAATGTCGTTCCGCCATCCAGGGTCGCAGACGGGCGTTGTGTCCAACATCTGACAACCTAGCAGCGTTCCGTATTGCCAGAGCTGAGGCACGTCGAGTTATTAAGGAGAGCAAGAAAAGGTCATGGCAGAACTTTGTGAGCACTATCAACCATTCCACTCCTTCGTCAAAAGTATGGGATTCCTTCCGCCGTATACCTGGAAGGTACTCCCGCCCACCAGTATCTGGATTACGGACGTATAATTACTGATGAACGAAGCATAGCGCAGCTGATGGTGTCACTTCGTCCGCTAACTTTGACCCTCAGTTCCAGTGACGAAGAGTTGCTGCCGAGAGGTGAGTGCTGTGCTTCGATTCGTTGAATACAGAGGCCTACACCCGCCCATTTACATTTTGGGAACTGGAGTCAGCGTTAAACAGCGCAAATGACACTGCTCCAGGGCCTGATCTGATCCAGTACCAGATTCTGAGGCATCTCAGTAAAGATGCTAAGGAGTACCTTCTGGAAATTTTTAACGATATTTGGACCGGAGGACACTTCCCCGACTCGTGGAAAGAAGCAACATTAATTCCCATTTTAAAACCAGTGAAAGACAAATTGTTGCCAGGTAGCTATCGTAGTATTGCCCTAACAAGCTGCGTGGGGAAGACACTGGAGAGGATGGTGAATCGCCGCCTCGTCTGGTGTCTTGAATCACATAATCTGCTGAGCCGCTTTCAGTGTGGAATCAGGAAGTTCCGTTCCACCTTGGACAACCTGATCCTCCTGGAGGCGGCAATACAGGATGCATTTATCCGCAGCCAACACCTTGTGGGTGTCTTTTTCGATCTCGAAAAGGCCTACGATACTACCTAGCAGCATGTTATTTTAAAACAGTTGCACAAATGGGGTTTTAGAGGTAACCTGCCCCTTTTTTAAAAATCATTTTTATTTGGTTGTTGCTTCTGGTACCGAGTCGGTAGTGAAGTGTCAGATCTTTTTATTCAGGAAAACGGTGTCCCTCGGGGGCTAGTTTAAGGGTTACGCTTTCTGCCATTGCTATTAATAGCATTCCAGCCACTATAAGGAGTCCCATACGGTACTCCTTATATGTGGACGACTTTTTAATTGTTATTGCATCGTCCTGCCTTAGAAGCGCAGAGCGGCAGTTGCAGCTCGCGTTGAACAGGCTGGACGAATGGTCAGTGCACACTGGATTTCGTTTCTCCGCTGAGAAAACCCGGTGTGTACGTTTTACTCGCAGCAGAAGCCTTTTACCAGAGCCTCACCTTACCTTGAGGAACACCGTTTTAAGTTTTACTGATACTGTTCGATTTCTGGTCCTCATTTTAGACACTAGGCTCAACTGGCTTGCGCATCTAAAAGATGTGAGAGCCAGGTCCTTAAAAGCTCTAAATCTTTTAAAATGCATGTGTGGCAGGTCGTGGGGTGCTGATTGCTCTTGCCTGCTACAGTTTTATAGAGCCTTTGTACGGTCACATCTCGAGTATGGTTGCATTGTATACGGTTTGGCACGGGACAGTTATCTTCGGATACTGGACAGTGTCCACCATGCAGGAATTCGGCTCACCATGGGTGCTTATCGCACCAGCCCGATACCGAGCATTTGTGCCGAGTCTGGCGAGCCGCCACTTTCCACCCGGCGGCATCTCCTCATGGTGCGACACTATGTGCATATTGCCTCAACGCCTGGTAGTCCCATGCACGACGTAGTGATGCGACCAAACTTTGAACAGCTATACGTTAATCGCTGCAGAGCGATCAAACCATTCAGCCACTGTACAAAGGCTATTTTAGAAGAATACGGATGTGAGCTGCCCGCTTTTTATCACCAGGGATGGAGTAAATCTCCTACCTGGCTTTTAGAGAGGCCCAGAACGATTTTAGATCTGTCGCGGTACAACAAACTGTTTACCGCTGACAGGGTATTTCTAAGTGTTTTTATGGATGTTTTGAATCACCATCGCGATTTCACCCCGGTGTATACGGATGGGTCTAAGCAGGCTAATGGAGTAGGTTGCTCCGTAGTGTTCCCTCGAGCGACTTATACATACAAGCTGGATAGCAGGTGCAGCGTTTACACTGCGGAGTGCTGTGCCCTGCTAAAGTCGCTCCAGCATATGAAGGTATGCCGCGACATGAAGTACATCATATGCTGTGATTCCCTCAGCTGTATTCATTCGTTAGCAACCATGTACCCAGCGGACCGCCTAGTCCAGGACATCCAGGACGCCTTCCTTTCCCTCCAATCATGTGGAAAGGAGGTTTTATTCTGCTGGGTAATGTGGGAATCGGGGAACGAGACAGCCGATGCGGCTGCCAAGTTAGCTTGCGACACGGTCCAAACCGACTTTGCTCCGGTCCCAAAGTCAGACCTTGCCTCGGTAGCGAAGAGAATTGTTTTTGAGGTATGGCAGAGGCAGTGGCTGGAAGTAGAGCATAATAAGCTCCGGCTGGTCAAACCGACCATTCAGCCGTGGAGCAGCTCCTTCCAGTGGGCGAGGGGGGACGAGGTTCTCCTTACTCGCCTCCATATAGGGCACTGTCCTCTGACTCATGGTTTCCTTCTGCGCCGAGAAGACCGTCTGGAATGCGATGCTTGTGGCATACCTTTGACGCCACATTTTAACTGACTGTGTCCTGTTTTTAAACGTAAGGACAGATGTTGGCTTAGCTAACGATCTGCCCGTTATTTTCAACAATGACAATGTAGTGAAGGTTTTAAAATTTTGCAATTTGGCCGGTCTCAGTCCAAAAATTTTGGGGAGATAGGCCTAGTTTTTAGAATGGTTTGGTGGTTTTTCTACAACCACCAATCCTTGTATATGTGTTTGTTAAGATTAACATTTTATCCCTGGCTGGCCGCTTAACAGCCAGCCAGTTTGTTGTTTCAGTGTTTGTTAAAGCTGGTTGGCTCTTTTACAGCCAACCAGCCAGTACTATTTGTTTGTGTATTTAAGGCCCTTTTACAGCCACTGTTTTAGCATTTTACTCAATCCTGCTGTCTGCATGGTAGACCTCTTTACAGTTGACCATGCGGGCTGTATTTTTATCAGTATTTTTGTATTTTATTATGCTGTCTGTGTGGCTGACCCCTTTACATTTGTCCATGCAGATGGCTGTCTGTTTTTACCCACATTGTCATTCCGTATTCTTGCTAGGGCGCTAATGACCTAGATGTCGACGCGCCCTAAAGCCCCAAAAACAACAACAACCACCTTGGGTTGCTTGATACTATACAATAAAGCTTATGAAGAGTTCTTTCTTCTAGAAGTATTCAAACATTATGCATTATTTTTTTAACAGCTATATTCTGTTATGAAAAACTCTCAAACATGTGTTAACTAATTTAAAATAAGATGATTTCTCAATGTCAGAAATTTTTTTTTGTATAAGAGTGCTTGGTCATGGTATTTTGCTTCTAGAAACATATTGAGCAATGGAATGGCTTGCACTAATACTTTTCTTAGCTGCATTTTACACTAAGAACTCTTTTTTTGTGTAATATATTGAAAATGAGTTACTACATAGTTACTTTCATCATCTATGTTGATGTACAATTTGTGTGTTGCCAAAAATATCTTTCTATCTCTGAATTAAAAGTGGCATCTCAGTTCAGAATTTTTTAATTTTTTACCAATTGGCCTCATAAATAATACTCTTTGAAGCACTTATGTTTTAAGTTCTTTGTAATGTATTTATAGTTTAATGGGTTGGGGGAGGGGAGGCAGAGGAAATCTGTATAACGTCAGTTTTTGCTGATGAACTATACATTTTTTTTATCTCTCTTTCATTTTCAGATGAACATCAAAGAATGGCCAAGTTCCCTTCCTGTGTTGCTGTTATTGCAATGGTGTTCAGTTGGGGAGGTGAATGGTGCCCGTATCTTAGCACTCCTGCCTCATACAGGCCGTAGCCACTTCATTGCATTTGAACCTTATCTACGATATCTTACAACTGTAGGGCATGAAGTGGTTGTCTATAGCCATTTTTCCTTAAAAAATCCACCTCCAAACTACACAGATGTTAGTTTTGCTGGTTCTTTTGGCAGTGTAAAAGATTCAAGCACTGTACCACCTTTTATTGCTCTTCTTCCTTTAAAGCTATACATTTTAGGATTTTTATTTGGTCCTTTGGGAGTCTATGAATGTTACAAAGCTCTAGGCTCAAAAACTTCTCAGAGTCTTTTGAACTCAAATGAAAAGTTTGATTTAATTATCACAGAACTCTTTAATGCAGACTGCTTCTTACCTTATGTACACAAATTTCAAGCCCCCAACATTGCTTTAAGCTCTTCAGCACCTGTTCCTGCTGCCCTCGACCGTTTTGGCAATCCCGATAATCCGGCGTACATTGCAAATTTGTTTCAGCCACTAAGTGACAAAATGAATTTCTTACAAAGACTCTCAAACACAATTGGATATTTGTACACAAGGGCAATGTTTTACTTCTTGTACCATATTCCATCTGAAATTGTGGCACGCCTGTATTTTGGATTGTCTACACCATGGCTCAGTGATATAGCCTACAATACTAGTCTTCTACTTCTGAATACCCATCACATAATTAACTGCCCAAGGCCTTACATGCCAAACATTGTCGAGGTGGGTGGGATACACTTACCCAAAGTGAAAAGACTGCCAGGGGTAAGTAATGTAAAATTATTAATTTTAAATCGTACCTAAATTTCAGTTATATTAATTATGATGAATACTCCTGTTTAACAGGTTGTCTAAGTTTAATGTTAATTATTTTCAGCCATTCAAACTAAGATGATCATTAACTTTTAGTACTCATATTAACCTTCACTATTTAGAAGCAAGGAAGAAAATGAATCATTTACAGTAGAAGTCCGATTATCCGAAGTAAACGGGACCGGGACCACCTCGGGTAACGAAAAACTTGGATAACCAGAGGTCAAGGAAAGAGGTTACAATGAATCAAAAAACGCATTGAAACTAAAATTCGTAATACAATTTATCCATTCTCTTGATTGCACTTAACTTTGTTTCCAAAGAAACCACTGTTCTTTTACATTTACCACTCATCGTTGACTAACGTAAACACTGTACTGAATGTGAAACGTACTACCCAGCAACCTGGCACAGCGTGGACTAACAAAATGGCGTGAACGCATACAACTCAGCAACCTGGCGCGGCGTGGACTGATAAAAAGGTGCAAGTGCATACAGCAGCAAAGGCTCGACCTAACAACAGCCAGTAGACGTGACTCATACTCGACACAGCAACAGGCGATACATGCAGGCGCTACAGTACCACGCTTAATATTGTGCACATACTAGTTGGAAAAATATTCGATATCTTCATAAGAGCTCCCTATGATATTTCAAAAATTTGCTTTGATTAACCTGGCGGCTCGGATTATCTGAACTCGGATAACTGGACTTTTACTGTATTTTGTTTTACAAGCCGTGCACATAATTTAATTAGTCTCCTATGGCAAAATGCAAGGTCTGTGCAGTAGGTTCACAAAGCTTTCTTTTAAATAGTAATTTGATCCATTTTAAAGATATGGAGTTGTTCCTCATTTGAAGCACTATAGATGTACACCAAATTTAGCATTTCTGCTATCAAAGGAAATTTATTCGGAATGTTTAATAGCTCCACTAGAGAATTTTCAATAATTGCTTATCGGGATTCAGATAAATTAACTTGAGAGGGAATCTTAGTTTATGAAAAATAAAGCCTTTTGGAGTGTAGTCAGGTAAATACGTTGGGGTGCCAAATATATAATCCGTCTGATGCGAGGGGGGAAAAATTCTGGTTGGCAAATATAAATAACTAAGAAGAAAGGAAGCACTTAAAACCTTCTTCAGCAGTAGAATATTAAGTGCACAGAGTGCGAGTTGAAGAGCAGTTAACTGTGTGAAGATGATAGTGTCACTGTGAACATGCAGTTTGGCACGACGTGCATTGCACTGAACATTACTGTAAATTGCATTAAATAAAAACATTGCAAGGGCCAAAGCAGCAGAGGCTGCCTGAGGCCTCGGGCGGTGTAGGTGTTATACTAGTAGCCTTCGGGCAATGTTATTGCTTGAGAATGCCGGCAAGGACTTCCTAGTAGGCAAGTGTGATGACAGAACAGAACTCTGTTCTTCGAGCCATGAAGAGCATACAAGCAGAAACTTGTTCCCTGCGCCGCCTTTGAAGGCAGAAACACTAATGCTTGGAGCCAAATAAGAATTGCTAACAGTTTGAAACTGGAACGCGCCTAGTTGTGAAACAGAGGAGTATCAGGTTGCCTTATGCCGGCTAGTAAAACAGACCCCAGCTGACACTTGGGTGTGGCCAGTGCTCTCCAGTAACTCCGTATTCACTGTACAGTTTCAGGCCACTGCACTGTATAGTGTTGTTGCTATAGTCACGGGATCTAACCTTTGTAACAGTCTAACTTTGAGAGCCACTCCTTCACTTAGGTATCAAAGCTGTGTCCTCAATATTCCAATTTGATTTCAAAATTAATATTGACATGAGTGAAGGGTCACACAGTCGCTTTTACGTTAGTGAAGTGGATACTTTCAAATAAATTTCTCAACCGTTTGATGGACAGGAATTTATTGACAACTAGCTGACCCAATGGATGCTGTCCCATCGAAATTTCAATAAATTTGTTTGTGATCATTTTGTGAATGTTTGAAAAGCCATTGAAAATGTGAAAACATAGTAAAAATGAGAAAAAATGTATATCTGAGTGATAATTGTATTTATTAACTAGCTTTGTCCAGCATGTGATGCAATACCTGTATTTCTTTCTAAGTGGATAAGTATAGATGTGCAACATTCCATCGAAATGGATAAAAACTGTGGGTATGTGTAAAGAACATTGACAAAAATTGATGGGGAGAGGGGTTGGGATTTTGCAAATTAAATGTATACAGTATTTTTCTATTTGTTCTAAAGTATACGTGTGAAAAGTTCTGTCGATATTGGATAAAAATTGTGGGTGTTTATAAAAAACACTGGCAAAAATTATGGGGGTGGAAAGGGGGAGAGGGGTTGAGTTTTTGGAAACCAGATGTAGACAGCATTTTTCTGTTTGTTTTAAAGTATACATGTGCAAAGGACTATTGAAATCGGATAAAAACTATTGGTTTGTGTAAAGAATGTTGACAAAAATTAAGGGGGAAGGGGAGAGGATTTCGGATTTTGCAAATTAAATGTATACAGTATTTTTCTATTTGTTTTAAAGTTTACATTTGAAAAGTTACGTCAATATTGGATAAAAATTGTGGATGTGTATAAAAAAAATTTGGCAAAAATTATGGGAGGGGGAGAGGGGTTGGGTTTCTGAAAATCAAATGTTGACATTATTATTTTGTTTATTTTAAAATATACATGTGCAAAGTTCCAATGAAATCGGATAAAAAATGTGGGTTCTTATAAAATTAAGTGTTGTAAAGGGGGAGAGGGAGTGATTTTTTTTTTTTTTTTTTTTTTTTTTTTTTTTGTGTGTCAGAAACCTTTGCATTTGTGCACAAAATGACTCACCAAAGTTTCACTGTAATCGGGTGAATGGTATAGGAACGCATAGATGATGAACATACAAACAAACATTTATTTTTGTATTTAAGATGATTTCATCC
Source organism: Vandiemenella viatica (assembly GCA_031002005.1). Lineage (NCBI taxonomy): Eukaryota > Metazoa > Arthropoda > Insecta > Orthoptera > Morabidae > Vandiemenella > Vandiemenella viatica. Next base: position 184,249,660 of record JARYHS010011408.1, read on the forward strand.
ATGGATATTTAATTTCAGGAGTACTTTCAGAAGTATGCCAACAGGAAATTTTACGTGTGAGATGAATTCTATTGGCAGTACACCTCTGAAATTCTGGAAATGTGTGATATGCCTGGAATGTGATCGACTTGAAACTCCATAGTTTTGTTCCAAAATAAGTCAGAATTTCATGTCAACCAAATGATCTATTTTCTTCCATTAAATTTGAAATCTTAATTAATTTCAAGGTGTTTAATTTAAATTTTGATCATCGTACTGCCAAACAAGTTTTGATTGTTTTGTAGGTATTGCATCATTGAGTCAAATGCCTTCAATGACTTCTTATGTGCCATCGTACATTCCTCCCAAATGATCAGTCGGCATTTCTAAAAAAAAAAAAAACCTTTGGCCATCTCACAGTTCTTTGAAAGGCTACAAATTGGAGTTTCATTGACTTGCATATTCAACAGCAACTTGTATGCTAAATGAGCTGTCTGACTGGCTTCCAACAATGTAGCTGCAATTCCTGATGTAGTAAATGCAAGTGAAATTTCATTCTGCAAGTGATTCGTTGCCAAAATAAAAATTTCCAGTTCTATTAGGATTGTCCAAGAAGAACATCCGTCAATTCCATTGTTCACAACTTTCATTAGAGTGTCGTATGCATATTTTTGGTGTCAATTGAACAATGGAGTGTACGTTCAAACTGATTCTCTCAATGTATCACAGTCATATTGTTTTTTGGGTTTCAACTTGATTAAATGCCTTGTTCATCGGATGATTGGGTGCTGTCATGCCCAATTGAGCTAATACCATGTTTGATATCACCAAGCACATGTCTTCAAGTAATATCAATGGAATACAAATGAAATAATTACATTCGTTGGACAGATCGCAAAACAATGCAAAAAAACCTCAAAGGTAATTTTAATTTAGGCTGAAATGTGTTTTTGCAGATTTTCTCCAGATCGGTCCATAGAGAAAGGCACTTTAAGTTTCCCCCCCAATTTTCCAGGAAACTTTTCCAATTTTTCTTTCTATAAAATCCTAATTTGAACTATTCCAGCTATTCTCAAGTGATATGCTTACCAACGAACAGCATTTGTGATAACTTATACTGTGCGACCTGGAGAAGACTGCTCAAGTTCTACCTGACTTCCTTGACATCAGTAAATAATCGAATTGGCTGACGATGATGATGATAGATGTTAATGTGGCTTTTGAGTCAGTGCTAGAATTGGTTCAGGAATTACTCTTACAATTTGTCCAAACCAAAATAATAGGGGATGCACGTTCTAGGCTAATAGTTCGGGGTACAATTAATGCTTGGCCAGAAGTAGAAGAAATTTTAGAGGAAAACTACTCTAGTTAAAGAATAGTTGATTTTTACGTAAGTAAAATGTTCCAAGCTATACAAGCAAAAACAAAAAGTATTACTTTGTGGGGAATTAGAATTGATTAAATGTGCAAGAAGTTGTTTAGCTGTAAAAAATACACAAATAGCCAATTTGGTTAGAGAGAAGAGTTTAACCTTGTGAGGCAGAAATGTTATCTGCATGTTATCATTATTTGTGAGCAAATAATTTTTGTATCACTCTCTATTTACAGATTTGGATGAGAATAAATTAAAACCAAAGCTTCCCAGTTATGAAAAAAGGGTTAACAGAGATCGCTTTCAAGGGTCATTTGATAAGTCTGGTAAAAAAGCAAGTAAAAAACTTCTTTTTTTTTTTTTTTTGAAAAAATCATTCTTAATTTCCAACGTAGTCCCCATCATGGGCGATCCAGCAGTTTATAATTTTTTAATACTGTCAGAGAAGTAAGTTGTCCCAAAGCCTGCACTATATTCATTGACGGCTGCAATGACTTCCTTGTTCAGCGAGAATATCTTTCTAATGAGCCAGATTTTCAAATTTGGGAACAGGAAAAAGATGCACATGGTGAAATCTGGATTGGATGGGGAATCAATTCGAATCCCAGTTCGTGTAATTTTGTCATTGCAACGGTTGTCATGTGAGACGATGCATTGTCTTGGAACAACACTTTTTTGTGCACCAATCTTGGCCGATCACTTTTCAGCTCTTCTTTCGAAAGGTCCAGTAATGTTGCATAGTATTCTCCTGTTATTGTCATATCCTTATGCAAGTAATCAATTAGAATAATTCCTTGAGAATCCCAAAGAACAGTTGCCATCACCTTTCCAGCTGATAAAATAGTCTTCGCCTTCTTCAGTGCACTTTTATCTGGCATTAGCTACTGCTTTGACTGCTCCTTCAAGTCAGGAGTGTAATGGTGGATCCAAGTTTCATCTACAGTCACAAATTGATGCCAAACATCCTGCAAATTGTGCTTCATCATAACCAAAACGCCCTTTCGCATGTGTTTGTTATCAAGAGTCGGTAATCTTGGCATCCATTGTGCACACAACTTTTTCATGTACAATTTTTCTTGCAGGATATTATGCACTCATTCTATCAAGATGCCTAAAATCTCATCAATCTTATGCACCTTCACCTGGCAATCTTCAATAACCATACCATGGATTTTATCCACAATATCCGCCGTGGTTACCTCAACTGGGCGTCAGAAGCACACTTTATCTTCATTGCTGGTTCTGCCTCATTTAAATTTGTTTATCCAGAAATAAATAGTCTTCAACATGGGCGCAGAGTCCCCCTGAACATTGTCTAACTTGGTTTTGATCTACGTAGCTGTCCACTTCTTTAAATAAAAGTGTTTCACCACTGTATAGAATTTGTTTTTGTCCATCTTTGCTAAATTATTCACTTCAAACGACTACTGCACGTGAACATTTTACTACTGGCTAAAATTTGTCCTGGTGGGGTTTAAAGAATGTAAGTTTCCTGACATCATGTAATAGAAATTGATTGTTATGCTATCTCCTAGATGTTTTCCAAACTTTTCAAACAACCATCGGAAAGGATAATGTGTAACATACAATTTTGGACCAACCCTTTGTTCAAGGGAGTGTTGTATTCTTAAAATTAATTTCGTATCTTTTGCACAGGGTGTCTTGTTTATGAGATTCCTTAGTACACATTTTATTTTCTTCATTGAGATAGTGGTAAATGCAATGAAGTCTTCACAGGTGTACTGCCAAATTGTGCTTAGAAAACACAATATTTTGACAAGTAGCTCTGCCATCTTCTTCTGGTGTGGAGACAGCTGTACAGGTCGGCTGACCCACAGCAGGGCTAGTCGTTGAAATATCGTGTTTTCGAAACACAATCCGGTGGTACACCTGTGAAGACTTCATTACAGTCGTACACTGGGAAAGTCTCCGTCCTTTCATAGTGGAAAATGTTTTAGTAGAAAATTAAATTGTCCATTCCCTAAAATAAAAACAATAAAAAAATACTTGTGGAGCATGTATCATCATTATTGATGCTTCTGGTGTTCTGCTAGCACCACAAGCATTGCAGTGTATTTTCACTATTTGTATACCTGAATAAAGATGATAGCAGGGTTACATATCTATCTTGAGAGAATTGTTCCATTTAATTTTGAAATACTGATGATGACACAGTAATTAATGGACACTGATCATAATTCTTTCCTATCACGTACTATCTAAATTCACACTCACAGTTCAGAGGGGATTGTAGAATGGTTGTTATTGGAATGGGATTTAAATTTACCAGGTGTCAACTGGGTTGGAGATAAGATTAATAACACAAGGGAACAGAGATTTGCAAATACCTTATTAAGGGAAGGAGGTTTTACACAAGTGGTAGAGCGAATTATGAGGGGACCAAACATGTTGGATATCTTTCTAATAAAGCCTGATGAAAATCTTGTAGGGTCTCAAGTAACTCGGGGAATAAGTGATCACAATACAGTACTGATGGATGTTAGGGATTTTAGTAAACCAGAGGCCAAAATAGAAGAAGGAAATAGATGTAATTATAAAACGGCACAGACTTTAGAATTGAAGAGATATTCCAGAGAAAGGTTCAGCAAATGGATGGCACGAGTACAGTGGAGGCGAAATGGGAAGAGTTTAAGGGCGAGGAAACGTTTATTCCAAAGCAAAAAATAAAGAGAAGTACTGAACCTATATACTACAATAGGAAGGTGAGAAGGTTAAAGATGCTAGTGAGATGGGAACACAATAGAGTTAAAAGACAGGAAGGTAGTAGGGAATAATTAAAACGGCTAAACAAACAATTAATAAGAGCAAAGAGAGAAGCAAATGATGGGTTTATGGAGAGTTTTCTTGGTGCAGGAGGACCACTGCACTATGCATCTAGAAATTTCTATGGCTATATTAGAAAAATGAGGAGAAGGGAAGATATTCAGACTATTGTAGAAAAGAATTGAGTCAAAGTCACTGAGGATTTTGAAATTGCAGAGATATTGAGTGATTGGTTTAATGAGACCACTAGGCATATCATTCTGTGATGGGAGAGGAGGAATCAGATGAGAGGAAACTACAAAATTTGAAATAGATTCTCAGGAAATTATGAAGGAACTCGGAAAGCAAATATATATATATGGGGCTGGTGTAGGTAATATTACTACAGATGTATTAAAGATTGTGGGATAATATGTAGTACCTTACCTTGAAATCTGATTAAAAATGAGTCGAGTATTGTTGCTTACCAGAGGATTGGAAAAGAGCAATAGTAGTACCGGTTCAGAAACGAGGGTTGAAAACTACAGGCCAATTAGTTTGACATCAGTGTTAGCCAAAATGATGTAGAGGTTGATATGTAACTATATCAGAAATATCTGTGAGGAGAGGAACTGGTTTGCAGATTGACAACATCGCATTAGGCAAGGATATTCATGTGAATCTCAGACGGTGGGCTATATTAAAGATATTTCAGATAAATTGGACAAGGGAGGCTAAATTGATAGTGTGGCACTAGATCTTTTTAAGGCATTTGACAGATCTAGCCATAAAGTGGTTTTAAATAAACTAAAAATTATTTGGATTGTTAGGAAACAAAGGCGCTAAAAGCGGATATATTGAACATTGGATAGGATAAAAAACCACCGCTTACCAAAGAAGGGGATTCCAGCAGCGTTGGTACACGAAAAAAACACGAACACACAAAGAATAAAATTTTCGAGCATGGCTCTTCCTCAGTAGAAGTGAGATGGCTGCACGCAAGCGCTGCCGGCAGCCAACTGCGTGAGCCACAATTTCGGTGGCTCATGGTGGGGGAAATACATCATGGCAGGAAGTGAGGGAGGGGGTAGAAGAGTACAGGCTGGAAAACGGAGATGAATGGCAAGTATAAAGCAAAACTGTACAAGGTCCTGACGCGGAAGGGTAGTATACCTCAGTTAATCAAGTAATGGACACAAGTGGGGGGGAAAAAATTTTTTTTAGTTGAAACTAAAACTAAAATTCGAAATCACAATCTATAAGGATAGGCTCTGGTGAGCGGTGGTTCTGTGAGGGAAGGTGGAAGTGAGGGGGATGGGTGGGAGGAAAATTTTCCAGAGCCTATCTTTATAGATTGTGATTTCGAGTTTGAGTTTCAACTAAAAAAATCTTTCCCCCCCCCCCCACTTGTGTCCATTACTTGATTAACTGAGGTATACTACCCTTCCGCGTCAGGACCTTGTACAGTTTTGCTTTATACTTGCCATTCATCACCGTTTTCCAGCCTGTACTCTTCTACCCCCTCCCTCACTTCCTGCCATGATGTATTTCCCCCACCATGAGCCACCGAAATTGTGGCTCACGCAGTTGGCTGCCGGCAGCGCTTGCGTGCAGCCACCTCACTTCTACTGAGGAAGAGCCATGCTCGAAAATTTTATTCTTTGTGTGTTCGGTTTTTTTCGTGTACCAACGCCGCTGGAATCCCTTTCTTTGGTAAGCGGTGGTTTTTTATCCTAAAAATTATTTGATTGGATGAAAAAAACTACTTGCTTAAAAACCAGGAAGCAAAGTGTTAGAGTAGGAAGTACATTATCGAAAGATGTGGAGGTAAACATGGGAGTGCCACAGGGTAGCGTATTGGGATCACTGCTGTTCATTTTCTAATGAACGATTGTGCTGATGGGTTACGGTCAGAATTTAGGTTTGTTGCAGATGATACAAAGACCAAAGATACAAAACAGAAGAAGACTGCGAACAGCTGCAGGTTGACCTGTATAGAATATGTAAATGGGTAGGTCAGCATGGAATGAAGATAAATGCCAAGAAGAGTCAGCTTATTAGATACACAGATCAAAAACTGAAGCTTGATTATGATTATAGGGCGGGGTCAGGATTGCTTGTAAGTGTAAATATCTTGTAGTCCAGTCAAATAGTGTTTTTACCAGGAAAGTAGCAGTATAGTTTTGATTTCTTCCATTATATATGTTACTTGGGGTGCTGAATCCGAATCTAAGGTTTGTTAACAAAATTTTGTGATAGAACATTGAAAAAATGAAAAAAGCACAAAAATCTCATTTTTTGGCAATTTTTTGCTTATTTCATAAATAGCCTTTATATTCAAAATCAAAGTACATGAAATTTCCTACAAATTTCACCATTAAGTTTTTTTCTCGGAAGAAGCATTCGGGCTCAAGCGCTAGTTAAAAATTGGCATATTTTGCTTATCTCTGCAAAAATTCGCTTATTTCACTCCAAAACTCAAATTTATTATTAAAAAGGCTCTCAATATTAGAGAATTTCCCACATTTCTCTGTACATACCTCACTTAGATCATATATTATGTAAAGGTACAGGTCATTTTTCCAAAATTACATAATGTTGAAACTTTTAAAGAAGTCCAAAATCGTTGAAATTCAAATAACAATTGTTTTTTAAATTCCAACAAAATTGGTGAATGTAGCAGCTTCAGTGGAGGTGGGGGGGGGGGGGGGGTGCCAGGCAAAGTTGAATTTGCTCTTGTGCGATGGTGATATGTATTGCCTGTATCTTAAGTCGTTAAGGATAGCTTCTGATACTTTCCCATACAGAGCTATGTTTCCTGCTGTGGCAATGTCATCCTGATGTGCACGAGGGTCTTTGGAAGCATCAGTAACTTGTAGCAGGTCATTGCTATTCTGCAGGACTTCTATAATTTTCAATTAACCCTGATTGAACAAAGCAGAAGTGGTGTTACAACCACTCATCACATGCAGGAACAGTGTGTGGTCTGATATGGTTTGTCAGTAAGATGAGGATTGTAAATGGTCTGAGGTTCCTGGTTTAATAAATAAGATATTCTTTATGTTATGGCTACACGGGCCAATCAAAATCACAAAAACATCGATATCTTCCGCAACCAAGGTCACAGATTCATTCAAAGAGGCCAACTGTTGTGATAATCAGTGTTTCAGCATCCTCCACTGCAGTTTTTGACACCTCAAATTTTTCTATTATCATATTTATCAACCAGCTCTGTTTTTGGAGTTTGCAAGGAAACTCTGCTGTGAGACAGTGGGGACCATCAATTCACTAAATTATTTTGCAGCACATTGTTTTATTTGCGCTCTTCTCAATCTTTCTACATGGTTGGTACTTTCACGAGTTTCGTCAGCGTACCCATCGAAAATGACAATGTCATTTGGTTTATAGCGTGACTTAATATGTGAGACATAACTGCTGCAAATTTCTGCATGTCTGGCTGTGGTGCCATTTGACCCAATGTAACAAAAACCGTCTGTCAATAACATATTTTGTATTACTTCAGTCCGCCTGTTCAGTTTGCACAAAAGCCAAGTATAAGCTAGATTTTGTTCCTTTCCTTATTCCATGTTCATAAAAAAAAGAGAGGGTAGGAGCTAAGTTCATAATGCAGAAACTCTCTCAGCTCCTCATTTGAATGTTTCACGATGGTCATTCGTTGAAAAAGTGTGATTGGATTGATAACTACAGCCCTCTCTTCTATCTGAATAGAGCTATTCATGCACTCTTTCGATTCGTTTGAACTTTACAGTGTGAAAATCACTACCAACAATGCGATGTATACCTTTCATGTCCATCTCGGGATGGTGGTGACAACCAGTGTGGCGACAGGGGTCGGCAATCTTATAGTTTTTTTCCCAGGCTCGTAAAATTCCTGGATCCTCCACTGGTGAAGAGAGACAGATGAGTGGGGAAGACCACTCGTGAGCCCTTCTGAGCCGCCTGCGCACATGCCTGCTCATCTGTGCTGCCTCATTTACAGGATTAAATAATAATGAATGAATTATTCTATGATAATAGAAAGTATAAGGGTATCATAAGTTAGGTAAGAATATCAAGATATTGAATAAACACAAGAAATGTAGTAGTAGAGTAGGTGGTTACAGCCCCACAATTAGACCTCATAATTAAACCTTTAAACAACAACCTTCTTTTTTTTTAAAAATTATGTTTAAAAAAAAAAAAAAAACTAGGCTAAGTTGTATTCATCATAAAACTAGCAGGAATTCACTAATATTGACAGCCTTTGATAATAAATTTGAGTTTTGGAATGGAATAAGTGTTTTTTTGTGGGTATAGACAAAATACGGCAATTTTCAACTAGCTCTCAAGTCTGAACGCTTCTTCTGAGAAAAAAACTTTAATGGTGAAATTTGTAGGAAATTTTATGTACTTTTATTTTGAATATGGAGGTTACTTACAAAAAGTTGATAGAGTTAGAATTATAAGGAAAAAAACTGCCAAAAAATGAGATTTTTGGCCATTTTTTCAATGTTCTGTCACCAAATTTTCTTAACAAACCTCAGATTCGGATTCAGCACCCAAAAAAAAAAAAAAAACATGTAGAATGGAAGAAATCAAAACTACCCCAAAATTTTCCAGCTAGGGGTCCTTGAGCACCTTATTGATTGGACTATTGGCATAATGTTGGATAACAAATTCAACTGGGCAGATTGTAGGAAAAGGTTACAAAATCCTTCATTTACTGGAGAGGGAGATGAGAGGATGTACCAGAGAAGTTAGGAAATTGGGTTATAAAACATTGGTTGAATATGGTGCTGTAGTTTGGGACCCACATTTTGGTTATCAGATACAGGAGTTGGAGGATGTGCGAAGAAGAGCAGCTAGATTTATTGGTGCAAATTATCACAGGACCCAGTCAGTAACTGATATGATAAAGGGGCTGGATTGGGAGTCATTGGAGGAAAGGAGGATGGTGAAGAGAGTACTGGGAATTTTCGAGACATGTGGTGGTGAACGGGCTTGGAGGGATATTGGTCAAAGAATTAGGAGTAGTGCGTGGAAGGAGAAAGACGATTATGACCAAAAGCTGGCTCTTGATTTCTTGCGTAAGGGATTGGGAAAATTTTCTTTTGTGGGTAAGGATTTTTGGGATTGGAACAAATTACCAGGTGAGGTGATGTATAATTTACCAAGAACGCTTAGGGATTTTAAAATTTATAAATTGAGAAAGTGGATGGGGGAGGAATTTAATACTCCGATTATAAAAGATAATTTAAAAATAAATAAATTAAAAGTGATAATTGGATAACTAAATCGCAATTGAAATTAATAATAATAATAATCTTCATCTCCATAAATCATTTAACAGCCACTAATGACTCGTACAGTATGTGTCAAATGTTTCAAAATTATTAATATCCTTGGTTTAAAAAAATGTGCTTATAAATTAGATGTATTTCAGCCATAACTCAAGAATTCTGTTTTGTTTGATTAAATACTAATTTACAGGATATAGCAAAGTTCATGGACGAGGCTAAATATGGAGTAGTCTATGTAAGTTTTGGTTCATTGCTGAATTCTGAGGATTTCTCAGATGAAAAGTTAAATGCTTGCATCCATGCATTTGCACGTCTAAAGCAGCGTGTTCTCTGGAAGTGGAGTGCAGAACTGCATCAGCGCCCGGCAAATCTAATTACACGGAGCTGGATTCCACAGTTTGATGTTCTTAGTAAGTATTAAACATATTCAGTAAAGTTGAGTCACAGTTTGTATAGATGAAAATGTTTATAAATCATACTGTTCCCAATTCATAACCAAAATACTAATTGTTTTAAATATACAGAATTTAATTTTTACAAGATTTGTGGACTTCTTCTGTTATGTATATACTTATATAGAAGGGGAAAAAAAACTTTTACAACATATAATTCCTATTATATCTTTTCAGGCATACTGAGGTCAGAGGTTGTTGTAGAAATCTTTATAAGGAGTGGGGCAATCTTCTTCAGTTAACATCTTTGGTCAGCTCATATGGAATAGTGCTTCCCCCTCCCTTTTTTCCTTGCAGTAGCTATCATTTCCACAGCCTGGGATGTGATATCAGTCGCAATACATGCTCACCATTTGTGGTAACAAAATATACAAACACATTCCCTGAACCTTCCAATTTCAGGTATAAAAAATGATTTCAATCTCGCATGAGCTATGTCCATGAAAGGCACACCGAACTGTCACTCGCTGTGGGTGCATTTCCATTTCTGGAAACGTAAAATCGCTTTTTTTACTCCTAGATACAGCAGGCAGTTTACTCACACATCCATTAATGTAGAAATGTAACTCATCACTAAAGATTATTTTGCTCAAAAAAGTCATTATTGTCCCTCAGTCTTCTCAGAAACCTATCAATAAAATGTCACCTCTTTTGATGATCGACCTGTTTTAGGTTCTGAGTTAACTGAATTTTGTAGGGTGGTAATGGAGATCATGCTGTAGAATTGTACCGAATAATATCCTGTGACCAATTTTTGGAAACGGCAACAAACTGACATCATATGACAAACCACCTCAATATTTTGCACAGAATGTCCAAAACAAAAATACCCAGAACTTTTCACATTCATTGTTGAACCCATTTCATTGAACTTTACCATAAGTGAACTGTTGATCCATTCGGTTCTTCAATACACCCTAGAGTTGCATGAAGATGTGTCACAGTTGCTACATAACTTTCTCCATTCTGATAATACATTTTAACAATTAGCACATGCTGCACAATAGTAAACTCCTCTGTGGTTAGACACACAATGAAGCAGCAATGCGGAGAATTCAGACTGCATCACAAATCGGAAGGTTTACGGGTACCAACCTGCTACACAACAGCGAGACCAACTGACAAATAACAATATTCCGTACAATTCAAATCTGGTGCCCTTTTTGCAACACCCTTTATCTACAGGTTCACTAATGGAGGATACAAGATCACACTGTAGGGACTTCACAAAGGAGGGTAGGGTAGTTACAGTGTGGCATGCATGAAATAGAATTAATTAAATATGGCTTTAGAGAGGGATGTCCGGAAGGCAATGAAATGGGTGCAGTGTACCAAGATGGCATGCCACGATCAGCCTCTATTAAACCCAGCTGAGAGATTGGAGAACCTGTTAGTGTAGTCAATGTTTGGGAAAGACGTCAGGTATGTTGGTAGGCAAGGGTTCACTAGACATATACCTAAATGCAGCAGGGTACTTTCCGAGTTGCTAGCTATTATTGTAAAAGACATCTCTTCCAGTCATTATTGGTTTAAGACAGTGACTTGTTTAGTGTGGAGGCTGCTGCTTGGGCGATAAAAGCAGGCGACCAAATAATTCTTACAGATGTACAGTTGAAGAAATACGTGAATTGATGGAATATTAAAACTGGAATGAATCCTGATCATTATTAAAGTAAGGTAAGAATTTTGATAGGAAGATGCAATAAATCGAGCCATCAAGATTGTCAGAGGAACAAGGAAGGAATATGTAATGGGAATCCTAGTTAACATCTCAGGGGCTTTCAAGAACTTGTAGTTACCAATTTCTTCCCTCCCCCCCCCCCCCCCCCCCCCCAAAAAAAAAGACTTGGGCAAATTCACTGTCCAGTTGGACTGTCTTGAAGACTGCTGCTAGTGTAGAACTGTCACTATGATATGTTCTAATATCACCATCAAAAAAGAAATGACTGAAGGTTGCCCTCCAGATATCTGTATGTGGCCTTGTTTTCTAGGAGATAGCATTAGAACCAGATATGGAAAGGCCTCATTGTACATCTGGATTGGAATTGCTAGGGCTGGTTGCCTTCGCAGACAATTTTCTTCTATTAATTGAAGGGAAGTCAAAATCTGAAATTGAAACAAATAGTGGTATGGTTTTAAAAATCCTTGTGAAGTTTGCTGAAGTAAAACTTAAACTTGCAATGAATGAAACAATTTTTTTAGAAACAAACTGAAATGAAATCCTATCAAAATGATGGATGTGAAAATACACAGAAATTCAGTAAGTATATACTTGGGCCTACTGTTTGATGAAAGCCGAATTTTTCAGACCGTCTTGGAGAAGACCTTCGAAATATCTTTACATGCAATGAATAAAATCATAAATATCAATAAGAAATAGTTCCAGATACATACCGTAGCAATGAAAGCACGCCTAAATGTCATACTTGCTTCCATTGTCAGCTACACGGTGAGTGAGTGAGCCAAGCACCTGAAGAATTTTACATTATGGGGGCTATAAGAATTATGCTTATCAGCCCATATTACATGTCAACAGCAGCTCTAATATTGTATTGCCACTAGACCTAGGAGTGAGGAAGTAAGGAGCTAAATCAAGACCATGAGTTACTTGGGGTAGATTTCTGTGGTTATATATATATATATAAAAAAAAAGGTTTGCAAACACCTTCATAAGGGAAGGAGGGGTTACAAAAGTGGTAGAGCAAAACACCAGTGGACAAAATATTTTGGATATATTCCTAATAAATCCCGATGATAACTTTGTGGGCTGTCAAGTAATGGAAGATATAAGTGATCATGAAGCAGTTCTGATGGATATTAGAGGATTCAGTAAGCCAGCAGCCAAAATTGAAGGGGAAATAGGTACAATTATATAAAGGCACAGATTTCAAATTTAAAGAGATATTTTAGAGAACAATTCAGCAAATGGAAGGAAGGCACAAGTACAGTAGAGTGAAGGTGAGAAGAATTCAAGGAGATAATAAGAAAGGCGGAAGAAAAATTTATTCCAAGGCAGAAAATAAAGAGATGGAGATAACCTGTGTACTATAATAGGGAAGTGAGGAGGTTAAAGAGGTTGGTACGAAGAGAACATAACAGAGTTAAGAGACAGAAGGGTAGTAGGGAATATTTAAAACAACTAAACAGGTACTTAATAACAGCAAAGAAAGTGGCTAAAGATGGGTTTATGAAGAGTATTGTCAGTGCAGGAGGAACATTGACTGATGCATCTAGAAATTTCTATGGCTATATCAGGAAAATGAGGGGAAGGGAGGTGTAGAGACGCTTATAGATAAGGATGGAGAAGCAGTTAATGAGGATTTGAAAAAGGTAGAGATTTTAAGTAACTGGTTTAGCGAGAGCATTAGGGACAATGAATCAGAAACAGCAGGGTCTAATTCAGACAACGAGCTTAACAATACGATTAGAAATGGAGATAGTAAAAAATTTGAAATTCATCCTGAGGAAATCATGAAGGAAATAAGAAAGCTGAATAAACCTAAAGGGCTTGTGTAGATAATATTACTACAGATATCTTAAAGATAGCCGGATGTGACATTATACCTTATCTTGAAATATTATTTAAATTGAGTCTGGACACTTGCTGTTAACGACAGGACTGGAAAAGTGCGATAGTAGTACCGGTACATAAAGAAGGAGTGAGAAATAAGATTTGAAAATTACAGGCCAATCAGTTTGACATCAGTGGTAGGTAAGATTGATATACAACCACATCAGAAATATGTGTGAGGAACGTAAGTGGTTTTCAAGTAGGCAACATGGTTTCAGGCAAGGATATTCATGCGAATCTCAGTTGGTGGGATATATGCAAGATATTTCAGATAAAATGGACAAGGGAGGCCAAATTGATAGTGTAGCACTAGATCTGTCAAAGGCATTTGACAGAGTGAGCCATAAAATGGTAGTAAATAAGGTAAAAACTATTGGAGTGGATGAGAAGGTAATTTGCTGGGTAGAAGAATTTTTAAAAGGTAGAAAACCAGAAGTTAGGGTAGGAAACGCAGTATCAAAAGAAGTGTAAGTAAAAATGGGAGTGCTGCAGGGTAGCATATTGGGACCATTGCTATTCATTATTCTAATGAATAACTGTGTTGATTGTTTACTATCTGAAATTAGATTGTTTGCAGATGACATAATGCTATATAAAAGGATCAAAACGATAGAGGACTGTAAACTGTTGCAGGGTGATCTGGACAGGATATTTAGTTGGGTTGGTAAACATGGGATAAAGATAAATGCAATGAAGAGTCAGCTTATTAGATACACAAATAAAAAAAAAAAAGGTTAATTATGAATATAAGGTGTGAATGAAGGAATGAAATGTAAATATCTTAGCATTACATTTGATAACAAGCTTAACTTAGCAGGGCACATTGGACAGATGGTAGGAAAAGGTTTCAAAATTCTACACTTGTTGGAGTGAGTGATGAAGGGATGTACGAGAGAAGTAAAGGAATTGGGTTACAAAACTTTGGTCAGACCATTGCTTGAATATGGTAGTGTGGTATGGGGCCCACATTTTGCGTATCAAATACAGCAGTTGGAGAGGGTGCAAAAAAGGGATGCTAGATTTGTTTCTGGAAATTATCGCAAAATGCAATCAGTGATGGATATGATAAAGGAGCTGAAATGGGATTCATTGCAAGACAGGAGGAGGATGAGGAGGGTCTTGGGAGTGTAAAGGGTATATACTGGCGATGAGGCATGGAAAGATATTGGAGTAGGTATGAAAAGTTGTGCATTGAAGGGAAAAGATGACCATGACCACAAGCTGGTTCTCGATTTCAGGCATGAGGGTGTGGGAAGATTCTCTTTTTTAGGTAAGGTTGTCAGGAATTAAAATGAGTACCAAGGGAAATGCTGAATAACTTATTGAAAACATTGAAAGAATTTAAAGTTAAAATTTGTAGAGGGCAAATGTAGGTGGGTGCAGAATAGGGGGAAGATGGGTGTGTAGGGAAATTTCCACCAGAGTATGTGCTTCATTGCAATTAAATTAAATATTGGCTGATATAGAACAGGATTTACTACATTGTGGAAATGATTGGGAATGAGGTAACCATAAAGAAGGAATGTGGAATGTATTGATGAAGGAATGACAGAACGAGTGGGACACTAGTGAAAGTGGTTGCAGAATTTGAGATATCTTCCCATCTGTAGGTGAAAGATGAATTTTTTCAACATTCTCCTGGGCTAATCCAATACATAACCTTTCATGGACCATACAACAGCTTCCTGCATTGTCATGGACTTTCGCCAACCTGCAGACGTGAGTGTGGGGAGAATAGCACAGTAGAGCGTGTGGTGTGGGTAAAACTGTGATATGAGGATCTCACAGCTACATGGTCTAAGGATTTTCAATATACTGCATTTAGAGAGTATATGGCACTTGCTAAATGAAAGTGCATAAATAGCCCCAAAAAACAAATATATTTGGAATGAAAGAAAGCTGAAGACAGGAATTTAAAAAGTTGTCAGCCTTGGCTGTGAAGAATCAAGTTTCCCAGATGATTCTTCATTCTGAATGACTGCTGGAGTTCCTCATGTATTCCAGGAGGGCAACTTCCTGAAGTTCTGTGGGTTATCACTGCATTCGATTCCAGGAGAAAAAGTTACAGCTGGAATCACAATCCAGGCTCTAAATCTGATGGATTGTGTGTCTTTTGACTGACCATCTGAATACCTCTCACAAGGTTTGAAACATAATTGGGATAGGTGAAAGTATTCACATATATGTCTGTTAAGGGTGGTTTTTAATTGTAGGAATAACTAATCCAAATACAGCAGTATTGTGTCACTGTTAATATAGTGCTCATTTAAGTATATCTTTTTATTTTTACTGATAGATTTTTTATAATTTGCTAATTTAAAGAGAAATGGGTTCCACTTTCCAGTAAGGGAGCGTCCATAAACTACATGGTTCAGTCTGGGAGGAGGGGGGAAGGGGGTTTGGCTGGAAAGATATACTGGGCTATGTGTGTGTATGTGGGAGGGAGGGGGGGGGGAGTGTTCCGTGACTGGCCACATAGCTTTTTATTCATATTATTTGTCACAGTTAAAATGAGCATGTAAATATTTATTTCCCTCACTTAATTATCGCTGTATGTAATTTACAACAATCTGACAAGAGAACAGTACAAAATGTCTTCAGGAATCAGTAGGGAAAAAAGTCACATGCTACGCGGGGGGAGGTGGCAGTAGAGACAAAAGCCATGTCGGGCTATGCGGGGAGAGGGAGGGTTCACAAAATGGAGCTACGTGGTTTATGGATGCTCCCTAAGACCATTTTGATTCTGATTTTCAACAAATCAGTCCATTTGAATGTCAGGATGGTTCCTTCAAAACAGTTGTGGCTACTTTCCTTCTGATTAATTTCTAATTACATTACTGGCCAGCTGTATTGCCTTAATAAACAGTAGTTCTACTTAAACACTGCTGTATATTGTCGCTATAAAAAGGCTTTGTCCTTACAGATCATCCCAATGTGCTTGCCTTTGTGACCCATGGTGGTTTGTTGGGAACAATGGAGGCTGTTCACAATGCTGTTCCTGTTGTAGTGATGCCTTTCTTTGGTGATCAGGATAACAATGCCAAAAATATTGTGCGTCTTGGAGTTGGGATTGAATTGTTATACAGTGATCTTAATATGGAGAATCTCTTACATGCCTTGAATCAACTTATATATAATAAAAGGTATGTATAAATAATAAAAGTAAATTGACTAACTTGGCACATTTGTTGGCGAATTAAAAAAATAGCACACATTATTTCCTGGTTACGATATATATATTGAGTTGGCTGCCAGCTTCCACCTCATTCTATTGCTGAAGCAGGGCTATAAGACTGAAAATTTCATGTTCTTTGTGTGTACATTTTTTTTTCCGTGTCTTGACGCCGCAGGAATCTTCCTATATGTGATTATATAATTTTCTGGTGTCCTGTAATGCTAGACCAATGATGTTAGCCAATAACTAGTGATTGATTCAGAATAAACAGATTTTTTAGTTATCTTTTTCTGAGCAACTCCTGAACCAATGTATTTTATAGTTGTGTAATCGTAAGTTTTCCCGGCGGATCTGATGTTTGAACATATCTCGGGCGTGCAGCCGGGTCATTTGGTCGTAGATGCACGAATTTTCGTGCAACTACGACCAAATGACCCGGCTGCACGCCCGAGAGATCTGCAAATATTTTATAGTTACTTACTTTACCTGCTGAACAAAAGAATTACCAGTGTAATATTCAATCAAATAACTGATTGCTATCAGACAGGTCCCTTACAAAACAATAGTATTCTTGTTCATATGAGTTTGAAGGTTGCAGCTAAAGTACAGTGTGAGCTGAAAGCTATGTACACACTATACTTGATTGCTACTAGCCATAATTATCACACATTGGTGCAAAATTAAAGAATGAACAATGAAATATGAATGAACATATTTTTTTGCCAATAATTCTTGACGGTAAGTTTTCAGTCTTCTAGGAGTTTCATTTGAGAAACACATATTTCAACTGTCATCACTACAATCTATGAAACTGCTCACCTGAGCATCAGCACCCTGCTTCTCATATGTCTGTGACAAGCGGTAACCACATCCGCATAGCACCGTGTCCAGATAAATTCAGCAGAAGTCACACACCATTCATGCAGGGCATATAGTGGTCATCATTGCTTACGTGTGGATCACTGTCTTTTTTAAAGTTATTATTTTTTTCCAAACTCATTTTAATAGGGCATTTAAAATGTAAGACAGTTTATTTTTTGTTTGTTTGGAAATGTGCACTTCATAATTACATACTTACGATAGAAATTAAAATATAAAGTTATTATAGTTGGGTTCTGTCAGTGCAAGAAAAAATTGGATGCAGCTGTTAGAACTTAAACATACAAATATGGACAAGAATGAAGGCTGTGTATATAAAATGCTAAATCACTTCTACAACAGGTGCTAATTTTAATCTTGTCTGAGTACTCACCCATAATTAATTTTTAAGAAAGGGCATGTATAAGATTTTTATCATTATTCATCATAACAATAATTCATTATTATTAAAAATTGGAATGACAACAGTGGCTGGAATATATTTAATTGATTTTTGTTTCAGCTATAAAGAAAATGCTATAACAGCATCAAAAATTTTTAGAGATCGCCCTCAGACATCAATGGAAACGGCTATATACTGGACAGAGTATGTTTTAAATCACCATGGCGCACCACATTTGCAGTCTGCAGCAAAACATCTGAACACTTTCCAGTACCTTCTTTTGGATGTTATCATTTTCTTTATTGTTCTTATCACCACATTTTTTGGAATTCTATACTTTTTTGTGAAAAGACTTTTACTAGTACACTTAAATAGAAAAACTATGTAATATATATGTTACATTCTATGAACACAATACCTCTGTGATATTGAAAAGGACTTCTAATAAAGATATCATAATTTTATGTTAGTTCTTATTAACTTTATGGAGCTGTAAAGAGCTACTTTCCCATCTGGTTGCCAGTGCAGCCGTATTCTAAACTAAAGAATATCTTGCCTGTGGAAGGGTATTTCGAGAGTTATAAAGGAAATACATTAGCCAGAGTCAAACAATTTTCAACTTCCTTGCACAAAAATTATGTTCCGGCCAGTTATCAATAAGATCCACACAGCTGGGAGGAAAACCGTTAATCTGTTAATCATTAATTAACATTATTTTTAAATCTCTGCACATATCTTTTATGCATTTATGTGCCATAGTTTATCATCATTAATAATTTGTCATCTTTATGTTTAACTTTTACACATCTTCTAATTTATTATTTTAAAATTCAAAATTTAATTGTTTATAACTTTTGCATTTCTCGTCAATCATCAGAAATACTTCTTTCGCTTCACATACTTAGCACCAAGGACAAGGGTCCCTTAAAGATCTTCCGCATGGAGCCTCGCAATGGTTAAGACCGCCACTCCAGAAAATCTAGAACCTGTTAGTGAAAGCAGTAACACTATCAATAGCAACAAGAAGGTTAAATATCATTGACCACATTTATATGACTATGTTGCATTTAAATCAATACTGGGAGAACAGTTAATTTATGAATTCAAACTGTGTTTGCCTAAACTTCATTTCTGGCCTTAATAATCTTAAACAACACATGAAAAGGATGCATACATCCAAATATTTACAGTTTGAAGAAAAAGTAAAAAGAGGGTCAACTAGAGGGTAAAGGAAAACAACTAGAAGCCTTCAAGTTCTGTTGATTCATTTGATGTAGATAACTGCAGAAGAGTTATTATTTTTTTAAAAAAATACTCCATCTGCATTATAGTTATCTCAGGCTGGTGTGGACCTGTGCATTGTAAACATTTTTGTTGCCAACGTGTTTCCACTAGATCTTGTAGAATCCGATATGTCTGAGAAGCTGAACCCCAGTAAGAACACAGTTTCTAATGGGACATGGGTAGATGTATTGTTGATGGTTAACTTTTAACGGATAACTGTAACTTGCGTTAAATTTGCAAAAATTCAATTCTTTAGTGATTATCGAAGTTAACTTTTTAAGCAGCGGATTAACGATTAATGAAGTTAACTTTTGGATTAACTGTGCCTAGCTATGACCATCCACTCATCAATCTCTACCAGAACAAGTGAGGAGGAGTGGCCCAGAGGGCAACTGAATAAGTGGCTTCAGTGTGAACTATATGCATTGAAATGAGCAAGTGCAAGCGTCTGAAACTACTTTCTAGTTCTGAGTAAAATATATCTCAATCACTACATTGGGTAATCAAACATCTCAGTGGAGCTTACTCTTAAAGAAGTCATACGACATAAAGTTTCAAAAATATTCTGCATGTCTGGGAGTGGAATATTGGCAGTTTGAATTAATCAGGTGTAGTAAAAAGTGAAACATTGGGACAAAGCCTGGTACAGTCTTATGAGGCGTAATTTTTATTAGATATGTTGGAACAGTTAGAACTTGGACAATTACTGAGATTTCCTCAACAGATCTTTCATCAAACCAAAAACCAATTTTTGCAAGAGATTACATGACAACAACTGTGGGGGCATAAGTTTCAACACAAGATATAACTTAAAGAAAACGGACAACTTCCGAAACTTTATTTAATAGTAGCAAGTGGCTTCTGCATTGGAGGTTCGTGTGTAAATTAGGTGATTCGTTGACTATCCAAATGTGTTTGACAGAATACATTGTGATAAACTATGGATGATATTAGAAAATAAGGAATTTAAATGTGGAGCGAAAACGATCTATTTTAATAAGTGACAAGGTTTCTGAACCTGAATAGTGCATCAAAAAACAAAAGCAAGACTGTACATGATTTGTAGACCATGAAAAATATTATGATACTGAATCATCCACCTTATTTAATTTACTTGCAACGGAGACCACACTCCTGTGTCAATTTCCCAACACATCCGTTATTCCCGTTTGCTGCACCCACCTATATTTCCCCTCTACAAATTTCAGGTTTAAATTCTTTCAACGTTTTTGGTAATTTATCCATTATTTATCTTGGTGGCTTATTCTAATCCCATACACCATTACCTATGAAAGAAAGTCCTTGTGCCTGAAATCGAGTGCCAACTTGTGGTCATGGTCATCTTTCCCTTCCAAGCACTACTCCTAATTCTTACACTGATATCTTTCCATGCCTCATCACCAATATACACCATGTGCACTCCCATGACTATCTTCAACCTCCTCCTGTCTTCCAATGAATATAATTTCACCTCCTTCACCGCATCAGTTACTGATTGTGTTCTGTAGTAATTTCCAGAGACAAATTTAGCAACCCTTCTTTGCACTCCTTCCAACTCCTGTGTTTGATACCCACAATTTGTGTCCCATACTACATCGCCATATTCAAGCAATAGTCTGATCAAACTATAGTAATGCAATTCCCTTACTTCTCCCGTAATCCCCTCATCACTCTCTCCAACAAGTGAAGGATTTTGAAACTTTTCCCTACTAACTTTCCAGTGAGTTTGTTAACAGATTATATACCAAGGTATTTACATTTCAAGTCTTATTAAGCAATTCATCCCCCACCTTATAATCATAATCAATCTTTAGTTTTATTATATGTATACCTAATAAGCTGACTCTTCTTTGCATTTATCTTCATCCTATACTGAACTACCTAGCTAGATATCCTGTCCAGATCACCCTGCAGCTGCTAATAGTCTTCTACCATTTTGGTCCTGTTTTATAGGATTATGTCATCTACAAACAACCTAACTTTTGACAGTAAACCATCAACAAAATCATTCATTAAAAAATGAACAGCAGTAGTCCCAACATTATCCTGTAGCTCCCATATTTTTACTTCTTTTGTTACTGCATTTTTTTACCTGACTTTTCGCTTCTACCTATTAAGAATTCGTCTACATAGGAGATCACTTTTTTTTATCCATTCCAATGGTTTTTAGCTTATTTACCACTATTCTGTGGTTCACTCTGCAAAAGCCTTTAAAAGGTCTGCTGTACACTATCTATTTGATTCACTTCATCTGTAAACCCTTGCATATAGCCTACAAACGGAGATTCGTGTAAATTTCCTTGTCTTAAACCATGTTGTCAACTTGAGATCCACTTACGTTTCTGTGCTTCTCTTTATTTTCTATTTTGGAATTCATATTTTTTTCACCCTTTTTTTATTATTTCCTTGAACCCTTCCCACTTTGACTCCACTGTAATTGTGTCATTCTTCCTTTTTGCTGAAACTTTCCTTGAAATCTCTTCAGTTTCGATATTTCTGCATTTTTACAATTTTACCTATCTCCCTCTCCAATTTTTGCCTTTGGTTTATTGAATCCTCTAATGTCCATCACAACTTCATGATTCCTTATTCCTTCAGTTATTTGACACCCCAAAGGATATCATCTGGCTTTATTAGGAAGATATCCAACATGTTTTCTCGTCTACCACTTGTGTAAAACCTCCTTCCCTTATTAATGTATTTACAAATCTCTGTTCCCTTGTGTTATTTTATTTCCTTACCAATATTGACCATTTTACTCTCACTTGTAAACTCTGAGTATGAATTAAGTTTCTTCCTCATTCATTATGCTTCCAATATGGTAAGCAGTCAACACACCGATTTTTTTTTTTTTACTCTCCCCAAAAGTCTGCTCCAAGTAATTTATGGTCATGATCTATAGACACCAGTGAATGTGGTATTCTTTGCTAACCAGTATGAAACCCCCTTCACCATTTGCTCCTCTATCTCTGTGGTACACAGTGCGTAACCATCGGGGAAAACTTTATTGTCTAGTACTCCTTTTAACCAAGACTCATATAGTTACTTGTGGTTTGTAAATCTCTATTAAGTTCACAAACTCTATTACTTTATTCGTTATATTTTAACATTTCATGAGTAACTCCATTTTTAGTGGCTCTGTGATATTTTCAGCATTAGCCTTCTCCTTCCAGTTCTGCCTGTGTCAGGTATTGTTTCAGCAGCCTCATCTATTTCTGTAGTATTTGTGAGTTTTGCCAGTATCCCTATAATCTATCTACATATCCTCCCAGTAGTCCCTAACCTAAAAAGAATGACAGCCCTGACTCCATTTGACTTCAAATAAGTATTCCTGAAGCCCACAATGAAAGGAATGAATTTTGATGTGGTTCCAGACATCCAATAGGCTTCATTTGCTATTTTAGGGACT
Organism: Vandiemenella viatica; assembly: GCA_031002005.1. NCBI lineage: Eukaryota > Metazoa > Arthropoda > Insecta > Orthoptera > Morabidae > Vandiemenella > Vandiemenella viatica. The sequence goes on from JARYHS010011408.1 coordinate 184,272,226, forward strand.
ATTCCTAAGAACAAATTTCCGTAGTACTTAAAAAAATTTTACAATTGCTTTCAGTATCATATACATTCAAGAAGAGTCTATTTTAAATGGATGGTTATCTCAACTAAACATAAATAATGTCTTGTATATAATTTTCCATGTGTTTCCAACCTCCCTGAATGGACTATGTCACTAAGCAAGGTAATGAAATGCACTATAAGGGATGGTAATAACAAAATCAGTGATATATGTACCATGTATGCTGTGACTGTATATCTTCTGGCGTATTTATCTAATTTGTTAGTTGACAATTTTCCACATCCCACATATTAAAAATAAATGTCTTGTATAAATAAAAATATAGCAACATGGAAGATTGAGTTGTGTTTCATCCTTTTATTTCGTTCTCCAAAATTTCAAAAAATTTATGTTGAGTTTGAAGGGAGTTGGAATGTTAGAAGTATGTCATAGGAGTTTGAAATTAAATGTATCAATCAATGAACACCTAGGAATCATCAGTGCAATATAGAGTTTAGAGGAAGGTGGGAACACTTCCGGGGATTTTTTTTTTATGAGAAGTAAGTATATATTTGCGATTTTTTAGAGAAGTCTTAATGGTGTTAGTGTGTGGCACAAAGTAGAATTCTAAACAAGGGAAATTTGAAGCACTGCAAGTGTTTAGAGCAAGAAGTGGCAGCTGAGAATTTGCAGCAGAAGTTACATCAGATGTAGAAATTAGATAAGAGTAAAAAAAGGATCCAGGTTTTAAGAGGGCCACTATTCAACATTTAACAGCAGAGTAACTTGTGCACTTATATAGTAAATTTTTACTGTGGGGAAAGACTGTATACAGTTGTTTGCTAAAGCGCATCTGAGAAATTAATGGAATTAAATGTTGATCATTTTGCTTTGTAAGTGAATACTTGTAAGAAGTCACTACAAGGAAGATTTGTGTGTTTGATGCGAAAGTGTGAGACACTTGCTGAGTTTAATTATGAATGTCGGTTCAGAGATGGCTTTAGTTAGGAAACTGAATGAACCAGCTGTTTGTCAGTGCAAATTATATTCAATGAAGCCTTAAATTGTACCCATGTATCCCACAGCTTTGGAGGTCATTGTTTTATATGCTTAAATCATTAAAACAGTAAATAGGCCATTGTGTGTGTGTGTGGTTTTTTTTTAAAGAAGAGGTTTAAATCATGCTTTCTTAAATGATGTTAAACAGCATATGCATGAGAGAAAGAAGTGTTGTTATGGATTTTGTTTGTTGAAGATATTCATTGTTTGCATCATACGTAAGTGAAACAAGAATATGGTGTTATTAGGGACGGTTAGTCCAGACACCTCCCCCCCCCCCCTTCCCCGGCCTTAACCACCAATAAAATCCTACCTCTTCACCCATCACTTTTTAATTTTTTTTTACTTACATGTTTTAACTAGTAATAATTTTTCACATTAATACTACGTACCCTTGCTATTTATATTCATTTTACCATCCCCTGCAATATGTTCTCAGACATTGCCGATATATCGATAGTCTACTCCTTAGCAGTTCCTCACCATTTCTTCCACTATCTAGCCAGTGATTGGGTAACGTTCGGTGTGCACAGACGTCCAGAACCAAATGGCTCGTTTCTCTACTACATGAAGAAGGTTAATACTAAAATATTGTACACGTTTTCTCTCATCGCAGCCATTAACTTTGGTATGTGTTGGGTTAATTTCCCTTTCCTTTTGTTACTTATATCACCTAGAAGCCGCTTCTTTTTCCTTGGTTTTATTAGGAATAGTTAGGGAGTACATAAGAAACATTAGAACTGTGAATGTAACAAAAATTATTTAGGACACAGAACTTAAACATTTATGAATCATTCATAGTGAAACCTTAGTTGTTGAGTCTTATGATAGAGGAGAAGGTTGGAAGTTTCATCGACTCCATTACGTCATAACTTGATGGTTAGGAGATGATAATGCATTACTGGATTCCTTTCATTCAAAAAAGAGCTGCTGTTTGGAAGCATTATTAGGTACAAAGATAAAAACTAAAGGTTGATTATGATTATAACCCTTTCAGGCCCTGCACGCACAATTGTGCGTGTCTGGTTTTTCGCGCTTTATTTATTATTGATTCATGCTAGGAAGTTCAGGCCAGCACTGCACAATCGTGGTGGGACCGTGGCAACGTGTGCTATGTGTTTTAGTTCCATGTTTCATCACTGGATGGCACCAGCAGCCGGTAAACTTTCAGTTCAGCTACGATGGCGGCAAGGAAGCGCGCGTACGAAGGTTTGTCTAGATTGTTGTAATGTAAATTGGATTTAGATCGTTTTAATGACATAGATCTATTGTAAATAGATCATTTTAAGTAAATATCTCATAAATTGTTAGTTCTTTTAAAAATTATTTAAGATATAATCTGAAATATTAGCACATGCACAATTGTGCATGTTAGGTCTATAGACACGTTTTTATGATAGCGGCATGTTGACAAAGTGTTGATATCCCCATCTGTTTTGAAATATGTAGCTATCATTTCTGAAAGCCAGATGATTCTATATTATTCTGTGATGATGTTATGTAATTCCTTTGAAAATATCTCACATTCTGTTATTTGTCATAAACCGAAAATTAAAAATTAATTCCTGGTGCAATTTCAGCACCTCTGAGTGATTCTGCGATCGCTGATTTGCTAAACTCGTCAGATATAGAGGATTTGAGCAGTGATGATGATACCCTCGACTCCACTAGGCTCCCAGTTGCGAAGAGGAATGTTGAAAACTCGTGGGAAAGTTCGTCTACGTCGTCCTCATCAGGTGAAGATTTTGAAGAAACATGTACTTCAAAATACAATGAATATGGCATGCAACAATACCAAAATAAATGCCTAGAGAATATAAACGATGACCAGCAACATAAACAACAATCAATAGAACAACAGGAACAAGACGAACATATTCTGGCTACAGCTGTATCAGAAAATGGTGAAAAATCTGGTCGTAGACATATTTGGAGAAAGATACCTTTTCCATCTCAAAAGTCACCACCTTCTGAAGATCAGGTAGAGCAGTACATCTTTTTACTTATTTAGATTAAAACAGAGATTTGTGTAGAATTTATTTCAAGAAAAGTTTGATTTTTTTTTGTTTCAGGATGTTGCTGAAGTTGCAACACCAGCAACTTACTTCCTAAAGTACTTCAATGAGCAATTCTTAGAAGAAGCTGCAGCATGTACAAACATGTACTACATGTCTAAAACAGGACAACAGCTTGCAACAACCTCACAGGAAATCAGAAAGTTGTTTGGTGTGCACATTATAATTGGATGTGTAAAATACCCTCAAGCAAGAATGTATTGGCAACGTGCTTTTCGCCTTCCATTTGTGGCTAATGCTCTTTCAAGAAATCGTTTTTTCACATTGCGAATGGCTCTTCATGTTGTTGATACAAATAGTATTTCAGAAGAACAAAAGGAAAACAGACTATGGAAAGTTCAACCTGCTATTGAAGCTGTGAGAGCCATGTGCCTCAAACTGCCAAGAAACTGCGGACAGAGATTTTCTATCGACGAGCAGATGATACCATTTTGTGGTCGTTGCTCCCTGAAACAATATGTCCCAAACAAGCCCAGACCAACAGGACAGGAAAAATTTCGTTCTAGCCACAAGCAGTGGATTAGTTCTTGATTTCGAAATTTATCAGGGCAAGTCAACTCCTTTGCCACGAACAGGGGGTCTTGGGCCAGGAATTGTTCTGCGTTTATCAGAAACTCTTCCACAGGGACCAAACATTTATTTTGATCGGTTTTTCACAACATTGGCTCTCCTGGATACGCTGAAATCAAAAGGACTGGAGGCAACAGGCACAATAATGAAGAACAGATCAAGGGACGTACATTTATCAGAAGAGAAGGCACTGAAACGTGGTGACTTTGGAAGAGTTTTGTCGAGATGACGACAAAATTGTTGTAGTGCAGTGGAAGGACTCCAAAGCTGTTACTCTCGCTTCAACTGCAACAGGATGTTATCCTGTCGAAACTGTTCGCAGATGGAGTAAAACAGAGCGGGAATATATCACGGTTCCATGCCCATCAGTTGTACGCAAGTACAATCAATCAATGGGAGGAGTTGATTTGTGTGATCAGCAGATGGAGGCATATTGTACACACATGAAAACTAAGAAATGGACACTGAAGGCTATTTTACATCTGATGGACATGGCCTGTGTGAATTCATGGCTTCAGTACAGGCATGACAGTAAAGCTAATGAAGTTCCACGAAAATACATACTCGATCTTCTTGAATTCCGGATGGCAGTGGGGGAATACCTCGTCACATGCCACACAGGGAAGATCATGACGAGAAAGAAGAAGACGAACATACAGTTGAAACAAAAAGGTATAAACCATCATGTTCAGCATGCACAGACAAGAGGCTGGAGAAATTTGAACACTGGCCTGTTGTTGATGACTTAAAATCTGCAAGATGTTGCCGCAGCCGCAGAAGTGATTGTAAACAGCGTACAAGAACAAGATGTGATAAATATGATGTGTACTTGTGTTTGTCAAAAGATGCTAACTGTTTTCGCTTGTATCACATAAAGAAATGAGGATTAAGACATGTAAAGGAGAAATTGGGCATATCATAAAAAATTGTAGTAAATGCCCAAACCGCACAATTGTGTGGGTCCAAAATTTTGGAAAATTATTGAAAATAAATTTATTTTGATTTTTGTAATGAATTACTGTGCATTTTTTATATCCTAAACACACCAATTTAAAATAATTTCACATAAACTACAACCTTGGGTCTGAAAGGGTTAAGGTGGGAAAGGAATTGCTTGTTGAAGACATGGTAAGGTACCAATTAGCTCGTCAAAAGCATTTCTACTAATCATCCCCAGTAGTAACATATTCTGTAGTTTGATTTTGAAGTTGTTTTTGTAGGAGATAGAAATATCATGTAAAGTAGTTTTCAACTTGAACAGATTCTCTTGCATTCATTTTCATGACTAGAGCTCACAATAAGAATCATTTTTAAGTGTATTAATTATGCCTGGAAAAAATTAGTTTAAGAGATAATTTGGTTTGTTTACGTTTTAAGCCAAGCGGTTAGAAAGGCTAAAATCTAAGATTCAAAATAACTTTGAATCGAGTAAGGTTACAGCTGATCCTTTACCACTAGCTATAGTCTGCACTGTCTAGTATATTTTGAAAGTAAAGTTAACTAATTAGGCCAAACTTAATTATCACTTTTTATTAAGAGAAAAAAATAAATATTTTAACTAAAAGAGATAAAATTGATACATTTGTATCAAAAAGATAGCTTAAACTAAGAGGATTAATTATATATTGGTTTCTGTAAAAAGTTTAAGTATTGGTAAGATAATTAAGATTTTGAAGATAGATTGTCGTGAATTTTGGGGAAGTGTGGCAAGCTGATGACGTAAGAAGCTTCAAGATTGATCTTCCAGAAACCCTTTTGAAAGTTGAATAAAATTTAGATAGATAGAATATGATATTAGGAAGTCCATGTATAAATTGCAAGTTAAACTATCCATTACATTTGGAGATATTAATTTTCAAAAGTTTTTTCTGATGTCATAGAAATCTGGAAGTTAATAAAAGGACCTGCATCCATCTTGAAAATGCTCAGTCTATTGGCCGTTTTCAAATAGATAACTTTGCATCGGTTCATGGAGCAAACGGCTCCACACGGGTAGTTGACAAACTCCATTACTTTGTCCGTGATGCTCAGTCTTCTAACTGGCTTTGAGATATTTTTAATATTACTCTCTATCTTCCTTGTTGTGACACCTTATTTAATTGTTTCATCAGCTTCAACTGTTTTTATACTATTTATGATATTTCTCATCATGCATCAGAATTCAGTATCATGTTCATCACCTACTTTTTTTATTTCTTTCCAGACCCCATTATAACGAAGTGAGATCCCTTACAGCTTTGGCTAACAACTCGGAAAGTACACCTTTTCTATTTAGGTGTAGGCCATGCCTAATGACAACCCCACATGCCAGTGTTGATCACATTCACAACCCCAATGACAGAACTAATGCCTTTCACAAGCAGCAACTATGTCTTCACATTTACCTACTTTTCAGCACAGTCTCTACTGTGACCATTTATGGCAACTCAGGATTTGCACGATTTCCACCTCAGTATGCTGCATCTCCTTCACTACTGTCTTCAGTTCACTCTCTTAAACAGCATTTCTGTGAATAATATTCTCTGCAACACACGCTACCACTGCTCTATCATCCTTTGTGATACCTCTACGATATGGTCCTTTACCCTCTATTACCTACCTTAATGTTGCTATAGATTTTAAAAAGCTTGTAACTTGGTCACTTGTATCTAGATGATCCTGCAGTAGTGGTCCTATGCCTCTTCCATGGCTACTACCTACCAATAGAACCTCTTCTTTGTCTTTATTATTTCCACACATCTATTCATAAAGACTATTCCTACATTTGTTCTACCTAAACATTTGCCGGTGTTTAATTTAAACGCCTCTTCAAAATTTAATGAATAGCTGGCACCTAATTCCATAGTACACACTGAGCTTTTGTTTTTCATTGTTTTCTAGAATCAGTCTAGAAGACTTTCAGAACAACTGTCCTTATTTGTTTATTTTCTCTCCTGTAAGTGGGATAAAACAGATAATAACTTCAATGACGATATGCAATACAGAAAGTGATTATTTGAATAGTAACAAAATTAGTTTCAACTATTTATTGTTTTCAGCACCATCATTCAGTTTTAAACTTTTATTCATTCAAGTTACTTTCAATAAATAAATGTAAAAATATTTTAGCTATATATATATATATATATTGAACATTTCACATACAGTTCATACAAATGAGCAGTATAAATTACTGTTTTTTCTTCTTATTTTCTTTTGATGCCACCATGCTTGCAGTAACAGATCTCCTACATAAACGCTGCAGCAGTAATTTCAGGGCGATTGCAGCCATTACAACTAACATGAGTCCTCCAAGCAAAAGTACTGCTACCACATCAAGGAGCAGGTACTGGTACAACGGCAAGTCTACAGCAGCTGAGCGCAGGTGGGGGGCACCGTTGTGGCGTAACACGTACTCGGTCCAGTACACTGCTGTGTCTAGTGGCCTCATTGGAGTATCTCTGAATGCCTGTGACACAAGCACTGCTCTCTCCTTGTATCTGTAACATCACTTACATCAATATATATTAAAAGGGCAAACAAGCAAAAAAGTTATAAATACTGACTTTTGAATGAATAATTTGAGTGACTAATTTGAATGAGTTTTTAGCACTCGGTTGGTAATAATAACAACAATGCAGGTTATTTAATGAGAGGCATAGAGAAGCAAATGATTAAATAATATATATGAGAAACAACTGTCAGACAAATTTAATTTCAAAAGGTACCATCCACTGTTTTGAATAAAATTATATTTTTAAAAAAGTCTAAGCAAGTTTTTCCACCAATATGATGGATTTGTCACTAGCTGATTGAACGCATGACTAAGATACATTTATCCTGAGTTGTGGACAAGACAACAAATGTACTATAGTTTCGATCTCACCGCAGGAATGCATAGTATGTGGTTGTTGTCCCAGGTATGCCCATGAACCGGATGTGTCTTTGCAGAGGCCAACTCTAACTCGAAGTCTGTTAAGCGACTTCCATATGGGCCACAGTTGTTTAGACCCAGGTGGTAGACTCCCTTTCGGCTTGATGGAGTCTATGTTGTATCACACTGTCACACTCTCTCCTCCCAGGCCAATATTTTTTCACTGTTTGGTATTCGTTTCAATGGAATCGAGGTCCTTAAGAAGGGTGTCAGCGATCTTCCACTCTGAGCCTTGCCATGTTGGTAGCAACTTCTCGGCATATGTCTCCAAGAGTGATACCAGCCAATATCTGCATCTTTGCAACAGGTGATGGTCTGTGGCATCCTGTGATAAGTCAGCATGTACTGTGGCATGCAATATCCACTGTCTTAGCATGACATGATTTTTGCCGCACAATATAGGCATACTATGCTGTGGAGAAGCACAATGTTAAGGCAGAGGTGCAGGTGATGCTTGGTTGACTCCACGCTTGTTCCAGTCAGCTTACTTAAGATATTGTTGCTTGATGGTATTTTCATCTTGACATTGTGGCAATGGTATTTAGAGATGAGACCTCTGTCAAGAGTTACGCTGAGGTAATAGAACAAAAAAGTAAGAACACAAAAGGAAGGAAATGCAAATATTTCCTTAGAAACTCTCTCTCTTTCTCTGTCATACAAAATGCTAATGTAGCCCAATATTACCAAAATAATTACCTATCACAGACATGTATAAGCTCAACGTATATGAGGTATACTCAGTACATAAAAATGCTATTTTAATTCAAGACCCTACTGTAGTAAGTTCATAACGGAATGATTTTCAGTGATAATAAGTAACTACAGTTTCTGTGAAACAATAATTCTCTTATCTGATCTACTTTTAAACACAAATAATGATTACTATAAATGCAAAAATGTTGTGATGCAGATATATATCCGATTTACTGATCGAAACACAGCACAGCCACTTCTCAAGACAAACCAACATTAAAATCAAGTACATTAGTGTTAATAATTGTAAGTTCAAAGCAGAACTATCAACACAGAACATGTGCAATTGTCTTTTGTGATTACTACCATCTCCACGTTGTCAGTTAAAAATTTCATCTAGTGCTCACCAGCAATGCACCTGCACCAGAAACTGAAATCAAAGGGTGCCAAAAGTGCCTAGGCAGCAGGGCCGGCTTAAGGAATTTCGGGGCCCCCTGCGAAATTTGATTATGGGGCCCCTACTTCTTTTCTAGATGTACTCTTGCCAACACTTTAGTTACATATATACACAGTCCAGTCACATTAATGTGACTACCACCTACTTTCGACGTCAATGTGAAATAACCAGTCACAGAAGGCAGGGGGCAGCACGTTACAGTGGATATAAAGGATGTCGTAGAGCATGGGTGGCCAACCTGTGGGAAAAACATTTTTCCGGCCCGCGAGATTCATCACACTTTTACAAAATATTTTTATAGTTCATTTTTAGTGTTACATATTTCTTTACAATGTGCGTTTTGTATCATTATTATTGTATTATCTATGTTTACATGTAAGAATAATAGTAAACACAATAATAATTCATGTTTCAATTTTTCACAAAAAAAAGGCTCTAGTAGGGATATACTGTATAATTTTATATGTGACCCGCGGAGTTATGATGCACTTCCAAAGTGGCCCGCGAGATCATTTGGGTTTGCCACCCCTGTCCTAGAGCATCGACTGTCATGTCAAAAAGATCCAGACACTGGAAAACACAGCGCTTCACATAATAGTAGACGCACCTAGGTACCTTCCCAACAGGGAGGTACGTCGTAGCAAATTTTCCAACAATACCTGAAACCATCAAAGCCAGATCTACAATATTTTCCCAAAAATGCTCAGGTTCCATCCATCCCCTCATAACAGAAACAGGCGATGAGGAAGAATTCATGTGTCCAGCAAAGCGCCCAAAACTAACCCTCACCAGACAGTATCATTTTTAACCCCCCACTACCCACCACAAATCCCCCTAACCACCAATAGATATAACTTAGGTACCACATCAGTATAATGTAGGCCCACATGACAAGTAAATTTCCCACCATTAGCATAAGTAGGTCCTAAAAAGTTAGCATAATGTACCCCCCCCCCCCAATAAGTTTTAGATTCCCACAATATTGTAAATAGGTCCCTTGTAAATACTTGCAACATAATTCTCCCACCATTAGTTTTAGTAAATCATATTTTAGATACCAAATTCAAATCAAGACATGCAATTTTTCCAGTCCAAATTAAGTAAAATAGATATGTGACATAGGTCATTCCTTGCTCATGAACGGCAGAATGGGCTACGCCCATACATCTGACAGTCCTGTCCTATCCTGTCAGAAAGCATTTCAATCGTTGGCGTAATGCAGAAACGTAGCGATTTATCCGATGTCCAAAAGGGCATGATTATTGGCTTTCGGGCTTAGGATGGAAGCATTTCGGAAACGGCTAATTTTGTGAACTGTTCACATGCCGCCATGGTGAACGTATACCATGCATGGCAAAATGGCACTATTCAAAATCAGCGGCGTGGAACATGTGGTGCACCATGGGCTATAGATGACCGAGGTGAACGAAGGCTACGGAGATGCGTTCGGGCAAATAGACGTGCAAATGTTGAGCAACTGACCGCCCAGATGAACCAAGGGGCTACCAAGAGTGTATTCTCAACAACAGTTCAGCGAATGTTACTGCGCATGGGCCTCCACAGCAGATGCCTGGTTTAATGCGCCTATGCTGACTCCTGTTCATTGGCGACAAAGGCTGGAATTTGCACGCCAGTACCGCAACTGGCTGTCCACAGAATGGCGACAGGTGGCCTTTTCCGATGAATCAGACAGATGGACATTGGCACATACGGCATGAAACGTCTGAAAGCAAACACCCTGCAACAATTGCCAGAAGGATCCAGGGTGGAGGAGGGAGCATTATGGTTTGGGAAATGTTTTCCTGGCATTCACTGGGTGAACTCATCATTGTGGAAGGCACGATGGATCAGCACAAGTATGTATCTGTCCTTGTGGACCATGTCCACCCCTACATGTGAATAATTTTTCCTCAGAATGATGGCATCTACCAGCAGGACAATACAAGGTGTCATACAGCTTGCAGTGTATGTGCATGGTTCGAAGAGCACCAGGATGAGTTTACCTTACTCCAATGGCCAGCAAACTCACCGGTTTTAAACCCAATCGAGAATCTGTGGGACCACCTCGTTCGGGTTGTTCGCGCCATGGATCCTCAACCGCGTAATCTAGCGCAGCTGGCCACGGCACTGGAGTCGGCATGGCTCAACATCCCAGTGAACACCTTCAGAAACCTAATTCACTCTCTTCCTGCACGCCTCGCAGCGGTCCACTCTGCCAAAGGTGGTTATTGTGGGTTTTTGAGAGGTTGTCACATTAATGTGACTGGACTGTGTATAATCTGTGTGTAGAGCTGAAACAACGATTATAGAGATGGACTGAAGATTCTCTAATTCTGTGTACAAATGGGCCATCAGTTTATTGAGTATTAGCTGAACAGGACTAACTTCGCTGAGTCTTTGGTGTTTTATCAATGCATCTCATATGGATCTACCAACTACTGTCACTTTCATTTCTGGCAAAGCCCTGCTGCCCATTGTGTCAAATGAAATTGTTTGTGTATTCAATTTTATAGCTATTATATTTATAATACACTTTTAGTATACGACATTTCTTTTTTTGTCTTTCTTTGCTCATACATATAGGTTTTTGGGGCTGGAGACACCTGAGCAGGCATACACATTTTAATTCAATAACTTTTTATATGAAACGTCAAAATATGTTTTTGTTTATTCAAACGAAATTACATAAATTGCTGAAACAGGTTGAGAGCAATACATGTCTTTAAATATATAGGCCTATTATAATTACATCAGATACGACTTTCCCAAAACTGAATCTGATGAAGGACTTCTCGTGGAAATCCACACCTCGGAAACGTCTATTGTGAACGCAGGTTGTTAACATTCTAAATTTGTAGATTATTTATTTTAGCAGGAAAATTGTTTGTTAAGCAAGGACAAATTTCGAAGGGGATCATGGCGGGGCTCCTCAAGCTTGGGCCCCCCGTGAGGGCGGTTTTTGTGGTAGCCTTAAACCCACCCTGCTAGGCAGAATTGTGCTGTAAATATACTTCAGTATCAGAATAACATAGACCAATACAGAAAAGCATTATGTAGAGATTTTTAATTATTGAATAAGTCAAATTGTATTTCATTTCATTCCTTATGTGTTGACCCCTTAGGTGCTGACATGGCTGCCTCCCACATCAAAGCACAGCATGGTGCTCAGTCTATGAAGTGTGATTGGAGAGTTCCCTCATGTGTCAGTGCATTGTAGTTTTCACAGATTTGCAAAAGAATGTTGCTTAAAATAGCAGGTACCTGATGAAAAATTGTTTTTTATGACAAGATTTGTCTGCAAACCTGCAATACAATAAGTCTATCGTGGCTACCTGTTGTGTGCTCTAACATTTGAATGACATATTAGAAACTAACTTGACACCCATAGCAAGCATTATATGTTTAAAATGCAAATTCATCACAGACATAAGGGATTGGGAAAATTTTATTTTGTTGGTAAGAGAATCAGGGATTGAAATAAATTAACAAGGGAAGTGATAACTAACTTACCAAAAATGCTGAAGGAGTTTAAAATTAAAATTTCTAAATGGCAAAAGTAGATGGGTGGTGGAATCTAACACTAAAAGGATATGAGATGATAATATTATTAAAAAAAATAATTGGAAAGGGGTATTAGATGACTAGGGAAATTGCCACTATCAACAAAAATTAGCATGTTTAGGAAGGAATACCTTTATAAAATTGATAGTTAATTTATACTATTTTTTTTTGCTTTTGGAACTGACACCATTATATACATTGTTTGATGTTTCATATTTATAACAGAATTAATCCTTGCAGCCTCTGGACAAATTTTGGGATTCAGCTGTAATATACAACACTCTTGATGAAGGTACAAATATATCCCCATTTTCTTTTTTAAAAAAAATTAAAAAAAATATGCTGAAAAAAAGACAAATTTGAGGAAAAAAGCAAGGCAAACATATTTGAAACAAATTTACCCAGGATCATTCAGCAATGTTCGCAGGGCAGACAGCAGAGATTCTTTGGTCAATTCTTGGTAAGAGAGTTTTACAGTAACTCCTCGTTTTACACATGCCATTACATTGTTGAACTGGTCCCCAAAAAGTGGCATTGCCAGCATGGGAACACCATTATAAAGAGCTTCCATAGTACCCATTAGTCCACCATGTGTCATAAATACTTTCACTTTAGGATGACCTGAAACAAACACTAATGAAGAATTGTGCACAGCGTGTTGCTGAAATGTAATCTCCGCAGATTCTCTGCCGGGTAGTGTTGTAGAAGGACAAGCTTTCTGTGGCTAGCTCTGCTGCCATCTTCACGTCTGGTATTGTGTCAACCAGTGCAGCTCTGGTTGTCACAGTGGTGACACCAGACGTGAATACAGTGGCAGAGCTAGTCATCGAGAGCTAGTGGAGGACCCATGAAGATTACATTTCTACAAATAAAGAATTTTCATCAAACACTCTATTAAGGGCTTGTAATTTTCACTACACATTTATGCAGTTGTAACCGAGTTATATTTAAGCAATGATTGTTCCTATAAAGAAAAATTACAAAGTTTTTCATCACACATTAAAAGCAAAGTTGTAAACATTCAACTTAAATATAATCTTTGCAGAAGGAATACAATCATCAGTGGAATGGTATTTTATTAAAATATTAATAAAACTTTTTTTAAAAAAGGATATAAGAGATGGAAACAAATTTTAAATATTGCCAGGATGTTGATTTTCAGATCTCTCCTTAGTTTCTCTAAGAGATGCTTTTGATACCACATTTCTTACCTTAATTTCTTGCTTTCTACCTTGGAATTCTTCTATCCAGAAAATCACTTTCTATTTTACTCCAATAGTTTTTACTTTATTTACCACAGTTTTATGACTCACTCTGTCAAGAAAGACCTAGTCTTACACTGTCAATTTGTCCTCCCTTGTCCATTTTTATACATCCTACTAACTGAAATTTGCATGAATATCCTTCCCTAAATCCATGTTACTGATCTGAAAACCACTTACTCTACTCACATATATTTCTGATGTGGTTGCATATCAGTCTCTCCTTACTGTCACATGTTACATGGGGTTTGGCTGAAACAGTTAAGTCCTGATCTCTAACCGTTGGAGTAGATTGTCTTACGGTCGCCGTCTAGATATTAACCAGCAAAGGTAGGTGGTTTTTAATAAAGTCACCGTAGCCTCAGAATAAATTTAAAATACTGTATTGTTCAGTAAAATTTACAAAGTTTGTTGAACAATCTACAGGAATCTAATATTCTTCACCAAATAATTGATTGCCAGTTTAGATCAGTGAAACCAAGCATGGTCAACCCCCATAAACCCTTTTCTGAAATCAGCTACATGGGAGAGAAGCTACTAGGGACAAATACTTTCAAAATTTTCAATGATGGATGCCAAAATTTTTCACTACCTTTATTGCTTGCTACCTAGTTACTACATATTACGCCAGAACCAGCCATAAGCCCTGTGTGGCTACTGCTACAAATACTTGCTAACAACTGACCCCTCCCTCCTTCTTCTGGAAGGTCTTTTATAGCTGCAGAAAATTCAGGGTTCTCACGAAATACCTGGATTGTTTTGAAATAATTTTTCTCCTAATCGACTTGAAATTTTTATGGTGTGCAGTACAAGGTCTAAATGTCAAAATCAATCCCAGTCAATATCTTCAATAGTTTAACCATTACCTATCACAGATGTCAAAATGATTGGCATATAATTTGCAACTCTATTTATAACCTCTCCTTTACATACCATTACTACTACTGGAGACGTAATCAAGGTAGTAGTATACAATATTGTACCTTAACTTAAAATATTAGTCTGGAGTCTTGCTGCTAACCAGAGTACTAGAAAAGAGCGATAGTAGTACTGGTTCTTAAAGGAAGGGTAAGCAATAGGGTTGAAAATTACAGGCCAATTAGTTTGATGTCAGTAACAGGCAAAGTGATGGAGAGATCAATATGCAACAACATTAGATATTATGATATGATTTTTCAAGCATATGATTACTGGGGTAAACCTATTGGTTATATTAAAATCTTAGCTTTGGGCTGCCATACTGCAGCCTTTGTCAGTGATACAATGTTTGTTTATTTATACAGCAAAGATTGGCAAGCATCACAAATTAACACACCAGTGTCCTTGTTAAAGTTGTTAGTTTTATTTATAATTTCTGCTGCCTCCTTCACTCATCTGTTGCTGTGAACCTATGAATAGAAGCATTTGAAAAGCTTAAGCGTGTGCCTAAAACCTGTAAAGTGGATCCGGTACGTAGACAATACCTGTGTCATGTAGCCTCATGGCTTGGAGAATCTGAGGGAGTTCCTATGCCATCCTAATAGTGCCCACCTAAGAGTCTACGAGGGTGAGTCAAATGAAAATCTTAAATTTGTAATAAAAAATCGAAATTTCGCGCCGTTATCCTGTAAGTTGGTAAGCGTGCTACAAGCAGCGTGCAGAATTGCCTGTAGGTGGTAGCATAGTGCAGATGGACAAATACCGTCGCAGTATCAGTATAAAGATGGCTGCCCCACTTGAGACTTGCACCAGGGAAGAACAGCGTTCTGTTATTCGGTTTTTGAGTAGTGAAGGTGTGAAACCTATTGAAATTCATCGAAGAATGAAGGTTCAGTACGGTGATGCATGTTTGTCTACGAATGGAGTAGGAAGTTCGCAAATGGCGTCACTTCAGTGGAAGATGCTCCTCGTCCAGGTCAGGCACAACGAGTTGTGACTCCACAGAACATTGCAGCAGATGAAGCCATAGTGATGGAAAACCGCCGAGTGGAACTGAATGACATTGCAGCATGTTTAAAGATTAGTCATGGTTCAGCACACCACATTGTGCATGATGTGCTCCAGTTTCACAAAGTGTCTGCAAGATGGGTGCCACGGCAGCTGACTCCTGAAATGAGAGAACGACGTGTTGATGCTTGTGAAGAACTTCTTCGGCACTTTGAACGAGAAGGTGATGGCGTCCTTCCAAGAATCGTTACTGGAGACGAAAACTGGGTTCACTTCCACCAACCGGAAACGAAGAGAGCGAGCAAGGAATGGCGTCATTCCTCATCACCAAAACCAAAGAAGTTTCGAACAGTACCATCAGCAGGGAAGGTTATGCTGACTCTCTTTTGGGACGAAAAAGGCGTCATTTTGGAGCAGTACATGCCTAGAGGGACTACTGTCACCAGTGCATCATACACAGATCTCCTTAAAAATCATCTTCGGCCTGCAATCAAATCAAAGCGTCGTGGATTGCTGTCATCAGGTGTCCTTTTGCAACATGACAATGCAAAGCCCCATACTGCCCGTACAACAGTTGCAACAATCACAGACCTGCATTTTGAGTGTCTTCCTCATCCACCATACTCACCAGACCTTGCCCAAGTGATTTCCATATGTTTGAACCACTCAAAGAAGCAATGGGAGGAAAGAAGTTCCGTTCTGATGAAGAGGTACGCCACGCGGCGCATGAGTGGTTGCGCGGACTACCAAAATATTTTTTTTCTAAAGGAATTTATGCACTTTGTAAGCGCTGGAGGACTTGCATTGAGCGCGGCGGAGATTATATTGAAAAGTGATACAGCTTTGTACCACTTGTGCACAATAAATAATGTTTTTTTAAAAATTTAAGGTTTTCATTTGACTCACCTTCGTAATTTACCATGGAAGTGGAAGAAAATGGAAAATTACCATTTCTCAATGTCCTGGTTCGTAAGTGTGAAAATTGACATTTGGGTCATACTGTGTACTGCAAGGTGACCCACACTAACAGATATCTGCATGCCATGTTGCACCATCATCCAGCAACGAAGAGAAGCATACTAACATTATTGAACCTAAGAGCAAGAACAGTGTGTTATACAGAAAGTCTGACGAAAGAAATGAAGACCTTTAAAAGAATATTTCAGGCCAACATTTACTGTGAATCTGACATTAGAAGCATTTTAAGAATGGACAAACCCCCAGAAGACAACTTAACCCATGATACTAAAGTACCAAGGAAATTCACCTTTCTCCCACATGTACAAGGCATCACAGATTACATTGGAAAATTGTCAAAGCGGGTGGAGGTATGAACAGTTTACAAGGCTCACTGCAAGGTTGGCTTCTCATTAACCAGGGTGAAAGACCATTTACACCCACATTAATTGGCGGGTGGCTACAAAATATCCTGCAACTGTGTCAGTGTCTAAGTTGGTGAGACAGATCACACTGTGGTGGAGAGACTTAAAGAGCATATCCACCACTATAAATAGAACAACAGCTGCAAATCTGCCATAGTTCGCCATGCCATCAACACTTGGCATGAAAAAAAATTTATGATACGAGGCAGCTGTGGAGAGAGGATCAGTGTTGGCCTCAGTGAGTGAAGGGGGCAGCTGAAATTTTAAATAAAACTAACAACTTTAATGAGGAAGTGGCCTGTTATTCCGTGACACTTGGCACTATTTGATATATAAAAGGCTGCAGTGTGCAGCCGAAAGCTCAGATTGCAAAACAAAGTGGCTTACTCCATAAAACCAGTAATTGTATATATCAGAAATATTTGTGAGGTATGAAACTGGTTCTCATATTGACAACATTACTTAAGGCAAGAATATTCATTAAATTTCAGATGATGGGTTATATGGAAGATATTTTGGATGATTTGGACAAGGGATACAAATTGATAGTGTAGTACTAGATATATCTATGGAATTTAACAAAGTGAGCCATAAAATGGTTTTAAGTAAGTTGAAAATTATTCGAGTGGATGAAAGAGAGACTGGGGAGACGAATTCTTAAAAGACAGAAAGCAAAGTGTTGAGTAAAAAATACTTCATCAAAAGAGATGGAAGAGAATATGGCAGTGCCACAGGGTAGTGAATTAGGACCACTGCTATTCATCATTCTAATGAATGAGTGTACTCATGATTTGCAGCCAGAATTTAAGTTGTGTGTAAAAGACATGATGGTATATAATAGGATCAAAGGAAGAATACTGAACAGCTGCAGGGTGACTTTGATAGAATATCTAACTGGGTGGGCCATTATGGAATTTAGATAAATGACGAGAAGAGTCAGCTTATTAGATACAAACATTAAAAAACTAAAGGTTGTTTATGACTAAAGGGTAAGGACAGAACTCTTTGTTGAAGATTGAAGTGTAAATATCCCAGCACAATGTTTAATAGTAATCTCAACTAGGCAAGATACTTTGTTTAGGCGACAGGAAAAGGTTACAGAATCCTTCATTTACTGGAGAGATTTATGAGAGGATGTACCAGAGAAGTTAAGGAATTGGATTACAAAATTTTAGTTAGAGCATTGCTTGAATTTGATGGTATAGTTTGAGACCCACATTTTGGTTTTCAAATATAGGAGTTGGCTTTCATGCAGAGGAGAACAGCTAGATTTGTTTCTGGAAATTACTGAAGGGCTCAGTCAATAACTGACATGATATAAGAGCTGGAGTGGGTGTCATTGAAAGACAGGAGTGTACAAGGTTTATGTACATGATGGGGCCTGGAATGATATTGGTCATAGAATTAGGTGTAGTGCAAAGAAAGAAAAATATGACTGGGCACAAGCTGGCACTCAATTTCAAGCATGAGGGAGTGGGAAAATTTTCCTTTTGTGTGTAAGAGTGCCAGGGATTGAAACAAATTCCCAAGGAAGCACCCCCACCACCTCCTTCCCCATCCTCTCTTCCATTGCTCAGTCTCTATAACTTGAATAAGATGTAAAACTGAAATACCATATACGTTTTTGTTCATCTCATTTGTTTTCTACTTGTCGCAGTCTTCAACGTTGTGAGCAATGAGTCATTTTTCCTATTCTTTGTTATTTATATTGCCCAAAAGCCATATCCTTTTTCATTAATGTCATTACAAGGAAGTGATGAGTAATTTACCAAATCATAGAAAGAATTAAAGGTTAAAATTTGTAAATGGCAAAAGCAGATGTGTGGAGGATTTACACAAAAAGTATGAATGATATATGGGTGGCAGAATTTAACAGTTAAGGTGTATAAGGTAATAATGAATAATATAAGAAAGGGGTAATTAGATGACAAGGGAAGCTGTTAGTGGAGCATGTGCTTTATCTAAGGATTGCAATCTCGCAGTGTTTTCAATCCTGCATTTGCAGATTATGGGATTTGTCATTGTCAATCTTCGGGATCCAACATAGTTTTTAAGGTATTGTCAAATTAAGTTTATTTATTGAATTAATAAATCAACTTTAATGTTAAATAATAGAAATTAACAATTAATAATATTTTAACTAGCAAATAACATTAAATAAAAAATTTCTAGACCTACCATAAATATGCTAAGTGCTTTTTCACTCTCATTTTAAATCCAATTCTAGTTATTAAATAAATAATAATTTATGGTAAGTATTCAGATCACATTAAATGCCTTAAAATAAACCCCATCAATTTGAAAAATAATCTGTCTATCTACTATGCAGTCAAATTATCACTTTATTTGGAAAGAATTACGTATAATGCCATTTCTGCCTCACTAATTGCTTTGAATTAAATGATTGTAAATGAAAGACTTTTTGAAAAGCTTAACAACTTTCCCCACTTTTTTGAGGTCGTAGTTCTGGGAACCACTCAAATAGGTGGTTGAGCCAGTGTTAAAGTCACATTCTGTACCTTGATTGTCCCATCCAGCTTTTCGTTGTCTATGTCCGAGTCAGTGATAAATGTTTTTGTGTGTGCTACTTCTCTTTCAGTAAGGTTTTTTTTTTTGCAGGTACCAAGACAGAAGTGCACTAACTTTGGCATGACACTTATTCCATCTGATCTTAAGCCAATAACATCAGTTTAGAGATCAAAACCAATGTTTGTAAGACGTTCTTTGACTAAACTGCACAAACCAAGTATTGTAAGAAAGCCAATATTAAAATTTGTTTCTTTGGACTGAACATAAACGTTAAAATATTGGTGATTTTTGTCGTTACAAAAATTTTTCTCAGGTGTTCTGCCATATCAGTTTTTCGATGTGCAACATTTCAACAACAACCCCTGTTGTCTTCATCAGGCAAAAAGGTGACACTGTGACAGCAAGTCACCGGTGAACTGATCTGGCCAAACACCCGAGAAGTATTTTTTTTGTCATTTTTGTCATCTGTATGCCGGGAAAGATTCAGCTATCACATCTTTGTCATTGTTTCTTGAGATATTCAAACTAAACAATCATGTGAACTTTTATAGCATTTGAAAATTTTGTGACCATAGATCTTCTAGTATTAACAGAATTAGAAAGTTTAAATCTACTTTTTAAAACCAGATCTCAGATCTGATGAAGTATAGAAAAAAAACATTTTTGAAAATAATTCTGGAAACTATTTATTTCACAGATTTTTTCTTTTCAAAATAGCTGGTAATAGTTTTAACCTTTTTGTATTATTTCTTCTTCCTTCTCAAAAACAATTCCAATTTTACCATTTTGTGTGTATATGATCTGGGAGCTAATTTTGCAATCGGGCGACGTAACTCAAATTATAAAAATGCATAAAACCAAAAAATGGGAATTATTATAAAAACAGAAGTGAATCTATTTACTTGGAAATCTTGAAGGATGACAAAAACACTGCTTCAAGTCAATGTCAACTTGAAGGTTACAGGCAAATGAGGCAAAGAACCATAATAGACCGAGCCCGGCCGGAAAGTGGCATTGGGAATGTGGGATCACGCAGACTGAAACATGCTTAGGCTCCATTTTGCGGACTTTGCGAGATCCATCAGACTGCCAAATGATGTGGGATCTCTCATTGCTGAATTGCAATCCCTAACTTCATCACAATTAAATCGAATTCAGATCAATGAAATATGAGCCTCCTGCCTCTTCATTTCCCAGTTAATATCCTGAAAGGGACTTTCCTTATCTGATGGAGAGTGTGCTGGCAGATGCTAAGAATCAAGTATTCAACAAGAATTCATTTCACACGTCGACCAGATTTCAAAATTTTCAGTATGAGAAGGGCTCTTCAGTTTTGTTATGGAAAGAGTGCATAGTGAATGAAATGGAAATTCAAGTACCGGTTGGAATTAAATGTGTGGGAAGGGGAAGATATACTGGCCAATATAGTGTTTGTGCATGTAGACTGAAAATGGAAACTGATTTCTACCACATAATAAAAAAAAAACTATCATTGGATATACAAATATCGATTTTTAATGGTAAATTACAAGAATGTCCTGTTTCCAGAACAACCTCAGTTACAAGAAATATCCACAGAAGTCACCACTGCCACAGAAAGAAAGAATAGAAAACAGCCTTCACAAATGACATCAATAGGAATGGTCTGCAATGTGTACTTTTACTTGTAACTGATATGGCTCACACCATTTGTTTTGTGACTAACTTGAAAAGTTTTGGGCAGTAGTTCAGTCTTATCATCATTACTATTAATTTTAATTGTGATGGAGCTAATGCTCTGATGGCAATTCCCCTAGTCTTCCAATTACCCCTGTTTATTTTATTTTTTTAAATTATCCTTCATAATTGGTGTGTTTTCCGATTTACAAATTATAATTTTAAATTCCTTATGCTTTTTTGGTAAATTATTCATCTCTTGACTTGGTAATTTGTTCCAGTCCGACACCCTTACCAAAAAAGAAAATTTTTCCACTCCCTTATGCATGATATCGAGTGCCAGCTTGTGGTCATTGTCACATTTACCTTTTTCTATGCACTATTTCTAATTCTTTAACCTACATCCTTCCAAGCCCCTCACCAACATGTGCCCTGCACTAACTTCACCCTTCTCCTTTCCTCCAAAGACTCCAAATTCAGCTCCTTTATTGTATCAGTTACTGACAGGGCCTGCAATAATTTGCACAATTAAATCTAACTCTTCTTTGCACATCCTCCAACTCCTGTTTGATAACCAAAATGTGGATCTCCAACTACACCACCATATTCAACCAATGATCTGACCAAAGTTTTATAACCCATTTCCCTTACTTCCCATACATCCTCTCATCACCCTCTCCAGTAAATTAAGAATTTTGTAACCTTATCTACCACCTACCCAATATGCTCTGCCCAGTTGAGTTTGTTATCAAACATTATGCCAAGATATTTACACTTCAAGCCTTCAAAGAGCAATTCTGACCATGCCCTATAATCATAATCAAGCTGTAGTTTTTTAACTGTGTACCCAATAATTTGAATCTTCTTGGTATTTATCTTCATTCCACGCTGACCTACCCATTTAGATATTCTATCTAGGTCACCCTGCAGCTGTTCACAGTCTTCACCTGTTTTAATACTATTGTATATCATTATATCATCCATCTGGAAATAGTTGTTCAGTTCAGGGCATTGAACAAACTCTTAAACCGTCAATGCATATACTGGCCCAGTGAATATAGCAAAGTTAGAAAAGCACATCTGTGTTGACTATCCAGTACATTGAATGACATCAAGATGGTCAAAATAGCCCAACCTTCTTGCACCATTTTGCCACCTAGTATAACACTGCCAGCTCGTATAAGACTCACACCTGGCACGAGGATTAATGGCTGCTGCCTGCATTGGTCGTGATTCAATGTACATCGATGCTTCAAATAATGACATCAATCACCAAGGAAACATGGAACCATCATCACAGTTGATTGACATCTTTAATAACCCAGTAACAGCCTCTTGTGGCTTGTGTTACATTGCTCATCACCGAGTTCAGTCTTTGTGATCTGCTAAGTTTTTCTTTGTTACTTTGCTTTGTCTTATCACTTTTAAATAAATTTAAATTCTTTCATATTATTGCTGCCAGTCCTTTAACCTGTAATAACCTTGAAAAAGTGTAAAGCCACAAGCAAAAAGAATAAGAATATTTCCATAGATGAAGGCATGAGGGCAGCAACAAACCTAAATAAAGGATGACTACCTATTATAATATTTCAATGGTAAACCTTAATCATGTAAATAGTTGAGACACATAATAAGGTAATCACTGAATTCAGTCTTATAAATCAGTCTGGCCTGTCATGGCACTAAGGGCATCACTGTTGTTTATACATCTGATTCCCTAGCAATTCTTCTCACCTACTCGCACTACTAATATTTACCACCAAAATATTAACTGTCCATCTTTTGTGTGTGCAGGCCCGCCGCTAGCCGTTTGAGCGCCCGCGTGCAATACCGATTATGCCGCCCCTAGTCTAACTACAGCCATGGGGGATCTAGGATTTTTCCGAACCGGGTCAAAAAAACTCAGATTGCCACCCTTCGAACATTATTTGCCGCCCCATTGTTCGCGGGGCACCGACTGTCGATCACTCGACGTGCCGCCCCCCTCGACGTGCCGCCCCCCTCGACGTGCCGCCCCCCTCGACGTGCCGCCCCCCTCGACGTGCCGCCCGCGTGCGGTGCACGCCTTGCACGCCCGCTTACGGCGGCCCTGTGTGTGTGCATTAATCTGCCCTTATGTGTGGTTTGTGTTATTTGTGTTAGGTTTACTTTTCCTATCCTTCCTTAAGTAAGAATTAAATCTCAACATTTAGGTTTCAGCTGATAGTGGCTGTTACAGTCTGGTGTTCATGTTATTTTTGGGTCTGATGATAAGTACTATAAATTATTGATGTATCAGGTTTTACATTTTAAAAAATATGAAATTATTGCCTTACCTTTTAAGAAACTTAATTTGGTAATTACAGCTCTCTATTTTATGATCAATAGTCCTTATAAAATCAAAATGTAAGTGTATTTATTTGTAAACATTTACATGCAATAAATGTCATTAGAGAACACAATTTACAGCAAATTGCAGTATGAAAAACATACACAAAGATAAAAGGGAGGAATTATCAATCTTGATAAGTGATGTTGCAACAAATAGAACATGAACAAAGACAGACCAATGTAGAAATCTCCACGTTTAAATCATTTTTCAACAGAAGAATGTTCTACTAAACATTTATGTTATGAACTGTTATAGGTAGTCAAGTTTTGCTACAAGAAATTGTATGATGCAAGGAAGGATGTTGTTATGTCAAACGATGATTTTAGGTGTGAAAGAATTATGTAGTTAAAGAAAGAAACATTGAAAACATGTAATCACTGAACAGCAAAGACCAAAAATCAGACTAAAACCTTTTTTTAAAGAAATTATTAGTATGAACCTAATAACTAAACAAAGGAAAAAGGAAATGGCTTTAGGCAATATAAATTACAAGGAAAGGGAAAATGACTCATCACTCACCAAAGTTGAAGGCAGCGACGGGAGAAGCACATATATCACGAACACAAAAATATATAATATTTTGGTCTTAAACCTTCTTCATGTTAAAGAGAATGAGTCATGTTGTTCGAGAGGTGTGCACATGCCAAAGTATCCTACATGACTCTCATGTAGGATACTTGAGCATGTGCACACCTCCCGAACAACATGATTCATACTTACTTACGTAGTCTTTCTCGGTGTTGAGGATATAAATAATGTTCTTGGGTGACTAACCAAGTTATAGGAGTGCTATAATTACACAATATTTCGGTGCCAACGATTGAGAGCACTGAAATTTGTGTAATTATAACAGTCCTATAACTCGGCTAGTCACCCGAGAACATTATTTATATACGACTCATTCTGTTTAACATGAAGAAGGTTTAAGACCGAAATATTGTGTATTTTTGTGTTCATGATATATGTGCTTCTCTCATCGCTGCCTTCAACTTTGGTGAGTGATGAGTCATTTTCCCTTTCCTTGTAATTTATATGAACCTAATAAAGAACTCCTATATATTTATAAATGTCTAGTACTGATTACTTAACTGCTCTGTTTATGATGGTCAGATTATTTTTGTTATTATTGTATAATTTACTATGGCTCAGATTGGTTTTTGACAAAGTTGTTCAACACATTGAAATACTGGATGCAACAAATAAAGTAAGTGCCCTCTGAATCTAAGGCCTTTGATTGTGTTGATCATAAGTTCTATTATATAATTTAGGACAGCATGGTCTTACATATTAATAAAAGGTTAGAACAGATTTCAATCTGTTTTAGAAAACAGGAAGTGATGTTTATCTGTAAAGTTTGTTAATGCAGGTGAGAGTTATCAGGCGGAAAGGGTGCTGGGCGGGTACCCTACTTTCACCTAAACTGTGAAGTTCTTGACCATGTGTAATCTTCTGGTAGCTTTATTATTTAATAAATCGGCCGCCACGCATTCATATTATAAACCCCAAATGTGAAGGGTAAAATGAAATAAGTTAACTTGACACAGTTTTAGAGTAACACAATACTTATATTCTTGCAAAAGTTCACTCGTACATTGTCGGTACCAGAAACGTGGATAAGACATCCAACAATGGTTTCATTGAAGATTACAGGTTAAGTACATTCATACGAGAAGACAAACTCACTAAGTCCCCAAACTTTAGTGAGAACATGGCTATGATGGCATGTTGGAACTGGCTGCAACCACTACCGCTTGGAGCAGTTCATTCCGATAACTGGCGTGAAGTTACACGATCACTTTCTGGCAAAATAATGAGACAATTCATGATGGCTGCCTGGTCTTTTGTAAGCCTTTCCAGGCCTATGACATCAGTAACATTTTCCTTTAGTTAATATCTCCTAAAGTATTAAATAGTTTAATTTGAAATTTATACAATGACTTCATATGATCACATTCTATCTGTTTTAATTTAATTTAACATTCAAAAGGGTTTCTATAATCTCAACCTAAAAGTCTCTTACGTCACCAAATTGGTGCGATCTTACGCACTACAACAACAATCAGCGACAATCTACCTTCCAAATCTTAATTATCTGACAAATTCTTGGACTTTTTACCAAAACCATTATATATTCGTAATTGTCTCAGTTAAGACTATCTACTGATATAAATTTCTCAGCTGTATTCATTTTAGTTAAAAAGTTATTTTTTTTCTCTTAATTAAAACCACTAGTTAAACTTTGCCAAATTGGTTAATTTTACTATCAAAATATTCAGAACAGTGCTGAATATAGTAGGTGAATAAACGACTTTACTCAATTCAAAGTTATCTCACATCTTAAATTTTTACTTTTCTAATCGCGTGTTTCAAAATGTGAACAGACTGGCTCTTAAAATAAATTTTTCCGGATATAATGAATACACTTTAAACTGATTCTTATAAGTTTTCATTGCGGAAATGATTGCAGGAAAATTCCTTCATGTTGACAATTACCTCTACTTGAAATTTCTAAGTTCAATGTAAGTGGCTTCAAAATAAATCTGTAGGCTATGTTATTGCTGGGGATGGATAGTGGAAATGCTTTTGGCGAACTAAAGGGTGCCTTACAGAGTATAAATTCAAAATGGGAAACAGTGAGACATGTTGCCATCAAGTGATCAGATCTTAATTCTCTATAGCTCGCAATATACACAAACAATTGTTTGCTCATTTAGATGGTTATAAAACAATTCAAATATGACTTAAGAAAATGGATGGTTTGGCACAAATAAATTAATATTTTATGCAGAAAACAGATAATTACTACAGTCTGTCATAAAACTTAAGCAAATGGCTTGCTAAAACATTATACGTGAATGGAAAGCAATCAATAAAAGCATTTTCATTAAGATATGGAACAAGATACTTGGTTTGCTCTGTAAGTTGTTACTTCTTACTCAGTTATGGTATCTGCTTAAAGGAATTGTCTTCTACAAGGTCAGAAAATATTTAAGGAACAGACGTGTGTTCCACAAATTATTCGTAAAGAAGGTCTAAGACCTAAGTAAGTTTCAAAAACTAAGTATAACAATGCCAGAATGCTACATATATTTCCTAACAACTTTTTAGCAGAAAATTGTAAACTTTTCCATCTCAGTCCACAAGTAGTAGAATCGTTACCAGTCAAAGGGAGATTTTTTTTTTTTTTACAGTTTCCTTCCACAGAAATAAAATATAACTTATAGAAATCTGACAGTTTTATATCCAAGCAGGATGAGTATCTGCTTCAGAACTCATTTTGCTGTGTAAAAGAATTTTCTTCTTGGAATTCAGAAACTGAAGAGTACTGAATCAGGAGAGATTAACATCTAGTTCAGGATAAGAAATGGAATATCAAAGAGATTTACAATCACTGATCTGATGAATGATTCTTTTTTGGAATCTACGTACAAATTTAATTATTAATGTGGAATGTTACACGTTTGTAATTTATGCTGGAAATTATACATAGTTCTGGGGTATTAAGTGGTTTTAAATATGACAAGTACTGTTTTACATCCTTGAGACTGTTTCCACTTGGGATCAAAGCAAAAATATTTAAACTGCTTGGGTTTTATAAGTTTCTCTGTATACTACTACAGTTACATTATTTAGGAGATAAATAAAATGCTTACTGAGGATGTCAAATTGAGGCAACCATTTGCGGACCATTACATTGCTAGGTTTTCCAGGAAGATTTTCATTTTCCCATTTCCATATGACCCTCTGTGGTAACTCAGAAAAAGCATCTAATACAGCTTTTCGTTTTTCTACTGGAAATGTCTCAGCTCTCACTGTTGATCCAAATGTGAAAAATATTACACCATGCTCTGCTTCGTTGATAAAGTGTTCTATGTCCTGTAAGAGACAAGAAGATTTTGAAACAGAACTGCAGTTAGTTAATATATCTGCTTTAAATCACCTCTGTTTCCTAACAAATAACATTTGGATAGGAGAATAGTCACTGGTTACAAAGTGGATGATTGCTGCAGTATGGACACTATGTATCCATGCTGAAGCAATCTTCTAGTTTGATAAGCAGTGGCTGTTTTCCAAATCAAATGTTTAGTGAATCCACTTTAAAGCACCTCTTTTTCCAAACAACATATATATAATTCCTCATACTTCCACGGCCATTTTCGTTCATGATTAAACAACGCGGCATAACCCGAAAGTCAATCACGTATATATATATATATATATTACCCCCACCATTTCCCTGACCGGTGGTCTTTCTGTGAGGCAGTCTCCAGCTGCAACCACCTCTCATAATGTTCTCCCATCGACGAAGGGTTTATCTCGAAAATTTCTTTATTATTTGTGTTTGTCTTTTTTCTGTGTGTTCGCACCCCACATCCATCATCTAAAGGTAAGTGGTGGCTCATTTCCCTATTCTAATTTGATTCCTTTCCGCTACTTAGCATCTTAATTTCATTGTTACTATATATAAGAAGTAAAAAACTAGGAAGGTGAAATTTATTTACAAACTATTACCAATTGACCCAAATTCTGAGGAATTGTTTATAAATTCATGCAAACCTCCACTAGTACCCACAACCTTAAAGGTATCATCCAGATAGTACAAAAATGTCATGACAAAAAAAAAATTTTGTTCCCTATTTACTTCTTTTAACTATCTCAAAAGTCAACCAGTATCTATTGCCCTTTCTGTCCCTCATGTGAACCAAGGTGTTTAACAGAAGAACATTTTAGTTGGGAGCTGTTACATACAATATGTTTTTGCTATAAATGATTACTTTTATGATTTAAAAATGGATAATACTGAGAAGTTAGTCATAAAATTAGGTTTCTGGGATGACAACATGAACCTATTTTGTACAAGAGTTGCAAGTTTTCAAGTAAAAAATGAAAAAATTGTGTACATTAATTACAATAATAGTAAGTTAGATACCATCTCCTTAAAAGTTGATTGCTTACAATTAATCTCATGATGAATGATAATGGATCTCTGTAAATAAAGATTGTAAGCTTAAATTAATGACATTTAATGATTATTAAAAAACATTTAATTAATTACTTTAACAATAACTTAAGGTGTCAATTTTTAATCTCACTCCTTTATGAAAATTATCTAGGGTTGGTGCTGGATGAATGCACACCAAAAAGTATCATACATATCAGTATTGGATCACTGTACTTGAGAAATTACAATTCAAAATGAAATAAAAAATTGGGAAACTTTACTACTTGAAGAGCATAGGTTCTACACTATAATAAATATTAACAGGACATCAGCAGAGTACAAGCA
Organism: Vandiemenella viatica; assembly: GCA_031002005.1. Lineage (NCBI taxonomy): Eukaryota > Metazoa > Arthropoda > Insecta > Orthoptera > Morabidae > Vandiemenella > Vandiemenella viatica. The sequence goes on from JARYHS010011408.1 coordinate 184,300,964, forward strand.
AGCGAATTAAAGTTTTTAAGAGGTAGAATGGGAGTTACTAAAATGGACATGAAGTGATTAGATGCATCATAAAAGAGGAACCCCTACAGGAAAGGTTAGAGAGGACCAAGCTGAGATGGTATGGACATGTAAAGAGAATGGAGGTTCAGAGAACCCCAAGAAAAATCCACAAAATTAAGATGCATGGTAAACGACCCAGAGGAAGACAAAGAGATGGATGGCTGATAGGAGTGGAGGAGTGTGTATGGAAGAGAGGAGAGGACTGGAACAAGGTGGTGACAGAGAGGTGGTGGGAAGAAAGAAGGAAATTGAGAGTCTTGCGCATGAAGCAGACCCGTCAGTGGCTGGAAACTGTTGATGATGATGATGATGATGATGATGATGATGACGACCAGTTTAATAGCCTAATGAGCAAAGATACACGGACTGACATATTTAGTTCCCATACAACATGTGATAAGTTTAATTAATTATTAACAAGTTATAGCCTTTCCAACAAATTTTATACACAAATTACAGAATACAGAAAACGTTGTAGAATGCCTATTACATATAGATTGGGTTAGCAGATTGTGTGAAGAAATATGTTCTGAAATATAAGAACTAACAAAAAAATTAGAGTTAATAAGATAAAATCAGAGAACATATACAGGACAGTATAAAGAAGTTACAATAAACACTGAGCATTATCAAAAATTATTAACGTGGTAATGGGAAAATTTCAGATTATGGAACAAGATGAAATCCTTGAGAAGACTATATGTGATGAAGTTAAAGTATATGGTACCAGACAAATTACATGCTCATTAAATGAACATTACATCAAAAAGTCAAATGCAACTTTTAAGATGAACTCAGATTCAGTATTCCCAACAGAAGAATAAACAAAAGAATAAATTGGAAAAATTATAAATTCATTAGAAATGAAAAAGTCTGCAGGAACTGATATGCCCAATATGCTTATAAAGGAATGTAAAATTAATTGCTACAAAGTAGAGTATACAAATTAAATCATTCATTTTCAAGTGCAGTTTTTCCAAATTCTATAAGGATTTCTAAAGTTTTACCTGTATTTGAAAAAATTGTTGCAGTGGATATAAACAACCATAGACAAGTATCACTAATTTAATTTGGCTTAATTTTCTAATTGCAATGGAGCAATTGCTTTTGTAACAATTTCTCCCTTTCTTATACCCATCTACCTTTGCTATGATGTTGATTTTAGTTTTTTTTCAGCATTTTTGGCAAATTATTCATTATTTCCCTTGTTAATTCATTTTTCCCTGACCCCACTTACCTGTGAAAGAAAATTTACCCACACCCTAATGCCTGATATTGAGTACCAGCTTGTGGTCTTGGTCATCTTTTCTCCTTGATGCACTTCTCCTAATTCTTTCATCAATACCTTTCCATGCATCATTACCAATATGTCTTACACACTTGCACCATTCTCTTCACCCTCCTCCTGTCTTCTAATGAATCCCTTTTCAGCTTTTTTATCATATAGACTGACTTTCTTAATAAGCAAAATATCATAACTGATGCTTAACATGGATGTAGGACACAGGCAATTATCAAATGCTAATAAACAAATTAGAAAAATTGGGAATAAGGTGTAAGGCAATTGAATGGCTGAGATCACATTTATCAATTATGAAACAATTTACAGTTACAGAATCAGGAGTAGTACAGAGCCCAGTGCTGCTACCTTTTTTGTAAAACCTGTATATAAACGATGTCCAGAGACCAAAAGGAAATAATGTAATAATAGTTCTTTATGTGGATGATGCAGTTCTGAAGATGTCAAACACCCAACACAAAAATCTAGAAGAAAATCTAAATCTGTACTTTCAGAATCTAGCAACATGGTTAGAAATTAATTATCTTGTAATCAACTTGAATAAAATTCAAGTGATATCATTTCAGACTAAAGGTGGGATTCTGAAAATTTACACATAAGCAGTGAGGAAATGAGTGATACAGAAAATGCTAACTTCGTGGGTACTCAAATTGATAACTGCCCAAATTAGGGAACTTAATTGGGTCAGTGCTGTAACTCCTATTGTATTTATGGTTAGCTACCTCAGAGAATTCCCCATTACGGAAATTCTATTTACCGTTTATTTCTCACGTCTTGATAGTCAACTGCAATACTGTGTTGGAATACTGAGTGTGACTGTGCAATCGATGAACGAGACAGGGAGGGCACAAAGTCAAATTCAACCATTTAAAAGGAAGGTATATAGACCAGGAGACATGTGATGAGCTCTTATGATCATTTGAGGTTGGAGAAACTGGATGAAGACTTTGGGCTGTACAACACTAGAAACTTCTACTGAGCATTCAGAGAGGAACTCTGATGGTGTAATCCACAACACCTTCAATTGAAGAATCCAGAACAGAAGTTGTTACCCTCTAACCATGGAATCTCTGCAGACTACTTTAACCAATTACTCAATTGCCAAGAGGCCTGGGAAAAATTACCTGTAGGAGACACAGTACATATCAATCTTCCAACTGAACCACGAAGTTTGCAACTAGTCACTGCTGCCATCAAATACTTGAAGAATAAAAAAGCACCTGGAGAATGTGGCACCATTGTGGAAGCCCTTAGAGCAGGCACACTTATAGGTCACCCAGTTTATCAGCTTTATGGATCTTGGGAAAAAGATACAGAGTGATTCAGGGATTCAGCAAAGCTGGCAATGGATTTTGATGAGAGACCTTACAAGGGGCCCTGGTGGTCAAGGAAAGTACTTACTTTCTGTTGGATGAAAGCAACAGGGTTTTTAGAGTGTGGTTATTAGGTGAACTGTCACCTAACTATCAGAGTCACCTCAGCTTTTCAGAAACTGCAGTCTGTGACAAAACTGTAGCCTAGCCGTGGGCATGACTCCTCATGTTCCTTCCCTGGATGGCGCTGCCTTCTCCACAAAATACTTCCCATTGCTCCCAGCACACGCTTCAGCAAAGCACCCATTGTCAAGAACATCTTAGTTCACAAATACTCATCTTATGATTCTGCTACACTATCATGTGTACCATTCGACATTGCTGCAAAAATTGCATCACTGTCCAGACATCAGAACTTGCTCCATTCCAGCCTCAGATCTAAGGGGGAGGGGAGAGGCATTATATTACGTGTGTTTATTTGTAAGTGCCCTCCTGATTTTAATTATGGTGAGTGTTTGATTTACTTTCCCTATCCTTAACTATCCTAAATTATTTTACTACAATACAATTCTGCTCACTGAATGAGAATGGGTTCTACTACAATGCAACTGTATATGTTAGTACTTATATGTAAAGTCACATATACTAAATGAAGCAATACTTTTCATGATAATGTTTTAAAGTTACCTTTGGCAGGTTCTTGGGGGGCTTAATGTGAATACCACCAACTTCTATTATAGCTGGTACTAGAGGTCGTGGAAGATTCACTACTGGACTTGTATTGATGAGTATTAAACTTGTATTTTTTGCTATTTCATGGAATGGAGGCAATGACTCACCAAAATGTTTTACAGCTATTGCATGAGATGGGATATCAACAAAGTAATGATAGTATAGCTTCTGCAGCTCTGCATAAATCATATTTTTAAAACGTTGGAAGAAGTCCATTTCATCATTATGTGGTAAAAAGTGGTTTGGAATGTAAGATGGATTGTCAGGATTAGCAACACGTGCATTAACCCAGGGCATTAAAATATGTGAACAGAGACCAATATTTGGTGCCTTAAACTTGTACACAAATGGGAGCATACAGTCACTGTTGAACACTTCTGTAAATATCAAGTCAAATTTTTCATCTGATTTTATAAGTTTCTGAACAGGTGGAAAAGATAATGTCTTATCACATGAAACAACTGCCATTTCTGCAAGTCTTGATACAGAAAACTGACTGCTACCAAAAGATTCTTCGAGCTCGATCGCGTCCACCACCGTCGGTACTGATCCGACCAAGCTGACATCTGTGTAGTGAGGTAACTTTGTTTTTTGTGGGAAGTGACTGTAGACGATAACTTCGTGTCCCCGTGCGGCAAGTGCCTTCATCAACTCCTCAAACATAATGAAATGACTCTTTCCAGGATACGGGAACAGTCCTAAAATACGAGCAGGCTCCACTGTCGTAATCAGTCCACTCAGAAGCAAAGGCAGCAGCAGCAAGTTCATCTGCAATAGAGAAAAAAGGTATCTTATCAACAGCTAAGCATTTAATGTGTGTTGGGAACTTATTGAAGATTTGGATGCCTTTTTGAACAAATGACTACTTGTAATCCTTGTGGAGATCATTTTTACTTCTAGTGCCATAATTGTGTATTTTACTACTTGTTTCAAACAAAGTATAATTTGTGACAACAAAAGACAATGTGTATATGTACTCAGCCACCGATGTTAAAATACCTAATTTCTTGAACAGCTATGTGGATGAAACTCTACTGCCAACCCCACCATGGGCGCCGGCAGGATTGCTTCTAGGGGGGTGCACCAGGGCTGCATTGGTACCCCCCCCCCATCCGCCCAAAAATTTCGGGGCTGGGCGACCTTTTTTTTTTAGCTCCACTACTGCCCAGACGGTGACCTGGGATGTAGGGGGGTGCACCAGGGCTGCATTGGTGCCTCCCCCCCCTATCGGCCCAAAAATTTCCAAGCTGGGCGACCTTTTTTTTTGGCTCTACTACTGCCCAGACGGCGACCCAGGATGTCAGGGGGGTGCAAGTGCACCCCCTTGCACCCCCCTCCCGGCGCCCATGAACCCCTCATATAATTCTTATCACCTGCTTTAGGGCTCTGAACACTTTGTCTCTATGAGTACAATTGTTCCAGAATATTATTACACATGACTAGGCTTCAGATCTTTATGACATGTCATATTTTTTTCCTGCCTTCTTTTTGATCTGAAATGCTAAATTAAACACTGATTCAACATTTCTGGTTGTATTTAATTGTATTTTATATAGCATATAAATGGATATTTAGACCATTTTCCAAGTTTTGGTCATATTTCGATAATATTTATGATCATGCTGGCACTCGATTTCAGGCACAAGGGTGTGGGAAGATTTTCTTTTTTAGGTAAGGGTGTCAGGGATTGGAATGAGTTACCAAGGGGAATGATGAATAACTTACTGAAAACGTTAAAAGAATTTAAAGTTAAAATTTGTAGAGGACAAATGTAGGTGGGTGCATGATTGGGGGAAGTTGGGTGTGTAGGGAAATTGCCACCGGAGCGTGTGCTCCATTGCAATTAAATTAAATTAAGCGGTAGAAAATTAATGGGGAGTTAGCGTTAGCTGCCCTATTGCAAACACTGACATATCGCGGAACAAAACGTAATTACAAGATTAGCGGCTGCTACAAAACAAAACTGAGAGTTTGTCTATTCATCCATGTAAAGATAATACTTGTATGTTTAGTACACAGCCGGTAAAAAATTCATAAAACTCCGACAATCATTTGAATCACACTGTAGGCCTATATATAAACTGTAGCAATTGAAAACTACTCTCATAGTGGTATCAATTGACATTCTCTTCATCTCTAAAAATACTTTAGTGGCAGTAAAATTCGTGATCTACTCGAATCGGAATTTTGAAAGACATCAGGTTTGCAGTATACTGACCGTTCCACGATCCGGCTTTATACGATTACTATATCCATCTTCAACAAGTCGTTCACCCATTGAGTGAAACTTTTTACCCTAAGAAGTACAAGATGAAGTTATTCGTGTAATATTCTCCATTAACAGTTGGCTGATAGTTCCCCCCCTCCCCCTCTTCTACTTCGATACACATCACCTGACCATCACCCAATCATTTTCAGACTGAACATTCGACGATATCTCACAACTTTGTCTCGGCGTTGATATGTACTTTCGCCATTGCCGGTTGTCACTGCAATGAAGATTAGTGGCGATAGAGCTCCAAACTGCGATGGACGTTGGTTTTATTATGGTTGAATATATGCGCTTACATCAATGATACATTTATTGTTCGCGGTGAATGTACTTCCAGTTGGAACTGCCCTTTTAACAGCTACGCTTGCAATTACACGTAGGCCTACGGGGAACGTCGGGGGTTTCATTCTCTCAGTGAAATCAAAATTGAAAACGGTTTTCTCTAATTGGTCAAATCTTTGACCTTCATAATCTATCCGTCGAGTTAATTTGTTAAAGTAAAATATATTAGCTACTAATAAGAGTGAATAACTAGTATTACTTTTAAATAATTCACTCGATGTTGTCATTTATATTGATCGAAGTATTATTGGTAAAATGTTAAAGTTTCACAAGACAATTTTATAATAGCAGGGTAAATAACCGCTTAAAGCCTTATCAACCGCCAGTGGCACTGTGCCAAGAATTTAGCTGGAAGGCTAAACTTAACTTTCATTCTGTAATTACATCTACAAAAACAATTTCTGATTTTTTAAATGATATGATATATGCCACATAACAAGCTTGTCTCTCAGTGTATGTGACAACACAAATCCGTTTCTAATTATCAAATTAAAATTGGAGATTAATTGCCAGACGTATGATACAATTTCTGCAAGAAGCTGATTTTCTGCCGATACACTAGCATAAAGACTAAATTAAAAACCTCAATTAAAGAATTCCAGCATTTATGTCTTAACGGTAACAATTCAATCTACTGAAAACTAAATATTCAATGTTTAATGTGCTTTTGAAATAACTTTCCACTAAGCGTAGAAAACATTTGAATAGGAAGTTTTTCTGTCTGATTTTGACATTTATGTGCAGTGAGACGACTGCTAGGGATGGTTGTCTGCCTGAAAGGAAGATTTGTCTAGATGCCTAGCACCTTTGCAATCCCAAGTCTGCTACACCATGCTGACAAAAACATTTGACTGCATTGTGATTGTTCTTTATGCTTATTTTAGTTTCATGTCCAGAGGGGAACGGAGACCTATTGTCGTCCGTCACATGCTTCTAGCTCATAATGGAATTAGTTGCAGATGGGTGCTCGCTGACCCAAAACCTAGTACACTGGCGGAAATTTAAACGGCAACACACTGACGGAAATGTGATAAATGAATTAAATTTGGCCCCAAGTATCCCTATACGAAGAGTAATAAATAATTAAAAATGGAAGGTTTTTGATGTAATAGCATGAGAATTACGGGACTATTTATTATGAAATATTGCTATGTTTTTTAGGAAGGGATAATATAACAGTTTTTTTGTCCACAAATTGTTGTTGACCAAGTATGCCAAGGCGAAGAATGACAAATTTCTACACCCAAATGTCTAATGTGAGAGGGATCAGAGAATTGACGTGTTTGAAATGGGTGCAGTATATCGTGAAATCTCCCGAAGCATTGGCCGTAGTGCAATGTGAGTACACAGACTTGTTACACAGTGGATGAAAGATGGTTCTAGTACTCTAGAGCAGATACAGGTCCATCCAGAAGGACAACAGTATGTGAAGGCCACAAAATTGTGTGGTTGGCTGTTGCTGGCAGATGGTTGACTGCAGGATAAATCCAAGCAATAGCTACAGAAAAAAAATCACTCTCTGACCCCAATGCAATATGTTCCATTAACCTGATTTCATTGCCATCATCGTCTAACCTGGTGTAATGCGAAACGCAAATGGACACGTGAATGGCGTACATTTATGTTTAGAGAAGAGTCTAGATCCTGTCTGTGGTAAAGTGATAACCGACAACATGTACCCAGACGTAGTGGAGAAACGGTTAACCACGCTGTGATTTCAAAACGTCACACAGGTCCAACCACTGGTATCATGGTCTGAGGGCAATCAGTTTCGACAGCAGGACTGAATTGAGAGTTGGTTGTTGTTGAAGGCACAATAACAGCCACTATGCGGATGTGATGCTGCACCCTACTATGACGCCCTCCATGTCCACCATCCAAATCGCATCTTCCAATAGGATAATACCTGTTCTCAAACTGTAGCCATCGCAACACAAGCCTTGCAAAGGGTTACGATCACAATTTGGACTGCACGGTCACCAGATTTGTCTCCAATAAAGCATGTCTGGGATGCCAGGAGTAGACACATTAGATCACGTGGTCACCCAGCGCAAACTGTGCAACAACTGACTGCACAAGAAATTCAGGAATAGAGAGATACTTCAAGAAGAGATCCAAACACTTGTCGATTCAATGCCGGCAAGGATCACGAATGTATTGATGCTCAAGGTGAGCGCACTTCTTACTCACAACTATATCTAAAGGAAATAAACTTACCCTGATCCATTTCAATTTGCAGTGATTTCATCTGGTTATGACCCTAGATATATCTACAAAGTTTCTTAAAATTCCACCATTCCTGTCTGGGTGTTGCACTTTTAATTTGCACCAGTGAATCTTGTAGAGAAATTTATATAACTATGTTCTAGAAGTGTCCCATATTTAAAAAAAAAAAACATATATATATATTACACCGCAAGACTATATATAGGCCTTAATGTTCAAGTAGAGGATTGGATTTGCGCATTATCAGAATGCTGTATTGGAATCAGAGTGCGGATGTCAAAACTGACCAAGGAACATCAGGAATTAAGATGTTCGCCAGAGCTGTGTACTATCACCTTCCTTGTTCAACATTTATTCCGACGTAATTTTCAGGGAAGTGTTCAAGAAAGAAAACAGTGGGATCATTATAAATGGAAAAATAATAATATCAGGTATATGACACAGTTGTCATAGCTAGCGATCTACCTGCACTCCAACCCATGATAGACAATTTAGTTCAGCACAGTGAACAGTTTGGCCTGATTGTTAACCCTTCCAAGACCAAAGTTGTAGCCTTCTCTAAGAGAAAAATCCAGGTAACCCTATCAATAAAAAGCAATAAGAGCGAGCAAGTATCCTCCTTGAAACACTTAGGCACTGTGATGGATGAGTAGTGTGATTGCAAGAAAGAAATCAAATCCAGAATAGATCAGTCCAGGAGACAATTTATTAACATTAATTTTTTTCATAAGATCGAATCTCAGTCTGCCATTGAGAATGCGAATGATTTTCCATTTTTATGTATGAGTGTCAATGCTGTACTTTAGACCAAAATATAGAGAAAATAATTGATGTTTTTGAAATGTATTTGTATCTTCGTCTCTTAGCGTACCTTGTGTGCTGAAAATCTCAAACGGAGAAGTACTTCATCGCATGGAGAGACAAAATGAACTGCTGCTCTCTATAAAGCACAGGTAAACACAATATCTTGGACACATTATGAAAGGCGAGAGGTACCAGCTATTGCAACTCATAATTTAAGTAATGATCTGTTGGTAGGAGAAGTTACATTTGGAGATGGTAGAACTGCACATTACGTCCAGAGTTGGCTATGTGGACCGCAAACTTCGATAGGAGAGGGCGCCTTAAGAAGAGGACTGGTATGTGATTGGAGGATTCAGCGACCGTAAGATGTTTCTTGGCTGTCCAGGTGACGCCACGTCGTGATTTGTAGTGCCAACGTTTCGACCGACATTCTGCAGTCTTCTTCCGGGGCAGAAACTGTGCTTATCGGTGTTAGTTGCTGTTATATACCCGTGACACGCTGCCCATCTAGGAGACTATAGAGAGCTAGGTCCTTCTGGAATGTCCGACACCAACACAGATAAACAGACGCAGAATGTCGGTCGAAACGTCGGTGCTACAAATCACGAAGTTTTTCAGCTGCTGAGCCTAATTCCATATTAAAAGACAGTCTGAGGATACAAATTCGTAGTGAATTTTCTGACGTGGTTAGTTGAAAGTATGTCACTTTTGGAGTGATCGAAAATTCTCACCCGACAATGGCATGACATTATTTCGACTCTCCGCTGTGAGCATTTTTGGAGCCACACTTTCCATGTGCACAATTCTTCACCTGAAATTTCCTGTCCAATAAAGTGCAATCAGTCTTCATACATATAGAGGGTTTAACCTCACGAGTTTCTCACTCTTCCCACATTTTCATCCTTTTTGGATTTTAAATTTCGCTCTCTTTATAAATCGTTCCTTCGTTTCAGTTATTCTCAGTGGCATTTTCCTTTAGCTTCATAACACAACGTTAGACGAAGTTGTTGATCTTAGAAAAATACATGTTTAGGACATAGGCGCTTAACATGATATTAGTGAAGGCGAAAGTAAGGTAGTGCGAGCAGTGTGAAGTCTTGAACGACTAATAAGACTTCGCTCGAATCCAGTGGCGCAGTACTCGTTATCGAACCTCTCATCTAATTGGAAATTCATAAGTAACGTGAAAACTGAAAATGGTGGGTTTCTGTTTTATTTTAAAATCACTCTTCTTTCTTATTGAAATACAAACTACGTATAATACAACTTTCACAGTGGTTATAATGTGGCGTTCAGTTTCCCCTCGTTATGCAGCGGTTACCTTCATACATATCTACACAAATCAAATATATCTTATCAGGAAAACAGAGGGATACTGTAGCGACATACGACCATTGGAAAAGTGTGGTGTAGAACGAAAGAGCTCTAAAAAATTGTTTCTTTAAAGAAAACAAACACACACACACACACACACACACACAACCACAACATTGGAATAATTGAAAACTAGCTGGTGCCCACGAATTCGTTTGTGTTTGTAAAGAATTTTGATTGATAGCTACCGACATGCAAGCACCATAGTGCACGATGGGAGACTCGAGCTACTATCGCACACAAACACCAGTCGTCTGCGCTAAGGGAGCATGCACAAATTAGTGGCTCCGACCAAGGGAGGGAGGGGTTGGCTGGAAGGCTACGCTGGACTACGTGGGGGGAGGGGGTGTTCCGAGCCAGGCCACGTAGCTTTCCTTTCATAACATTTTACACAGTTAAAATGAGGAACAGAACACACAACAGCATGTGAATATGTATTTCCCTCAGTTAATTATCTCCGTATGTAATTTACAATCGTCTGACAAGAGAAAACAGTACAAAATGTCTTCTGGAATCAATAGGGCAAAAAGCTAAGCTACTTGCTACGTGGGGAGGGGGGGGGGGGGTAGAGGCAAAAGCCACGTAGGGCTACGTGGGGAAGCGGGGTGTTTCACAGGAGGCCAAGATGGAGCTACGTGGTTTATGCACGCTCCCTAAGTAGTTGTGTTTCCAAAATGAAATATAATGACAAATATAACATGTAATCCTCTCAAATTACATAAATCATGGTGGCTTCTTCCTGGGTAAAATATTCCGGAGGTAAAATAGTCACCTAATCGGATCTCCGGGTAGAGACTATTCAGGGAGGAGTCATCAGAATGGGTAGAAACATTCTAAGAATCGGAGCGTGGAATGTTAGTAGTATGAATAGGACAGTTAGGTTAGAAAACTTAAAAAACGTGGATGGAACAAATTAAGTTAGATGTTGTTGGGATTAGAGATTAAATGGAAGGACGCACAGGATTTCTTGTCTGGGGAACACAGGATAATTAGCAAACAAGATATTAATGGAGTCACTGGTGTAGGATTTCTAATGAATAAGAAAGAGAACGGGTGAGTTATTATGACAGTTTAGCGACAGGATTATTTTGATGAGGTTAGAAACTAAGCATGCCCCAACCACGTTAGTACAAGAGTATATGCAAACGTCACAGGAAGATGACGAAGAAATAGAGAAAATATGTGCCGACATTGAAGAATTAAACCGATATGTGAAGGGGGAGGAAAATCTAATAATCATGCGTGATTGGAATGCGATAGTGGGAGAAAGAAAAGAGTGGAATACTGTAAGATGATTTTTGTCTGGGAGAAAGAAATGAGCAAGGAAGCAGGCTGTTAGAATTTTGTGAAAGACTTAAGCTAGTCGTGAGAAACCCGCTGTTTAAGAACCATACAAGAAGGATATACACCTGGAAACGTAGGTACAGGGGATACAGGCAGATATCAGCTAGATTATATCATGGTCAAAAAGATCCAGGATAGCAATGAAGTGCAGGCTGAAATTCAAGCAATATAAGCAGAACAGACTGGAAGTGGATAAACTGAAGCAATCTAAAACGAGAGAAAAATTTGCAGAAATGCTAGACTTCGGTCTAAGAAGTAACCTTGAAAGGAGCTCAACCGAGGATGAATTGAATGCACTGAGGAGAGAAATAATGAAAGCTGGTAAAGAAACAAGGCTTTAGGGAACAGAAGAAATTTTGGAGCTGATGGATCAGAGGAGAAGGCACAAAAATGCTCAGGATGAAGCAGGAAGAGAGCAATGCAGGCAATTTAGAAATCAAATAAACAGGAACTGAAAAAAGCAAAAGAAAAATGGCTACAAGAAAAGCGTGAAGCAGTAGAAAAGGAAATGGTTATAGGTAAAGTAGATGTTACGTATATGAAAATCAAACAAAATTTTAGAGAAATGAAGAAATGAGGTGTAAACATTAATGCTGCCGATGGGGATACCTCTTAAGCTCAGACGATAGAGCTAACAGATGGAAGAAATACATTGAGAAACTGTTTGATGGGGACAACTTAAACAATAGCGTAATGGAAAAGGAAGTTGATGTTGACATTGATGACTTAGAAGATCCTGTTTTGAGGACAGAATTTAATAGAGCTCTGAACGACTTGCAAGCAAATAAGGCAATTGGAATTGATGAGATCTCTGCAGAATTTCATAAAGTCCTATGAGAAGAAGGAATCAAAAGATTATTCAAACATATCAGAAAGTAATGAAACAGGAGATATTCCAACTGATTTTAATTAAAATACCATCTTCACACTTCCGAAGAAATCACAAGCCGATAAATGTGAGAATTATCGCACCAATATTTTAACATCATATATTTCAAAATTACTGTCCAGAATAATATACAAAAGAGTGAAAAAGGTAGAAGAAGAGATAGTATGTGAATGTAAGTTTAGGCTTAGGTTAAACCGCGGTACAAGGGAAACAATTCTGGCTTTAAGATTAATACTGGAAAGGCGGATCAAGAAAAACAGATACTTTTATGGCGCTTGTTGATTTAGAAAAAGCTTTTGGTAATGTTAAGTGGGACAAGATGTTAAAATTTTAAAGAAGTCTGATCTAAAATATCATGATAGAAGAATACTTTATAAACTCACGAGAGACATACATCAGTCGCGTATCCTCGTAGCAGCCGACCGGGAAGGTTGTGCATCCGGCTCTCATCGTGTGCGCGATCAGCTCGTTCGGAAGTTTTCGAGTTCGCGAGTGTGTTTATATTATTTTATAATACATTCAGTCTGAGTCTTCCGAGTGATATAATTAGTATACTACTAAAATATTTCTTGGGACAGCTAAATGATGGCTGACCCGCCTGATACGGGACAGACTATAAAGACGGCATTAGAAACGTGCTACACAAACATCCCAATTCCAGTCTCACAATCAGTGATCTATACCACGAGTGATATGCTACATACTCAAACAGCAAAATCAGCAAACGAGCAGCTATTTACCTCTCACACCTCAGAAGAAGAGCAGCAATGCTATCAACAACTCCAACATCTACAGCAACAACATCAGCAGCGCCAGCAGCAGCAACTACAACAACAGCAGCAGCAGCATCAACAGCAGCAGTTACAGCAGCAGCATCAACAGCAGCAGTTACAGCAGCAAGAGCATCAGCAGCGTCAGCAGCAACAGCAGCAGCAGCAGCGGCAGTTACAGCAGCAGCAGCAGCAGCAGCAACAACATCAGCAGCAGCATCAGCAGCAGCATCAGCAGCAGCAGTTACAGCAGCAGTTACAGCAGCAGCATCAACAGCAGCAGTTACAGCAGTAAGAGCATCAGCAGCGTCAACAACATCATCAACAGCAGCATCAACAACAGAGGCAGTATCTGGAGATGGAAACTGGGCCGGGAGGCGTCCCACAACAGGACCCGCACTTACCTCTAGGCGCAGCCATTCATCACATGGCTCGGAGAGGCGACAATCCTACAATTACGGGTGAGTCAAACCAACCAGTGAAACGTAGATGTGTGCAGAGACCAGAAATGGGGCAGACAAAGGTAGTCCCACAACTAACAGAACAGACGGAAGAAGCAGATATGCTCGATACAACAAGGTCCATCGAGGTTAATCTATCCCTAGCTACGGCACTAGACCAATCTAGTCCTAACCACACGCAGTCTGATTCGATAGCTCCAACTTATAGAAGCAAAGACAATAGATACAACCCTACAGACAGTGGTCCGTACTATATTTTCGTAGAGAGCCTGGATAGGAATGTCGGAAACTTGCATCCAATGGCTATAGGTAAATTAATATTCCAGCATAATAACACTATAAAAAGGGACATTATCAACATCACCTCCATGGGGAAAAACCGTCTTAGAATTGAAGCTAGCACTGCAGGTGTCGCCAATTCAATAGTACAACTAGAAATCTTCAAAACAAAAAACTTAGAAGTATACATTCCTAACTTCTTGATCCACAAACAGGGAATTATAAGGAATGTGGACACCTCCCTGAGTGAGGAAGAACTTGTACAAGAAATAGTCTCCCCTGTCCCAGTAGTGCGTATTAAACGCTTCACCAAAAGGAGTCAGTCGAACCAAGATCTTGTAGTAGCCATACCAGTTTGTTTGGTATCCTTTCGATCTCAGAGCCTACCGACCCATGTAACGATACTCGGAACCCGATGTGCTGTGGAACCATACGTTTCCCCCGTTATCCAGTGTGCTGTTTGTTTACGGCTGGGCCACCGTCAAGGCCAATGTAAATCTCGTGAGCCACGATGCAGTAGATGTGCTGGCCCCCACTTGGCGGTCAACTGTAATAATCTCTCAACTATATGCTGCGCCCTCTGTCGTGGCCAACATCATGCTACAGACAGGAATTGCCCAGTATATCTCAAACACCGGGAAGTAAAACAAGCCATCGCGTTCAGAACAAACGCTACTTTTCCTGGCAGAGAACAACAATTTCGTGGCTACGCTCAGGTGGCCTCTTCTACACCACAATTCAGTAGTCACACGGAATTTCCGCCTCTACCAGCACGACTACAGCACTGTCTACCTACTCTATACTCAACACAACAGTCAATGTCACCTCTACTACAGGCACAACCACAACAGCCAGTACTACAGACGCAGCATCTGACCATAACACCACAACAACTACCGACCGCAGACGCGGCACGCCAAGTCGCACAGGCACCATCAGCTCGCAGTGGGGGACCCATGCAAACAGTAGTAAATACAGTGTACTTGAGCTCCCGTTGCTACACAGTTATGAAAATACCGCTGCAGATCCTCCTCGATCTTTACATCCACGAACAGAAAGTTTGCTCTCTATACAGCCAGAATCTTCAAGCTCTGCTCAGCAAAACATTGAACAAAACCTCATCAATAGATATGTCTGGTCAAAAGGACCAAAGTCCTATAAAAACTCTCGGTTTACTAAAGAAAACTCATCTACAAATCTAAGACAACATTTGTTTACATACAATGGTCCCATGTCTCCAATTATCACGAGTAACCAGCATCTCGCCACCCCAGTCAGTCTGATCGAAAACCCTCAAACCGGCACCCTGCCCTGGGAGGGCGCTCAAATCACCCGCAACATACAGCCTGATGCAGTGCAACAACCAAATGCCTTCAACCAACCTGCCGAGATACATTATACCAAAAACAGAACCTTGTTAGAAAAAATATTTAATCTAATTATGCTTCTGATCCAAGAAGCCAAAACTCCAACAGCGGGTACATTTAATCCAACAATAATTTTAGAAACTCTGTCAAATATTCTACAACAAGATGGGAGAAATTAAGCTATACAATGGAACGCTCGTTCAATCAGAGAAAATAGGGAACAATTTCAACTAGAACTATGTGTTAATATCTCTTTATAAAGAAAGCACTTACAATAATAATAAAAAAGGCCTCCATAAATCATGTAATTTACTTAGTTATACTAAATGTAACGATCCTTATTGTACATTGGCTGTTAGGAGATTAACATAAAACGTCGAGTGTTATTGTATTGAATGTTATTGTCCATACGAAGATTATACCAACATTGTTTTACTGATTTATTTTATGACCCATTGTGAAATATGACTTTATTATTTTACTTGTTTAAACTAATGTAAATGTTGAAGCTGGCCGTATGGTCGATAGACCGAAGGTCATTAAAATAAATAAATAAAAAAAAACATACATCAGTTAAAAAGGGTGTGAGATAAGGATGTAGTCTGTCCCCATTAATATTCAACTTGTATGTAGAGGAAGCAATAAAGGAAGTAAAAGAAACATTTTCATGTGGCATAAGTGTTCAACGAGAAAAAAATCAATATGCTACGATTTACTGACGACATTGTCTTGTTAGCAGAACAGCCTGATGATATTGAGAAGTTACTGAATGGCATGAACAAAATACTGAAGAAAGATTTTGGAATGAAAATAAATCAAAGCAATACAAAAGTGATGAAATGTAGCAGAAATGATACCAATCACAGTAGATTAAATATAAAAATATGATCGGATGCAATAGGAGAAGTAAGTGAATTCTGTTACTTGGGAAACAAAATTACAACCAATGGCCGAAGCAGGAATGATGTTAAAAGCAGAATTGCACTAGCAAAAAGAGCCTTCATGAAAAAGAGAAATCTTTACTTTAAAATATTGATATAGGACATAGAAAGAACTTTTTAAAACTCTATGTGTGGTAGGTCATATTTTGAGACATGCTGGATTGGTTAATTTGTCAGTGGAGCTAACAGTCTAAGGTAAGAACTGTAGAGGAAGACTGATTAGAATTTATGAAGCAGATAATTGAGGAAACTTGAGTCTACTACCACACACAAACACCAGTGGTCTGCGCTTGGTACTTTAGACTGCAGAGTGTAATACTGTATAGGGATACGCATGTCTTTGATCGAATTATGAAAATGTTCTCTATCGACAAATTTCAACCACCATATTTCCCCCCATCCACCCACAGCTACCAACATGTTAACTCTATGGTGCACGTTGGGAGACTTGACGCTAATACACAGAAACACCAGTGGACTGTGCTAAATATTTTTGACTGCAGAATGAAATATAGGGACACATATCTATTTTTCTATTAGGTCGACCATTTCCAAGCACCATATCTACCACACCCACACAGGTGCCAACATGTAATCACCATTGTTCAAAATTGAAAACTGCATGTTACTACTATACACAAACGGGTGGTCGGCGCTTGGTAGTTCTGGGCGCAAGATGAAATACAGGGACACACGTCTTTGGTAGAAATAGAAAAATGCCCTAGGTCGACCACTTTCAACCACCATATCTCCCCATAGCTACCGACATCTAACCACCATAGGGCACAATGGGAGTCTCGAGGCTACTACCTGTGCTCCGTGTTTGGTAGTTGTGGCTGCAGAGTAAAATATAGGGACACACACGTCTCTCTCTATATATATGTATATATAAGATTACCGTCTGAGTGCTGAAGTATTCTTTCTTTTAATTAAAGCTTTACATCTTGCCGGCGAATATGAACATAAAGCGCTTTGGGACAGCTAAAAGCAGGCCGCGTGCAGAAATGCTGTAACTACTAAATGAATTATCTAGGTGCTACTCCACAGCTTTTTGAATTATATAGCCTGCCGTATCATCCAAATATAGACTACCGTTGTATATTAAAAACTAAGCAAGCATTTACACGTTATTCAAGTTCGCTCGCGTTGAGAATAAAATGGCTTAGTTTCTTCAGTCATGGAATACCAAATTGATATTTATCAAAATTTTGAAGTGAAATTTGAAAATATGAATTTTCGAGACTAAAATTAGACCTTCTCAGAACTATTATAAAAAATCTTGGGCGTTCTCTTTATTGCTACACGTAGCATTATTGGGATCTATAACAAATAGTTAGCACTAACGCTCATTTAAACTTGTTTATTTCAGGAGACATAAGTGCACATAAACAATTTACCAAAACTCTGAATGATTTTAAAATTAAAATTTGTAAATGGCAAAAGTAGACGGCTGGAGGAATTTAACACTCATAGAATAAAAGAAAAGAATTTAAAAAAAATATAACAAGAAATGGGTAGTTAGGTGACTAGCGTGTGCTCCATCGCAATTAAATTTAATCTACCGACAACAGTTGAGTGACTTCAGGAGACACTGAAACCCTGAAATCAAGTGTCTGGCGTTTTTCGTTACTATCGCATACGTATAGGGCCGGCGCTAGGAATTTCGGGATCGGGGTAAAATGGCCGACCATTTTTTTTTTTTTTCAGGTCTACAAACTGGCTGGGCGACAATGGGCGGATTCATGGCTTCATGGCCTGAGGACCCTTACAGTCGGTGATCGGGGGCCCCCCCCATCATCAGGCGGGCGCGGGTACTTTTGACCCGCTTACCTCTCTCCCCCCCACCCCGCCGGCCCTGCATACGTAGAAAGTAAAACGTTAACCGCAGACAATTTGAGAGACCATGCAGTTGTGCCCGAAAGCTGCTCTGTTACTTAATATTTGTTGCGGTAAAGCTGTAAATAGAATACAAAAAAAAATACAAATCGTAACAATTACAAATGACATCCCACGAGCTGTGAATCTAATTGAATGAACATTTACTGCAGTAAATACAGGCCTACAAAATGAATGCTTTTGGGAAAAAGAAAAGTTGCTTTCGTCAGGCTGTAAATTTGGCATTTCGAGGATACGGTACACGATAGTTTTCCGTATGCCAAAGAAAATGACAGGCAATAATTATTATTATTATTATTTTTTTTTTGGAAGAAGGGTGTGAGGAGAGGTGAGGGGAGGGGAGGGTGCTAACGGGCATTTGCCAAAAAGTTATTAACTTAAGATTGCATGCTTCGTGTGATGTAACTTAAAGCATGTTTTCAGCAATAAGGATACCACATGACCAGGGGCGGATCCAGGATTTTGGTTTGAGAGGGGATTGAGTGGACTTTGGTTTGGGGGGGGGGGCATGAGCACCCTAGCCCTCCCCCCTGGATCCGCCCCTGCACATGACTGCAAAACAAGTTATAAACTAAATTGATAAAATAACGCCAATGCAACCTCTTTTGTAGCTTTAATGCCGTATGCGTTCGCTTCTCATCGAGGCATCATCAGTGGCTGGAAGGCAACGCTGGGCTACGTGGGGGGAGGGGGGGATTCCCAGCCAGACCACGTAGCTATCCTTTCATAATATTTTTCACAGTTAAAATGAGGAACAGAACACACAACAGCATGTGTATATTTATTTCCCTCAGTTTATTATCTCCGTATGTAATTTACAATCATCTAACAAGAGAAAACAGTACAAAATGTCTTCTGGAATCATAAGTAAAAAAGCTGGTGCTACGTTGGGGAGGAGTGGGGGGGGGGGGTAGAGGCAGAAGCCACGTAGGGCTAATTGGGGGAGAGGGGAGTTCACAGGGGGGCGAGAATGATGGAGCTACGTGGCTTATGGACGCTCCCTTACGAACCTGGAAACCACTAATGTAAATAATTCGCCGCTGATGACAGTGGCGGATCCAGGATTTTGTTTGGGGGGGGGGGTTGACTCGGGGGAGGAGGGGTTCGCCGACAGAAATCTCATTATTCCCGATTGCCGCCCTTATTAAAACTGTAGAGCAAAAAAAAAAAAAAAAAAAAAGACCCCAAAATCCATGTCAGGGGTGACCTTGGTGCTTTTGGAGGGGGGGGCTTCAGCATCCTAGCCCCCCCCCCTTGGATCCGCCACTGGCTGATGATGCCTAAAGCTAACAGTTACATTGGCGTTATTTCATCATTTAATTTACTGAGCAACTGCGGAAAAATGGCCTACAACACTGAAGTTATAAACAATTGCACAAATGTAATATTTGTCAGGCATGCACGATTGGCAGTGCAGAAGCCCTCCCGTAAATTTGAAGAGCACTAAATCTTCGCTAAAGATATTAAGCAATTAATATGCGTGTTTCTTTTTCTTTTTTAAATATTCGTTTACTTTATCAGGTTTGATGGTACACACAACAGCATATAAACGTTGCTTTGTAATTCTTCACTAATTAAATACAGAGGGTGAAAAACAGATTATTACAAAATTATGGTCCTATTGCGATGCTACAGATTGTATGTCCCGCTTCTTAAAGTGAGGCTCGAGCATGTATAAAGAGTTTTGCAGATTTTTTTCTTAGAATGATTCAGATTACTAAGCTATCGCTGTATTCTATGTGAACCTACATGGAAAAAAAAAGTCAATCTTCTTGTTTACATTATAAGAATGATAAACTTGGAGCTATTCAAAAGGTCGCTCCATGCTATTCCGAATCTTATTTCCGGCCCCAGTTTCAAGCATGCGTTCATCGATGCACAAGTTAGTCAGCACTTGATAACACATTCTACAATTGAATCGTTTAACACAGTTTACTGCACGTGCTTTTTCTGAAACTTTGACTTACCTTTCTTGATATCCTATTGTATAGCGGTGATAGAATCCTTCCTAAAATATATTTATTGTAAAAGGAGGGATATGTGCAAAAGAATTCACTGTAATCAACGAGAATTTCCACGTCTTGCATGCACGCCTCTTGTAGACGCAACTGCAGAAGCCGTGGGTAGCCGGGAAGCCCACAAGAAAACGTCAAGCGGAGTAGAAAACAAAAAGAAAGTAATTTCCTGATATTCGTTCTGCTGCTAGATTGCAGCACCGTCCAGCCGTGCGCTCCATCTGTTGAGTATAACGAAAACACTACATCTGTCCCGTTACGTTACTTACCGCTTGTGCTGACCTCGGTGGCGTAGGGGCTAGAGTACTAGTCCGAAAGTCGCCGGTTCGAGTCCGGCCGAGGACATGGGAGTTTAAGTGTTGTGTGTGTTATTGTGTCTGACGTGTGGTGTCATGTCGATACTAGAAAGCTAAACTGGAAGAGTTATCATAATCACATTGGGCTGGCTGTATGGCCTTATTTGCCGAATGCTATTACCTCCTCCCCCTCTCCCTCAAAAAAGGGCTTACTATCGCTTGACAAAACTACTGTATAGACGATGTTTTGTTAATATATATATACACAAGTCGTATAAATTAATGTTCCATCAACAAGATATTACACTCTTCGTCCTTTTCAGCTTTTTTTTTTTTAAATTTATATACCGCTTATATATATATATATATATTGTTTTGCTGTACGCTTATAACCCGTTGCTGAACGGATAAAAATAGGTGCAGAGATGCTGAAAGCAAATACGCGATAGGAAAAAATCCTAATGGTAAAGATATAGCTGAAACAATTAGACAAGGGTTTGAAACTGAGAAGGTGTAAGTTACCCCTGAAAATATAGCAAAGCCAGTTATAAGACTCTTTTTTGTGAACTATGGTGGAATAATGAATAAAGTAATAGTTTGGTAAATTAATAGCGTTGCACAAATCACAAGTAGCTATAGGAGTAGAGTCTGATTAAAAGAAGAAGTACTAGACAATGACGTTTTCCATGATGTTATAGAGTGTACCGCGGAGATAGGGGAGCACTTGGAGAAAGGGTATTAGTTCACTGGTATTCACAGATCGCAACTATGAGTTGCTTGTGATAGATTTCTGGTGTGATTAAAAAGAAGTATTGCCTGCTTACCGCAATGAACAAATGAATGATGATGAGCTTCTTGGGGAGAAACTAAGTAAATATTCCAAGTTTAAGGGTAGAAAGGTTATTATCGGTGAGGATTTAAATTTTCCAGGTGTCAGCTGAGAACAGAGATAGCTGAGAAGGACCGTGACTAGTGCGAACAGGGGAACTTCATTGGCATCTTCAGGGGCGGCAAAATTATGTGTCCAGACTCCAGAGGCGGCGAAATTTGTGTGGCGGTGAGGTTTTTCTTTTATTTGGATATTAGAGGGTTCAGTAAATCAGTGACCAAAATCTAAGGTGGTAACAGTTACAGTTGTTTCAGAACTATAGAGATAATTTAGGAGAAGGTTCAGTACCGCTACCTGTATGGAAAGAAGGCACAAGTACGATGGAGTCGAAGTGAGAAAAGTTCAAGGAGATAATAATGTTTATAATGCGTGAGTTCTTTTCTGCCAGATGGGTTTACATTTTAACTGAAATCCTTAAAGCATTTATTGGTTCCTATCAAGGTAGTAGAATTACCTTGATAGGTACCAAGCAAGTAACAATATTTCAGTTTCACTTTTTCTTCTTTCATTAATAGGCTGCCTTCAATAGGCGCCAGTGCCATTGCAAACACAGCTATAAATAAATAATACAATATATAAACCTTGATAAATCAAGAACAAATGTCATCCAAAAGAATATTGTCACAAAACGAATGGCAGAATCGGGCAATCCGGGTATACCAGTAGGCATAAAAAGAGGCTAGCTTCCGTGAATTTATGAGAGCTGATGACAGAGAATGTTTCGAAAAAAAGAAAGGTTCCTACTCGGCTTGAAAACGGACCGGGGAAATCCGCACCGGATAAACGGATCATATAACGATCGACCAAGGGAAAATCTTGTAGAGTGGTGGGGAAACCCTTTATCGGGTGCTCGTTTTTTCGGGACCGTTTTTTCAGACTCGGTCCGGTCGCCTAAACCCCGCTTAAGAAAGAGCAAGGCAGCAGGGAACATTTGAAACAACTAAACAAGGAATCAGTAGAGCAAAGAATTAAACTGAAGATAGGTTTACGAAGAATATTATCGGTGCAGAGGAACTCCTGAATGGTGCATTTGGAAATTTTTATGGTCATGTTAGAAAACTGAGGGGAAGGGAATGTATTCAAGGATCGGTCACACGGGGCGATTTATAGCTGCTACTAATCGCGGCGATCACTCGATTGGTTTGAGCGATTAGGTAGTGGTAACGAAGTGTTACATCAACCGCATTCGTTGGTTAAGATGTCACGTCTTATAGTTCTGAAGCGATTGATTCGTTCGGCTTGTTAGATGAAGTACAAAGACCTCGGAAAAAAAGAAAATGGGTCCGCGACTGGATTAGGCGAAGGGAAAAAGTGGGGGCTTCTGCACTGCTTCTGAAAGAGCTAACTTGGGAGGATCCACTAACCTACAGAAATATTCTACGGATAATCGAAGAAAAGTTTGAGGACTTACTTCAGTTGGTTACCCCTCAACTTATAAAAAAGATAAACTAATGAGAAGTGAAATTCATTGCAAAATCAAACTAGAAATCACATTGCGTTACTTGGCAAGTGGCGATAGCCTGAAGTCTTTGGAGTATTTGTTTAGAGTTCCTTACAACAGTGTCTATATTTTGTCCGGACGTTTTTGAGGTCATTTACAATGCCTTGTCACCATTTATTAATGTAAGTTTTATTTGTTGCCCTATCAGAAAAGAATCCGCTTCTTTAAACCAAAATAACTTAGGTTTATATACATTTTTAATTCCTGTGCCGCTTTTCAAGGATTTCTTGACTTTATTTAATTTATATCTATATTAGTCTTTAATGTTCTTAATTTTTTTTCTGAGATTCTCCTCAGATGAAACGTTCACTCCAATTTCATTTAATTCCAGGAATAACTTCTAAAACTGTTTAGCGGCCACATTTTTGTTCATATAGTTAGTATTATTCATATTTGCGATAAACATAAAAAAGTAAACATTTTCTTGGCTGACCGTTTTCAAGCACTAACTTCCCGTCGTTCCAAAAAAAAAAAAAAAAAAAAACAAAACAAATTCTAGCGATTGAGCTGTCAGACGAGGCGACAACGACGAGTGTAGCGGCGACTGGGTCACGTGACCGCCACAATCGCGCGCTACTAGCGATGAGAATTGAACATGTTCAAATCATGGTTCAAATCCAATCGCTGCGATTTTTTATCGCTGCTAGAAGTTTCAGTCGCAGCGATTACTCACAAGAAGCGGTTAATCGCTGCTATTCAAGTCGCAGCGATAAAAATCGCCCCGGGTGACCGAGCCTTTAAGGAACGAATAGAAGTTACTTACTGGGGATTTGAGACAGGTGGATTAAGTAGATTGATGCAACCATTAAGGGCCTATGTTTCAGGAATGGGATGGCAGAAAATTAAAAACAGCATACAGGGGCTGGTGCAGGTAATATTAGTCCAGATGTTTTTAAAATAGCAGGATATATCATTGTATTTTTTGGAATTACTGAGTCTGGGTACATGCTGCTTATCAGAAGTCTTGAAAAGTGTGATAGTAGAACCGGACCACAAAAGAGGGGTGACAAATAGGATCGAAAATTATAGAACAAGCAGTTTGAAATCAATGGTGGGCAATTTAATGGAGAGATTAGTATGCAACTACATCAAAAATATATTTGGGGAAGGAAACCAAAAAAATAGCTGGCACCAGCTTTTTTTTGGTTACATAATTTTTATTCACAAAAAACAATCATATAATTTTTAAAATGATTTAGAATATATTAGGCTATATTCTAATTCCCACACAAGATAAAACTTGTGTGTTGGGTTCAAGTTATAACTAACTTGATTCTTACATTATGATATATCTACAGCATATTAAATATCTATAAAAAAACATATACATGATTATGCATAACAATAATCATGGGCGCCGGGAGGGGGGTGCAAGGGGGTGCATTTGCACCCCCCTGCTATGAAAGAAAATACACAAAAACATTAAGAAACAAAAAATTATTATTAAATTCACTGTTTGAATAATAACTTAAGACGCCTAGGTTGTTGCCCAAATTTGTTTAACACCTTGTCAGTAAATTCATCATCCTTAGTTAATAAGTGTTATATATAATGTATATAAAAAAAGACAGATGCACCCCCCTTAAAGTAATCTTGCCGGCGCCCATGACAATAATCAGTAGAATATATGAGGATTATCAAATTTCAAGTGATATAGTCATTATAAAAATAAGTTACACATACATGATCATTGTAAAAATTATTGATAGTAGAAAAAAATAGATTTAAAAATTATATATATCAATTGACTGTAAATTAGTAAAATTGTAAGTGACAGGGTTAGCATAGGTTGAGACCAGGGGTATTGTAAGGTGACGAGCAGTGGTCCTGATTGATTTTGGATGGTGTCTGTGATGGGGGAGGATGTTGAATGTAATTTGACCAACCTTTGAGATATTTTGAAGCTCCTGAAATCCACTTGCGAATCTTCTTTCTTCAAGTGATGTTTCTCGACTATTGATCTGCGTCTTTAAGCTACTAATAAAAGGCCATTTAACATCAGTGTTGACACCAGCTGGTTTATGTCCAGCAATGAGAGTAGGAAGGGTAGCGCTTATTAAATGCCTAGCTGATAGACTATTCTAGTTATGAACAATAAGGTCGACTAGCTGCTGAACTACCTGTTTATTAGAATGCTTTCTTTACATTTTACAGACAGTAGTGTGTTCTGCAAGGTTATCCCAACCCTGTAGTATAGAAGATAAATGACTGATTGATAATGATTAATGGCATGGCAGTCTGGTGTTAATGGAAAGTGTGCAGTTAGGCTCAGTCTACAAGAGATTGTTTACTACAATTTAGCCCATGTTAACTGCTGGACTGCTCCCGATCTAACGAGATGGTCCGTGGCCATACACAATCTCGCGTTTGACATTACCAATTCCAGATCGATCCACTTGAAGGTGACCGCTGTCATTGATTAAGTATGCTTTAGAGGACAAGCAGCTATCTGTGGAGTTTGTGTCAGAAATCCCGGTCAGACTAGCTACTACAGAAAATATTGCATTCGCAAAATATACCCATTTTGCTTAAAACAAACCTACATCTGCAAAATGACACTGGCCTAGTGTCTGGGATGTATTGACAGGCATTTTCCCATCTATGGTGTTCTGAAGAGGTGGTGGTGTCTGGAAAAACTGACAGCTCTAACTGTAAAACAGGTGTTGAGACTGTTGGAGTCATGTGAGCTGGCATGGTTTGCCACTGGATGGTCTTCTTTGGGTATAAACGTTTTACCTGTAGCAATTCTTTCTGTAGGATAGTTGTGGAGTGGTTAGACTGATGCAAGAAGCGGTGCAGTTATAACAATTAAATTGGTCAATAGGTGAGTGGTAGTGGAGGAGGCGTGGCCAGTAATCGCAAAGGATTCTCCTGTGATGTTATTAGAACAGGCAGTGGTGGCTGGAGGCACTCCGTATGTTTTGTGGCTTATTGCAGGGGAAAGATCAAAGCGGAAGACTAGAGAGTCAGAAGAGAGGTGCTTGTGGACTGAGATGTTCATATTAGATCTGCCAAGGCCAGGGGGAGGATTTTGGGAAGAAGAACATGCATTTCGCGGAGGGATCATATAAAGTGATGTCCATGGTGAAGGATCTGGTTAGTGGATTCCAGGCCAAGAAAGAACTGGGTGATGAATGCTGGTCTCTGGTGAGCTTTTACGAAGTGCAGAATGGGAGTTGTGGGTGATAGCATGGGAGGTTTCTAGAATGGGAGCTGTGGGTGATAACGCAGGAGATTTGCTTTTCCACAAGATATCACTTCTATCAGAATTTTAAAAAATCTTCAAAAAGGCAATGTACAGAAAGGTGTATGCACATCTATAAAAGAATGACCTACTCAGTAAACAGTTTGATTTTAGGCAAGGTGTTTAAACAAATTCAGCAATGTTTGCTTTTGTAAACAACATATTAGAACCAATGCATAAAAAATTAAATTCTATAGGTATATTTTGTGATCTTGCTAAGGCCATTAGCTGTGTTGATCATGGGCTTCTCCTAGGTCAATTAGAACAGTATGGAGTTAGTGGTAAGCCAGGACTTTGGTTTAAATCATACCTGTAAAATAGAAAGCAGTGTGTATCACTGAAAGATGTTAATAAAGGAGGTGTTATAAACTATAGTTAAATGTGATGTGCCTCAGGGTTCAATTCTTGTCCCTCTGCTGTTCTTGATCTATATAAATGTTCTCTCACATATACTAGGTGATAATGAATACATGGTGCTATTTTCAGATGATCCTAGCATATTGTTGAAAGACCCATCTGTACAAAACCGTGAAAACTCAGCAAATGATGCTATAAAGAAAATTAACTGATGGTTTAGTGCTAACAAATTAATACTTAATGTAGAAAAGTCACAGTTACTTCAATTTGTTACAAAAAATAAAACAAAGCACAGCTATAATGTGATATCGGAAGAAAAAGCAATCAATGAAAGCGGATTCACATAATTCCTGGGTGTATATATAGATAACAGATTGAACTGGTAGCAACATATCCAACAACTTCTTCAAAAACTGAATTCTGCAACATTTTCACTGAGGGTAATATCTGGAACAGCTAATATAGAAACAAGAAAGTTAGTATATTTTGCATATTTCCACTCCCTGCTCACCTATGGCATCTCATTCTGGGGAAACTCTTCACAAGGATAGACGGTATTTAAATCACAAAAGTATGCTGTAAGAATTATTTGTTGAACAAGCCCACAGATGTTGTGCAGAAATCTATTTAGAAATCTAGGTATACTTAGAATGACAGCACAGTATGTATACTCCCTAATACCATTCGTAGTGGAAAATCCTGAACACTTCAATCTTAATTCTTACATACATAACCATAAAACCAGGAATAAATATAACAGACACAAGGAAAGGGATAACATTTACTGGAGCTTCCTTATTCAATGTCTTACCAAAAGAAATTAAATGTTATCTATGGAAACCTAACTACTATACGTCCAAAATGAAAGAGTTTCTGCTTCAGAACCCATTTTACTCTGTGACAGAATTTTCTTCTTGGAATTTGGTAACTAAGAATGGCTGAGAAAATACTATATATGGTGTATGGAAGGGGATGGTGACAAAGTTGTCCACAACCGCTAAAATGATATATGGTTTTTGTTTCAATTGAAACTGTTGGCAAATGAAATAATTACACTGTTTGCAAAATTGACTCATATATAGCAACTATTTAATTTTTTAATTTAATTTAATTGCAATGGAGCACAGGCTCTGGTGGCAATTACCCTAAACCCCCATATTCCCCCTATCCTGCACCCACCTACATTTGCCCTCTACAAATTTTATCTTTAAATTCTTTCAACGTTGTCGGTAAATTATTCATCATTTTTCTTGGTAATTCATTCCAATCTCTGACACCCTTGCCTAAAAAGGAGAATCTTCCCACACCCCTTGTGCCTGAAATCGAGTGCCAGCTTGTGGTCAAGGTAATCTTTTCCCTTCCATGCACTACTTTTCATACCTACTCCAATAGATTCCATACCTCATCACCAGTATACGTCCTGTACACTCCCATGACCCTCCTCATCCTCCTCCTGTCTTGCAATGAATCCCATTCCAGCTCCTTTATCATATCCGTCACTGATTGCAATCTGCGATAATTTCCAGAAACAAATCTAGCAGCCCTTTTTTGCACTCTCTCCAACTCCTATATTTGATACGTAAAATGAGGGTCCCATACTACACTACCATATAATATGCATTCACAAATTGCGGAGGAAAATTATCATACTAGCAGGGTTTTAAGTAATTGACTGGTTATCAATTATTAGTAATATGATTGAAATTGTTAATAAGTGTGTGTACTGTTCCCCATATATAGTAACTAGCGTGATATGTAGTTGCAGACTACATTGGAAACTTATCATGCTAATTGGTCTATAACGAAATAACCAGTTATTAGATGCTGGTAACAAGTGAATACACTTATGTATGGTAGTTAACATGGGATTTTATTTGCAGATTACAATGGATATTGATTATGGTAATGAATTGTTAGTAGCTAACTTGTTATCTATTGCTGGTAATATAACTGATATGATTAATAAGTGTATGTACTGTTCCACATCCCCTAGACTGTTCTCACATGGGATCAAAGCGAACATATCTATCTATCTATTGGCATGCAAAGCACTCATTTTTATATCTTAAATGCAAGTATAAGCTATACTTTCACTACTGTCCAAGCGCATCACATCATACTTATAGTTACAGATATACTGCTATTACAGTATGTTGCTGTCCCCTTTTTTTATGGCTTTACATCTCATTGACGTCGAGATCATTAGATTCGGGATGGGACTGGGGACAAGGAACAGGAAGGAATTTGGTCATGGCCTTTTGAAGAAAGCATCCCAGAATTTGCCTGGACTGATTTTGGAAAACCATGGAAAACCCAAATCTGTATGCCCGGATGGCGATTCGAACTGTCGTCCTGCCAAATGCGAAGCCAGAGGGTTAACTGCTCACCCACCTTGCTCGGTATGTTGGTGATATGAACTCAAAAGATTTTGCTCATTGAAAAAAGCATCCAATGTGCATATCATATGCACAACACATCATATCATCGCCTAATGCGCCTTTAGAAGTTTTCACATCAGTAATTAAATTTAAAAGAATAAGTATGTTTTAAAGATTAGAGTATTTATTACAGTGGCCTAGCTAGGTTAAAAAGGACCCCGGTTAAAAAAAAATATTTTTGGCCCTCAAGTAACATTAAAAAAAAATAGCTCTACCAAGTCTTATGAGGTTTGCTAGCAGGGGCTCCCTGAGTTTTAATGAGCCCCCTGGCTGCGTTTAGGGGCCCCTGAGCTGCGTTTGGGGGCCCGGTGCACGCCACTGCCCAGCCCTCTGATAGCTACACTCCTGATATCTTCACTCGACAGATTCTTCACTAAGTCTGAATTAACAGACAAATATTTTAAACTCAACACAGGACATTTAAAATTTGATTTTCTTTTTGGTAAAGATTTATCTCACTGTTTAGTATTACAATTTACAACCATAGAAGATTATTTCCCTTATGTACATCAATGTTAAGATTTTTTAGTGTAATCACCATGGGCGTATCCAGCGAGGGGCAGAGGGGGGCTGCTGCTAGAAGAAAAATTAAGTTGCCTTCAGTACGCTTCGACGAGTGAAGAACTAGTTCAGGAGCACTTTGGGAGAGAAAGATTGACTGGATTATGTCTGATGAGTGTGCATCGAAATTTCGTGAAAGAACACCATGAGATGTTGACAAACAAATTTATTGAAATTGAAAATCCGAGACAATTAATGTTTACATAAAAAAATAACAGACTTACGATCTTAATTAACTACATAGTAGGTCCTTAGATTAAGTAGTTGGGTTACTATATTAATCAATTATAAAAACAGTTTCCTGAATAGGTTTGAGTTTGATTTTGTAATGTCATGTTTCAGTCCCCCATCCCACTTCGTCGAAACCAAAATGAGTTGCCCCTCCTAGTTCAAATCCTGACCCCCTCTAGTTCTGATCCTGGATACGCCCTTGGTAATCACATTAACTTTCTTGTTATGTATGCAATTTTTTTAATATCAACAGGGAATGTTCGGAATTTATTATTTTTATTGAGCTAAAGCTTTACATTTTCTTCTTATAAAAATCTAAGATATCACAGTCGTAATATTATATATGTATTCACAATTTTTTTTCTATACACTTGGTCGATGTCAACAAATGTAACAGATGTTCATTAAACATTCTAGAATACCCGCGTGTTGTAAAAACTCACCTTTTTAAGAAAAAAAATCGATGTTTTGAACAAGGAGTCTGGTCAAGACATTCGATTGATTTTTGGTCATTTTGTTTTTTTGCTTTTGTCAGCCGACTTAGAAGGCGGCGCGACCTTCCCACGGAGTCGTCGAATCGCGAGCCGCACGAGTAAGCAGAGCGAGGCGGCAGCGGCGAGGGCGGCGAGCGCGAGGAAGGCGGCGACGTCGAGCAGCAGCAGCTGGAACCAGGCGAGGTCGACGGCGGCCGACCGCAGGTGCGGCGCGCCGCGGTGCCGCAGCACGTACTCCGTCCAGTACACGACCGCACCCCGCGGCGACAGCGGCGTGTCGCGGTACGCAGACGACAGCCTCTCCGCTCGCTGCTTGTACCTGAAAGGCGGAATCTGCGTTAGCAATACAAACAATTATACTACACTTACAATAAAACTGTAACGGGTTGAACTCTATAGGTTAAATCTATTTTGACAATTTTGTTTGGATGAAGCATTAATATATTTTTTTTTTTCTGTCATCAGTCTTTTGACTGGTTTGATGCAGTCCTCCATTCCTTCCTATCTTGTGCTAACCTCTTCATCTCTAGATACCCCTTACAGCCCATGCCATCAAATATCTGCTTCATATATTCTAATCTCTGTCTTACTGTACGGTTCTTATCTTCAACTGTTCCCTCCACTAACAAGTTAACCAATCCAACATGTCTCAAAATATGACCTACCACCCTGTCTCTTCTTTCTGTAATCTTCTTCCACAAATTTCTTCTCTCGCCCATCATTTCCAAAACTCGATCATTTCTTTCCATTTAATGTTCAGCATTCTTCTGTAGCACCACACTTCTAATGCCTCAATTTTCCTCCTTTCTGGTATTCCTAAAGTCCTTGCTTCACTACCAAAAAGTACTGTGCTGCACACATAGCGTTTTAAAAGGTTCTTTCTAAGTCCTAGATCAATATTTGAAACTAAAAGATTTATCTTTTTCATGAAAGCTCCTTTTGCTGGTCCTATCCTGCTTCAGTCACCAGTTGTAATTTTACTTTCCAAGTAGCAGAATTCAGTTACTTCTCCTATTTCATCCGATCATATTTTTACATTTAATCTACTGTGATTGGTAACAACATCTCTATTACATTTCATCACTTTTGTCTTTCTTTGATTTATTGTCAGTCCAAAATCTTCCTTCAGTATTTTGTTCATGCCATTCAGTAACTTCTCAATATCCTCAGCTTGTTTTCCTAACAAGACAATGTCAACAAACAATCGTAACATACTGATATTTTCTTCTTGGACACTTATACCACTTGAGAATTTTTCTTTTACTTCATTTGTTGCTTCCTGTACATACAAGTTGAATATTAACGGGGATAGACTACAACCTTGTCCCCCAAACCTTTTTAACTGAAACATGTCTCTCATGATTCTCTACTTTTATTACAGCCACTTGATTCTTATATAGTTTATAAAGTATTCTTCTATAAGTTTTTCTAAAACAACAAATGCCATAAAAGTATCTTTGCTTTCTCGATTCGCCCTTCAAGTATTAATCTTAAAGCCAGAATTGCTTCTGTGTACCGTGGTTATACCTAAACCCAAACTGAAAACACATACTATCTCTTCTATTACCCTTTCCATTCTTCTGTATATTATTACAGAAGAGAAAACTGTATTTTTTTTCATTTTTGTCTGTCTGTCTCCATATTTGAAAGCGCATAATGCTGAAACTACCTGATGTATTTGAATGCATCTTGGCATAATTATTAACACTTAGAATACTTTTCACTGCGAAAAACGATCACCCCGCAAGGACGCGGATTCAAATCCCCTTCCGGCCATCCAGATATGGGTTTTCCATTATTCCTCCAAATGTTGGGATGGCTCCTTCAAAAAGTCATCGTCGAATTCCATCGCGTATTTTCCCGTCTCTAACGACCTCGTCGGCGACGAGGCGTCAGCCAAATGGTAAAAAGCTCACATCCCAGAAGCCCAAAAACGCAAATTTCCAGTGGGATAGGTGATTCAAGCTACAGTATGAATTAGTCTGTAATGCTATGTATGCGCAGAATAGAACGCGCGTAGTGGGGATGTCATAGAGTGAGCAACCCGATCGCGGGGGACGCTTGTGGACATGTGTTGCAGAAGTTTCCTGCTGAAGATAACGAACAGTATCTACTTAGCACTTGTGGAGGAACACTCAGGATTTAATGTAGATACTCGTACTTTGATTATTTTGAAACTTACTTACATTAAGAGGAACAACAAAATCTTCTCGGGTGTCCAACAGCATGGTGGTGTAAAAATAAGACGTTTCAACAGCTGACTCTGATGTCT
Organism: Vandiemenella viatica; assembly: GCA_031002005.1. Lineage (NCBI taxonomy): Eukaryota > Metazoa > Arthropoda > Insecta > Orthoptera > Morabidae > Vandiemenella > Vandiemenella viatica. The sequence continues at coordinate 184,333,632 of JARYHS010011408.1, forward strand.
TCATCAGGTGTCTTGTAGTTGTTCTCAGCTGACTGTCTCTGCCTCGACTGGCTTGGCCACTTTTTTTTTTCTGTAAATTACTGTTGAAGGTATAAGGAGGTTCGATGGGTGGCCAAGCCAGTAGCTGGGCACAATGGGATCGGGGTTACCATACTGAGACATATGCCTCCTGCCACCATAACCTTCATCACAGTGGCCTTCAACGAAATTATGGCGAGAGGCCAATTCCCACAAGTATGGAAACACACCGAGAGAGTACCGGTCCCTAAATCAGGCAAGAATAAGAGGCCTCCTAGATCTTACAGACATATTAGCCTACTGCCCACAATTTCCAAGATCTTTGAGAGACAATACCTCAAAAGGTTTCGTAGGGTATTAGAAAATGAAGAAATCCTGCCCGATGAACAATTCGGCTTTCGAAGGAACCATTCGGCACTGCAACAACTTCTCAGAGTGGTGGAATCCACCATGGGAGCCATGGACAAGAGGGAGTACTTTGGCGCGGCGCTCTTTGATATGTCACATGCCTTTGATTCTGTCTGGCACGCTGGCCTTCTATACAAACTGTTTGTACAAGGGGTACCCATGACACATGTGAGGCTCCTCAAGAGCTACCTCTCTGATAGGACCTTCCGCGTGATACTGGACAACGAAGTCTCCTCTGTGAAGACCATCAGAGCTGGAGTGCCACAGGGCTCAGTGCTGGGCCCTGTCTTATACAACATCTACACCTCGGACCACCCTAGGACAGAACAAGTCGAGTCTGCCCAATATGCTGATGACACTGCTGTCTTCACCAGAAGCATCAGAGCCACGCACGTGAGGACCAAGCTTCAGCGGGCGTGCAGCAATATAGAACACTGGGCGGCCAAATAGCGTCTAGCATTCAATGCCACAAAGAGCCAAGCTCTTATAGTCAGCAGAAGGACCATTCCTTACCTGCAACCCCTCAACTTGTTTGGAGAAAACATCGAGTGGACTCCTACTACCAAATACCTAGGCGTCACTATGGACAGGAGACTGACGTGGAAAACACACGTCAGGAACCTCCGTAACAAGGCTATGGGTAGAATGACAGTTTTATACCCCATTCTGAACCTGTCATCATCACTAACACCGCATCTTGGGATACGCCTCTACATTGCCTTGATAAGGCTATAATAGATTACGCTGCAGTAGTTTGGGGTAGTGCCGCTGACTCACACCTCAATTTACTACAAACAATACAAAATAGAGCCATTAGATACGCTTAAAAAATTCCGCTGGAAACTCCAACATTCCATCTACACGAAATCGGTGGACTACTGCACCTCAAAGACGGATTCCGCAAGTTAGCTGCGAAATTCTACAAGGAATGCAGCGAATCAGGCAACCCGCTTATTGCCAACCTGGGTAACACAAAACATCTAAACAGCAACTTAAGATGGCCTGACAAACTTCTCAGTGACTTATAAGCTCCCACAAAGACACACCAGGATAAGACTAATCCACTAATGACACTAGGACAGCATATTAAAATGGAAGGAGATGCATTTTTAATGTAAAAACTTTCCCAAAACTCTGCGATAAAGACACCCAGGCAATTTAGTCCATGCCATACCAAGCCAGTCAACTGAGAATAACTACAGATACCTGATGAAGACAGCAGAGTCAGCTGTCAAAACGTCGTGTTTTTACACCACCATCCGGCTGGACACCCGAGAAGATTTTGTTGCATCGATACGCCGGGAAAGTCTCCACTCACACATTAAGAGGAACAGATTGGAGAAAAGTTTACTATTAAGAGTAACAACCTTAAAGTTCAAAACTATTAAATATGACTGCTAGAAAGAGATATAATCTTTCTAAGAAGTCAAAAAATGCTAAAAGACTAAAACTGATTCGTTCACAAAAAACTGACAATGAATGAAACACTAGGTTAGCTGCTGAACATCACCGCTCAGCAAAGTCTGCCTCTTCAGAAACGTCCATTTTAAGTGAGTTCCGTTTGGTAGTTATGCTTTAACGTAATCTTCGGTCTCGCACTGCAGAAGCCTCTACTCGACGTGAGATCCGTTACACAGCTCTGTGTCAGCGAAATGCTGAGGTTCGCGGCACAGAATCCTATACTCAATGTGAAACGTGCTTACTGCAGTAGCCACCACGCGGTGTTTGTGTAGTAGAGACATTTACTCAACGTGAAATACGATTAACTGCATTGTATTGCTTATGCTTTTATGCCTCCTCGACATTGAAGTCATTAGAAGTGGGGAAGGATTGGAGGAAGGGATGGGAAGAAATTTGGCCACAGCCTTTGAAGGAACCATTTCAGCATTTGCCTGGAGAGATTTGGAGAAACAATAGAAAACTCAAACCTGGATGGCTGGAAGGGGATTCGAAGCTGCGTCCTCCCGATTGCGAGCCCCCCCCCCCCACCCCCCTCTCACCACGCTCAATGCGCGGAGAGTCGATCATCTGAGTCTTCCACACAGTATGAGGGGCGCATAGAAGGGACTACCGTATGTTGTGATCGTTGGAGTCAACACAACAGAATGTTGAGGTAAAGAGAGAGCTTCCGTTACTTGTCACTTTGAAACACAAGAACAACGTGAGTTTCGCTTGAATGATGATCGTATTCGCTATCCATTGAACAGAATGTCGATTTCTTCTGAATACGTTACCCTGAATTGAAAAGGAAAGGAGAAGATTTTGTTACTTTTCTAATATTAATTATGCCGAGTGTGCTAGAGTAAGTGGAATGGTCCAAGTTTGTGTTCATGGTCAAGCATATAAATGTCGAAAAGAATCGAATGGACTGTGTTGCTCGGGTGGTAAAGTGGATTTAGATGTTTTCCAAGAACCTCCAGAGCCTTTAACATCGTTTCTAAACGACAAATTTTAATCATTGAAAAATATTCTGGCCTTTTTTCCGGTTATATGTGGCGGGAAACACTGTTGTACGAAGATGTACTGCCTACTACACATATTACAAGTAATAAGGTGAGCTTAATCGCTGAGGGAAATCTGTTGCAGTGGAAGGCATTCCAGGAGTTTTTAAGGAACACGGATTAGGAAGAGTTTGTACGGTACATCCGAATTGTGTGATTTGCGGTTCCTTATGCAAACGGTCGACTACGAGCAGACCGTGGCGTCGAACCAGCCTCCTTCCAGGTTAAGTCGTCGTGCTCTCATACGCCGACCGCGGGTTCGGTTCGTGTTTGAAGCAATATTATATTCTGTGTTGGTTCGTTCTGTCTACTATTCATTGTTTGTAACATTAAAAATTTAATTCTACAAAGATTCATCTAAATGTATCTTTAGTTTTCTTCAAAAGCTGTGGTGTTTTGAATGAAATGTAGTATAAATGTTTCTCATGATGTTACTGAAAATACCATAGGTGTAAATTATTCCCGACGTACCCCTTTTTGGGTGGGTTGGAGGTACCACTGGGGCAGTTTAGATGAACCTTGGTACGCATATTTCTTACTGGGCTGTGTGGTGGTAAATCAATCCCAAACAATGCAAGCAACGCCTGGTACACAATTAGCAGTGATATAAAATTCCGCTTCTGGAACTGAAACGAACAGACAATTTTGTTACTTGTTACGACATTACCAATAAAACCAGAATAAAACAGTTATGGATGTTAGATTAGCCTATACAGAGCTTAATATTATTTAAATCAAATTTCAGGTTTTTATTGTAACAGGGTAAAGAAGGATACCTAATACTAAAACCTGACAAGATGCAATGATGTACGCATATCTGCTTCAGAATCAATAGACACTACAGTTAAATTTTTTTCCAGAACATCAAAACAATATTGCTAACAAAGCTGGATGATAACTTTGTGGACTGTTATATAACTGAAGGAATAAGTGATCACGAAGTAGTTCTGATGGATATTAGACGATTCAGTAAACCAGTAGCCAAAATTGAAGGATGAAATAGGTACAATTATAAGAAGACACTGATTTTGAAGAGATTTTTCAGGGAATGTTTCAGCAAATGGAAGGATGGAACAAGCACAGTAGAGTCAAGGTGGGGAGAGTTTAAGGAGATAATAAGAAGAGCTGAAGAAATATTTATTCCAAAACAAAAAATAAAGAGGAGTATGCATGTACTACTTACTATAGGGGGTTAAAGAGTTTAGTAAGAAGACAACATAAAAGACTTAAGAGACATCAGGGTAGTAGAGAATATTTGAAACAACTAAACAAGGGTCTGATAATAACAAAGAAGGTGGCTAAAGACGGGTTTCTGAAGAGTATTATCGGTGCAGAGGGACCACTGACTGATGCATCTATAAATTTCTATCGCTATGTTAGAAAACTGAGGGGGAGAACGGAGAAGAAGTTTCTGGGGATTTTAAAAAGGCAGAGATTTTAATTAACTGTTGTAGTGAGATTATTAGGCACAATGATTCAGTAATGGTAGGGTGTAAATCGGATAATGAGCTTACCACACAATTAGAAATGAGAAAACCTAATAATTTGAAATTCATTCTGATGATATCATGAAGGAACTAAGAAACCTGAAAAAAACTAAAGGGGCTGGGTTAGATAATATTACTACAGATGTCTTAATGATAGCAGGATATCTTGAAATATTATTTAAATTGAGTCCGGATACTTGCTGCTTACCAGAGAAATGGAAAAGTGCGATAGTACTACCGGAGGGCTGAGAAATAGTTTAAAAACTATAGGCCAATTAGTTTGACATCAGTTGTTGTAAATCAATGGAGAGACTAATATCCAACCATCTCAGAAATTTACCAGGCGCTGTTACAGGCTGGGATAAGAACAAAGTAAGGATCAAAATTCAGCAGAGTGAGGAAGTGACATACACGAAAGAGACTCGAAAAAAATAAACTAAAATAGCGCAGGTGATTCCCGTTTTCAAGAAAGGAGATCGGAGAGATCCTTGGAATTATCGACCCATATCTCTAACATCTGTTTGCAGTAGAATTCTGGAGCATGTCATATACTCTAACGTTACGAATTTCTAGATGGAAACGAGTTACTTACAGCGAACCAACACGGATTTCGGAAGAACCGATCGTGTGAAACGCAACTGGCTCTATTTTCGCATGACGTAATGAAGGTTATCGATGCAGGATCACAAGTTAATGCTATTTTCCTGGATTACCTGAAAGCTTTTGACTCTACCATACAACCGGCTTTTGATGAAGCTTCGAGCGTACGGTATATCTGATCAGATTTAAGAATGGATACGCGATTTTCTAACTGGTCGGTCACAGTATGTCGTTGCTGACGGGGAAGCCTCTTCAAAGTTAGATGTTACTTCGGGGGTTCCTCAAGGAAGTGTAATAGGACCACTTCTTTTCTTAATTTTTATAAACGATCTCGGTGACAACGTTGATTGCAGGATGCGATTTTTTGCTGATGATGCACCTATTTATAGGGAAGTGGGGTGCTCTGACGATTGCTTAGAAATTCAGCGCGATCTGGATGCTATTTCGGAATGGTGCCGTAAATGGCAGCTTACACTTAACTGCAAAAAGTGCAAGGCAATGCAAATAAGTAATAAAAAGACCCCGTTTTCTCACGAGTACAAAGTTAACAATTCAGTTGTTGACATGGTGGATTCCCTGAAGTATCTAGGCGTAACAGTACAAAGCAACATGAAATGGGACTTGCACATAACTTCCGTCGTAGGCAAAGCTAATTCTAAACTACGTTTTATAGGTCGTATTTTGAGAAGTTGTGATGCTCATAAAAAGGAAATAGCGTACAAAACACTAGTTCGTCCGCATGTGGAATACTGTTGTTCAATTTGGGATCCGTATCGCAAGGGATTGATTGACACGTTAGAGAAAGTACAGAGAAGAGCCGCTTACTGAGCGTGGCGTTGTATTTTTTTTTATTATTTTTTTTTTTATTTTATTTTTTTAATTTTTATATCCTGGTACATAATAGCCCAGCACCTAGTTTCTATTCTGGGCCCATATTTCCAATATATTACAAGAGGTACATAAGATAATTATAGTTTGCAAATAATAGCTAAATATTATTCAGGATGTAAAACTAGTTTGTAACGCATAAACTTTCAAACTTCACAGAAATTAGTTACATAATTAAATTAACAATGTGTAAGCATATATTTGATATGTGTTAGTGTTCTTATTTTGATATATACTGTAAATTTGTAATTTGAATAACATACGTTCACACACAGATACTATTATATATAATTAAACAAGGAAACATTCACATACACAAATCACTTACTGCACTGTTGTCTCACTGTTTCTCACTTTGTATATTTACTACACTTTTACACATTTACTCCCGGCACAGCCACTTCGGAGTAACTTACCTCCCTCAGGAGATGACTTCTGGAAGTGGAGGTGTCCTCCTTCGACCCATCGGGAGTTTCTTTCTTCGGGAATTATCACTGCTCAGTCGCTGGTCGCTGTCGGTTGAAACGGTTTCTAAGTGCCAAGAACCTTTCTTTGGCTGCTTGTGAGGCCAGATTGCAAGCTGCATCAAGAAAGTACCACAATTCCTGGTCACGCAATATGTCAAAAATGCGCCTGCCCTGTAATATTTGCTGATACGGGGTTCTTTGTTCTGCTGTTGAAATACACTCCCATACAACATGTTCCGGAGTGCCCTCGTTTCCGCAATCACAGCTACCATTGTCCACTATTCCTCTTCTTTGCAGTTCACTGTTGTAAGGGCCATGACCCGTTATGTAATGTACCAGCCCAGGCGATGGGTGAAGATGCGACATTTTGAGTCTTTCACAGACACTTGGAAACATATCATATGTCCTTCTTCCTGTTGTGCTAACATTCCACCTTTGCTGCCATTCTTCCAATAACAATTTGTTTACTTCTGCAGCTGTTGTTGCTGGTGCTCCCGTGATTCTCTCTACCTGTTCCGCATTCCCTTTCCTGAGCCAGTATAATGCTCCCCGCTTGCGAACTTCCAAGTCCAGTGGCCACACCCCCAGTGCTACGGTAAGGGCATCAGTTGCTGTTGTTTTATAAGCACCACTCAGCCTGATTAGAATAGTTCGCTGTGTCCTCCTCAAAAGTTGGCTGGGTTTTGCTTTTCTGAGGTGTTTCGCCCAGACACTGGCTGCATACCCTACAATTGATGTTAATATTGTGTTGTGGTATATTCGAATAATAAGCGGTGGAAGTTGGAAACGCCTTTGCCCCATACTGATTAGTTTATTCATGACTGAGGTGGCTCTCCCACATGCTTCCTCCATATGGGCCATAAAATTTAAGCTTTCGTCTAATTTCACACCAAGGTATCGACTGAAGGGACTTCTTCTTATTGTAACTCCGTCTATTTTAATGGTTGGATTGCTCTGTAATCTACCTTTCAATAACATATAACAGGTTTTTTGAGGTGCTAACCTTAGTTTGACTTGTCTGCACCATCGACTGAGTTCACGCAGAACCTTTGCGCTTTTAGCCTCAATTTCGGCTCTGGTTTTACCCTCTATAATTAAGAACAGGTCATCTGCAAAGGCAACAAGTCCCAGGAGTTCCGGCATTCTTTGCAGCCTTGCCATTCCCGGTTCAAGCCCAATGTTCCAAAATATTGGACCAAAAATGGATCCCTGTGGGCAACCCTTTGTTAGCTTTTTATTAATGGATACTCCAGGACACCTGAGTTTAACATATCTGTTCTTACAGTAATCTTTAAAGGAGTTATACAAGTTCTTTGGACAATTAAGTTCCTTAAGCCTTGCAAAAAGTGCAGGCCACCATAGATTATCAAATGCCCCGGATATATCGACAAGAATCCCTATCACGTAATTCTGATTTGAGTTCTGTATCAGATTCATTGTCTGGTTGATTGCATCCTCTGTAGATCTCCCCGCTCTGAATCCATATTGGTTTGGGTTCATCCCTTCCTTCTCCCAATGTTCTTGTAACCTCTTGCACAGCACCTTTTCTTGTATTTTTCCCAGCACGTTTAGCAAGCAGATGGGTCGATATGATTTAGGCAATTTTGGATCTTTATCATCTCCCTTCTTGATGATTAATATCTCACTCTGCTTCCAGATGTTTGGTACTCTTCCCTGATGCAGGCATGCATTATAGAGCTTACACAGAGTGGGGGCTACTGGCACTACCAGTTCTTGTACTACTTCAGCTGGAATACCATCCGGACCCGGAGCTTTATTCCTGGACAAGGCATTTATTGCTTGTACTACCTCGAAGATGCTAATATCTGGAGTGTCGGTGGTACTTTGCCTATGTTGGTCAATTTCCAGACGGAGCGCTCTGTGCTCCATCTCATCATCTTCCACTTTATCATCTGGAAGGAGTTCTTGGAGTAACACTTCTGCAGTAGATTTCCAGCTCGTAGTCATGGTTCCATCTTGTTTCTGCACAGTAGACAGTGTAGTTGGGGGTTTTACCTTTCCTGCTGCAATTTTGTATGGAATACCCCAGGGGTTTGTACGCAAGTTTGTTTTCACAAATGTTTCCCAACTTTTTTGTTTAGTTAGTATTAACAGTTCTTGGAATTCACTCTTAATTTGTCTGTATCTTTCCAGGAGCTGTCCTCTAAAATTGGAGATGAGGCAACGTTGGTAATCTTTTCTTGCTTTGTGCATCCTTTGTCGTAGTCTTTGAAGTCTATCTGTCCAAGGTCTGTCAACTGTGCCAATGATTCTCTTTAGAGGAATAGATCTCCTCATTGATATTTGGAGTGCCCGGGTAAGGTCTCTTGCTGCTCGATCTACATCATTATCATGTAATATGATTTCCTGTTGTGCAAAACTTTCCCTCAGCCTGTTCCAGTCTGCCCGTCGGATGTTGTAATGTACCTTGGAAATCTGCGCCTCCGATGTGTCAAAATCATTCCTCCCTCTGACCAACTCAAAAGTAATGACATTGTGATCGCTGGTAGTTAAAAATTCTAAAACGTTCCAATTCCTCAATAAGTTCCCACATCGCAGATTGGTCAATGTTACATCGATGTTTGACCTAGCTCCTGCTCGGTTGCTATATGTGTAGGGTTTATGTGGTAGATTTCTTACTTCTAGATTCAGTTCACTAATAGCTTCCACTAAAAGCTCGCCTCTCGTATTTGTCTCCCCGCTGTGCCAGAGTTCGGATCTAGCATTGGCGTCAGCCATTATCACTATTGGTCTGTTTTCTAGGGCAGTGCACACTTCTCTTATTTTCCCAATGTATGGTTCAATGGGATCGCTATATTGAAAATACATGTTGACGAGAATTACACTACCCCAGTCAGCAATGAGCTCCACACATGTCGTATGTTCATCACAGAACTGCACTATCTTAGTTACAGTAACTTGTCTGGATAGCACTACTATTGCTGTCATAGGGTTTCTACCTGTTGAGATTATCTGTGACGATGCCGGCATGTAAGGAATCTTCCCGAAGCATGAATGTGTCTCCTGAAGGCATATGACATCCCATTTATGTTCCTCTGATAGCTTCCTCACCTCATGCAGAACCAACTTGCTTCTCCTGGCGTTTAGTTGTGCAATTCGTAGCATACAAGACATTTTGTGTTTTATGGATGTCTGGTGTGGACGTTGCACTGTGGCCACGGGAGTTGTGAATCGAAAACTATACGCCCATGAGTTAATACGTACTGTTTATATATTTGATCGGGATCAAAAGTTTCATTCCTTCTTTCGAAGACTTTATGCACAAGAGAGAGAAGCTGAGAAGTCTCTGTAGGAAGATTGATAGATTTTAGATGTATACGATCAATCGCTTCTAGCTGAGGGAAGGTTACATATTTACCAGCTGGATGCGCTATTCGAGTTAGATGCCTCAGCGCCACATTGAGATTCGGAGCCTCCTCCAGTCGACCGAGTTTTAAATTAGTTTCAAAATCACTGTATATTGTTTTAGGGTTTATAGAACTGCGTCTGTCTGCTATGTTTCCAAAATTCAGCGGTTGTTCCATCCAATTTTGTACTCGCTACAGGTCGTGAGTAATGTTCAACCCCATTTGGTCTGTCAGTATTCCAACCCAGACCAATCCTTTTGACATAAGGATTCCGGGGATGACTGGCGGAACTCGAAGAGATTTCGTTGATCTGTAATGAGTGGTCGTCCGTCTGCGTTCCAACATCTTGTTTCTTACGATTCTTCTCCATTTTTAGTTTCTCTCTGAAGCAGGCAGCCCTTTTTGCATTTCTTTTTTGTCTTGAAGGGGGATTTCCTTTCGTTTTTGTGGTCTGCTTCCCAATTACATCCTCAACTATTTTCCTAATTACATTTGCCAGTTGAGAGTATATGTCGTTTCCCATATCTATTCCTTGTAGTAAACTATCCATAATCAGTCCTGTTTACAGCTCGTTGTAGGAGTAATTGGTAGGTAAGACACTCTTTGCCCTTCTTGTTGCAGCTTTTGCCCCGTCTGTTACACGGTATGCATATTGAAGGTTGAGAACTTTTCTTGCACTGATACCTTTGGTGGTTTTCTTCTCCACAGTGTGAACAAGAACTATTGTTCTTCTTGCAGTGCTTACTGACGTGTCCTAAATCCAAACATTTATTGCATTTTGGAACGACAACGTAGTCTTTCACTGTAATAGCAGAAAATTCTATGAAGACTTTCTTTTGCTGCAACAGAAGTTTCCTAACAGAAGGACTCACCTCCACAACATGATGAACTGTTGCTCTTTCTCTAGGTCCAGTTTTAAATTTTGGTTGAAAACCTTCCATAAATTGTCCTTTCTCTATTTTAACCTCAAGGTTTTGCTGGTAGACAGCATCAGCAAGGTTGTCTACATGAATTGTTATTGGTATGTCGTAAAAAATCATGAGTGGCCTTCGTTTTCTAGGGAGTTCACATCGCATCTTTTCAGCCAGTTCCTTGTTATTTAGGATTTTTTGCGAATCTTCAGGAGATTCTGTTTCCACTATAATGGCATTGTTGGTTGTGCGAATTCTGTTGATTCTAATTTTATCCCTCCCAGGTTTTATGATTTTTGTAACTTGTTCAGCCACTTGCTTCGGGTTCTCCCCCCCTTTGGAAGTAATGAAAACCGCACTTTTTGTGGACTGAGTGATTTTGGGATTCACACCGGTCGATCCTCCAGATTTCGCCATTGCAGCATAGCTGGGGGCTATTTCTCCTCTATTTTGTTTGAGTTGCTCATTTTCTTTTTTAAGTGTTTCATTTTCTTTTCCTAGCTGAGACAACTGGCCCTCTAAGAAGGCGATGTTTATTGCCCAGCAGGCTAGCTTATCTTTTATCTCTCTAACTCTAACTTCAGTGAGTTTTTGGCCGCAAATATCGTTTAGATGCTTGACTAATTCCACATACTCGTTTCCGATTTTTTCACTACACTGGTTTAAAACCCTGTCAGAGTTTTCTTCTGGAGACCCCATGTTGGCGGCAGCAGAAAAGTTGTTTACTGTAGTGACTCACCGCAGCTGATCGCCGGCATCAGGTGTCCGGCGAGGCGTGTACGCCGCGCGAAGCCGCTGAATCGGCAGAGCACCGCTGGCAGTCCGCGAGGCGCCGACTCAGCTCGACAACAGCGCTCGCGGCGAGGAATTGTTCACACTTCAGCCACGTACAAACCAATCGATTATCACTCGATAAACACTCAACGTTTCGAAAAGGCTTTACGTCCCTTCGCGCACAGGTCTTAGAACACTTTCTTAAACTATGTGTTTTGTACCAAACACTTAAAGTTTCGTTTTTCCACAAGTATCGCGATCAAAAGCGAGAGCGACCCGACTAGCGACACGACGCGGCGGCCATCTTAACTCAACTAATAACTCCATGTAACGGTTAGCGTTCTCACCTCGCATTCGGGAGGACGGCGGTTCGAATCCCCATCCGGGCATCCAAATTTGGGTTTTTCATGGTTTCCCAAATCACTCCATGCAAATGCCGGGATGCTTCCTTCAAAAAAGGCCATGGCATAATTCCTTCCTATTCCTTGCCCCATCCTTGCCCCCCATCCTTTCCCGTCTCTAAAGACCTCGCTGTTGAGAGACGTAAAGCAGTTAAAAAAAAAGAAAAAAAAGGAGAGCCGCTCGATTCGTGACCGCTAGTTACAGTCCTTATGTGTCACAGAGCTGATACGTGGGTTGGGCTTGGATTGTTTGGCGGACAGACGACGTCGTTTCCGTTTGAATTTGTTGGAGAATATGCGAAAATCTTTAATTAACGAATACAACGAAATACTTCTTCCGTCACCTTATTTAGGTCGCAATGACAGGAGGGATAAGATTCGAGAAATAAGATGCCATACTGATAAATTTATGTATTCTTTCTTTCCTCGTTCTCTTCGGGATTGGAATGCACTAAATTAGCATTGGTGCGTAGCACCCTCTGCCACCCACAGTAATTGTGAATTGCAGAGTACAGATGTAGATGTAGATATGGAATAGTAGGTTTGGGAAAATAGTATAGGAATTCAACTGAAAATAATGGTGTGCGCTGAAAAGGCTGATAATTACAGCAAGATAAAGTGTGCCAGGCATAAATCAAAGAAGCTGTCAGAAAACTCTAGATCATGTAAATCTTTTTCATATATGGGTCAGAGAAAAAGGAACATAAATGATAAAGAGCTAGCAGGATTACAGCGTTACATTTTCATTAAAAATATAAGAAGAGAAAACAATATTGCAAGAAAAGTGTAGCCATTGTTGTAGTTACATAAGATATGTAATGTTGAATGATCGAGCAGAGTTATTAGTAAATGAAATATTAAATTTAGTAGAGAAGCTGCATACCTATGGAGGTTCTGATAGAGTAGAAGGTGTTAATGAGAAATGATATTCTGTTGCAGGGATAGAACTAGGTAGTGCTCCGAGTGTTTAGAACTCAGAAATGCAGTATGATTTAATACGATTCCCCTGGAACTTTTGAAATATCAAGTATAAGAAAAAATAGGAAGATTATTAAGCCCGGCACCATGTCCTTCAGAATTACCAACAGTTATAAAAATATAAGAATGGTTAGGCCACTGAAAGATATATTAGATGCAGATCAGGAAGGATTAAGGAAATACCAGGATAGAAGAGAAGAAATGAAGGAAGTATTAAGAAAATCAAGTGTACATGGTGCGATAAGATGTTCATAGTTTTGGAAAGTCCGGTTTAAAAAGTCGAGATGAAGGAATAATTTATAAAGCCGCGTTCCAACGATCTCTTGTAACGGAGGCGGGACGGGACGGATACTCAACAACACGCCATGGGAACAGGGCCGCCTCTGCTAGCGGAGATGAGACGCAGCTACCCGCTCTGTGTCGGTAAACATCACAGGCGTGTGTAGCGGTGGCTGTTGCCATCGGTTTGCAGCAGCGGTGCGCCCCCCCTCTGTTGCTGTAAAGTGCTCTGTGCCAAACGACACTAGGCAACGTGGTGGGGAGGTGGCGGCGAGGTAAGCGAGGGCTAACCTGCGGCGCGCGCTCGTCCCTACACTTCGGCTAATGAGGTCCCGTCTCGTCTCGCCTTCGTTACAAAAGATCGTGGGAACGCGGCTTTAAATGTACAAGAACTCGGCGGCTACAATAAGAGTAGGGAATCACTTCTATGAGTTTAAAGATCGTGTATACCTGGAGTTTGTAATAACGACAAAGTTAGGTTGCTTACCTGCAGTCTGTCTTCGAGTTTTGCAGGTGTAAGGGAATTCTGAGAACATGGGTGAACCGGTGCTTATCAGCTGGGCATCTCTAAACATCCTGCTATAAACAGTTTGCTGGAAGGCGTAAAAGGAATTATTATTCCACACAAAGATGACTTTTTGCAGTTGGAATCAGGGCCGGCGTTAGGAATTTCGGGCCCGGGGTAAAAAGGGCGACCTTTTTTTTTTAGCTCTAAAAACTAGCGGGGCTACAATGGGCGGATTCTTGGTTCCGAGGCTGGGGGCCCCTGCAGCCGGTGATCGGGGTCCCCCGTCAGCCGGCGGGCCCGGGTACATTAGACCCGCTTAACCCCCCCTAACGCCAGCCCTGGTTGGAATTTAACACCAGCGAAATTTGATTGGCTTGCCCACCAAACAGTAATCACTTTAAGATATGATTGTAAATTAACAGCATGGATTCAGTTCGCACATACGAAACTAAGCACCGAACGTGATGGTGTAGCGGTTAACGTTCTGGCCTCGCATTCGGGAGGACGGCGGTTCGAATCCCCGTCCGAGCATCCAGATTTGGGTTTTCCATGGTTTCCCAAATCACTCCAGGCAAATGCAGCGATGCTTCCTTAAAAAGGCCATGGCCAAATTCCATCCCATTCCTTGCCCCCATCCTTTCCCGTCTCTAAAGACCTCGCTGTTGAGAGAAGTAAAGCAGATAAAAAAAAAGTATAACAAAACTCGCCTTACAAATAGTTTCACCCACACACAGTCGTGACTCAACTAAAAAAATGTTGCAGGGTACGTAAAATGTACCTGGTTCTTTCACGAGAAATTTTCAGAATTTTGTTTTTTACAGTTAATTTTAGGATTTTTACAGTTAGAAAGATGGCCAGTAATGTATAAAATTTAGATTTTATTATTAATTTAATTGCGATGGAGGTAGCACTCTGGCGGAAATTCCCCCAGTCATTCAACTACACCTTTTAATATACATTTTTTTTTAAAAAAAATTTCTTTTATAATTGGAACGTTAATTTCCTCTCCCATTTACTATTCCCATTTACAAATTTTAATTTTAAATTCCTAATCCGTTTTTGGAATATTATTCATCACTACACTTGGTAATTTGGTCCAATCCCTTACACCTTTGCCAACATCAGTAAGTGTTAGCAGCTCATGAGAATTTACTATTTGAAATGATTTTCCTTTCTGCATACGCAAAAAAATTGCTCCTTACGCATATATATTACTTGTTAGGAATAAGTACATAGTTCCATTTAACTCCAAAGTCTGAGAAAATACAATGTCATATGATTCCCGCAACAGTTATGGTAGGAGCAAAGGTACTTAGTCTGATTATTGCCATGAATGCTTCTTTAGTAGGGGGAGCTTACGCTCATTGATAAGTTGTAGTGGCAAAAATATTGCAGTCATAAAAGTTGCGAAGCGGACAGTTAATTAGAACAAAAAGTAAAAAAAAATAATATGTTGCTGAAATTTTAAGCTACACTGTAGAAAGGGTACCCGTTTTTTTCTTTTCATAAAACATGTGAGGTTGGATTGCGACCTTATTTTTTTGTTATTATTCTGAAATACAGTCCGAAGCAATTGTATGGTGAGAGGGTGAGATATCAAAGGCAGATACGTATGTTTAATTGGCAATACATAAACGAAAGTCCAAAAACCCGGTAGCCAATTTATGACGTGATATGGTGCAGTGTAGATAATATGGTTGGTGGTCTGTAGCCAACCAGTAGTAAACTTAATTACAGTACAGGTCACAGGTAGACTTCTAGTTATTAGACCAGTAAGAGCAGAAGTAAATATAAATGAATCAGGAATGAGATTGAATGACAAGGAGAATGATAGTATTCCCAAGACTCAGGTAATTAGTATATTAACATTATTACACGTAACACGTTGTTTGCAGGCGAAATGTAGTAAAAGGACAACAAACAACATCCTAAAATTAAGAAAGGATCTCCACAAAAATTACATAGGCAAATATTGTTTCGAGAAATGATTCTTTCATATTTTTTTCTTTTCTTTTTACAATGAAAGTTCACTCAGACAATAAAAATAGACGACATATAGCAATATACATGAAGTGCAAGACTTAGTAACAACCGCAGAGGATTTGAGTAATGGAATCCAGATAACATTTTTGTATACAAAAGCAAAGGGGCTTTAATCGATGATAATAATGAAAAATGATATGTTTTGATAAAGGAGAAATGATAAAATTAGTTGGAGTTGTGATAAGTTGGTAGTTTTTATTTGTATTTTGTTTTGTCATGATGCTGGGTGTATAATTTTGTTTCAAAGTATTGTTCGTTGTTGTTAAGGAGTTATGTGATAGCACATGAACCTAGAGTTCACGCAGTGTGAAACTATGTAAAGATAGATAATCTGATTTGTATTTTGAAAGATAGCGTTTCATTTCTAAATGCTGTATCGTGGCTAAAAATGCAAAGATATAAAATATTTTCTATTTAGATTCACTTATGGAGTTAAAGTTTTAATTGTGTGTGTGTGTGTGTTTTTTTTTACCAGAATGTAAAGTACAGGTACGTAGTGTGAGATTATTGTTTATGGCCGAGTGATGATTTCAGGAATTGTTTTGCATTTCATTTACATTTAGATTTAAACTGAATATTTGATATTTGTAATTACTGTATTGTATATTATCTTATGTAGTATTTTATATGTTAGATCATAACGGCCAGTCATTGAACAGAAAATCACCGAAGCCATGCGCTGCAAAACCTATTTTTACTTCTTATAAGTGGGTACGCATATAGAAAACAGGCACATTAACATGTACCACATAACTGAAAGCATTTTTAAGAAGGGTGATGGAGGAGATTAGGTGGATTTTTGCAAATCAAATGTAGACAGTACTTTCTGTTTGCTTTAAACTATACGTGTGTAAAGCTCCTTCAAAATAGGATTGAAACTGTTTCTTTGTATAAAGAACATTGACAAAAATGAATGAGGTGCAAAGAGTGAGAGCGACTGGGTTTTTGAAAATCCAATTTAGACAGTATTTTTCTGTTTGTTTCAATGTATACGTGTGCAAAGGACCATTGAAATCGGATGAAATCTGTGGGTATGTATAAAGAACGTTTACAAAAATAAGGCGGTGGAAAGGGGAAGATAGGTAAGGTTTCTGAAAACCAAATGAAGACACTATTTTTGTGTTGGTTTAAAAGAAAACGCGTGCATAGTTCCGTCGATATTGGATAAAAACTGTGGGTATGTGTGCAGACGATTGATAAAAATCAAGGGGAAGAGGGGTTGGAAAGGGGGTGAGGGGTAGGTTTTCTGAAGACCAAATGAAGACAGTTTTTTCTGTTAGTTTTAAAGTAAACGTGTGCAAAGTTCCATCAAAATCTAATAAAAAAGGTGGGTTCGTATAAAATTAAGGGTTGTGAAGGGGGAGAGGGGAGTTTTTTTTTATTTTTTTTGCCAGAAACCTTCCACAAGCGCACTCAATAATTCACCAAAGTTTCATCGTAGTGGGAAAGAATGGTATAGGAATGCATACAAGACGAACAAATAAACCAACAAACATTCATTTTTGTATATAAGTTTTCGCTATGGAAAAGAAAATTTGTAATCATGGGCAGAGAAAATTTAATTTCGTTGCATCCAGCAGGTTAACAGCAGTAACATTAACAATTTCGAATAAGACTCACTGGTTGAGCGATGTGCGAATAAAACCACAAGTTTGCTAAGGTTTGAAGTGAAATTTGCAATGGGGAATAGAGATACCTTTCAACTAAGTATAGTTCTTTGTAAAAGATGTATGTCGTTTAACGTAATAAATAATTTTGGCAGTTGGCTTAAATAACTAATTGAAACTGGGATAAATTTGTGAAACATTTTGTTTATTGCCAACCAGAAAAAGTGAAAAAGTAATATATATAATGCACTGGAAAATGAATTCTGCTGAATCTCTAAAACAGTGAATGTACACGGTCTCGCAGAATGATTCATAAACGAGGGAAAATATAACAGATGTGATCTGAGACACATTTGGTATACCGCTTAAACTATTAGGAATATTCAGCAAATGAGAATAAGTAAAAGGTTGCGGGACGGTTACAGCTGCCAGAAAGTGAACAAACAAACTCTGGAGCGACACGTTTTGCACCCCGACAGGTGAAGACATCTTGTAACTGGCAGCTGAACAGAAGAGAGCGATCCGCTGTGACTGGTTATTGGTGAGAGATTATTGGCGGCACGCCAGGTCTGCATTACGTTTCTGTGTCCACAACTGGACTCCCGCTATCAGTCAGTGACAAAAATTATACAGTGCTTCGATAATTGCGAAATCCCCACGATCACGTGGACCATCGGATGAGCGCAACCTTTAGTGACTTGCATTCTTGAAGCTTCCACTTCATTCCGTAGACACCCGTAAAAAGACCCGGGTTGTGATTTGAAGAGATAAAGAAACTCATGTGCTAAGCATAAACTTTTCGAGCTAGCAGAACTATGATTTGGTAGGACAATCTACGAATTCCGTGATTTCCACATGATTGTTTTCTTTGCAAATGTATGCCATATCCATTCAGTTGTAGTTGTCCTTTTATTTATATATCGGTAATAAATTGTAAGATTTGCAGATGTTACATTATGTATCTGTTATCGATATCTAAAAGGAAAGTTAACCTCTTCATCCCAATATAAAAATTAATTATAAAAGGAGTCCAAAATAATGAACGGTAAAGAAATCAACCCCTGATAATCCAGGCAAGAAATTTCTATTACAATACTAATGGTCGTATCAAGAATGATTTCAACAAAACAGAAGCAAAAGCGAAAATACCCTTCAGAAAGGGGAAGTTAATTTAAAACATTAACCCAGAACTCATAAAAATCTTCTATGTCTGTCTCTAAAGAGTAAATACTTTTAGAGGTGAAACTTCATTTCAGAGTAAATACTTTTAGAGGTGAAACTTCATTTCAGGATGGCTATAATGAAAAAAAAAGAGGAATTAGAAATATAAAGGATTTTGTTGTTTTCGCAGGCGTCATATTAATATAAACGCTTACGGGATTATCGCTGTGTTACTATACTCTTCCTTCTTCTTTTCCCAACGTTTTAACCTAGTCTTAGGTCTTCTTCAGGGGTCGTGTGCCGAATAAGTAAACAACTAGCCACGCCGGTCTCCAGCAGATCACAATCTGTAGCAGATTCGGCACACGACCCCTGAACAAGACCTAAGACTAGGTTGAAACGTCGGGAAAAGAACAAGGAGGAGTATAGAAACGCAGCAATAATCCCGTAAGCATTTATATGAATTAGAAATATGATGCACTTGTCCTGGAAACAGCAATTCTGAAATAAACAAAGGTCTGAAGTTGATGCAGTTAAGTAAAATCAGTGCACAAAGTAGTGTGGAGAATTTAAAGTTAATAGTTACAGAAGAACATCGGTATCCTGGTGAAATAGATTTGAAAAATGTATGAAAGGCAAAAAGAAATCTTTGTTGCAGCACTAAGAAAAATTGTGAAGAAAGTTAGGAAACTGCTATCGCCAAGTGCTTGTGGGCAGCATTTAAAGCACGTGACTAGTACGGTTCTTAAACATACAAGGTCAATACCAAAAGTAGTAGGACTGATTTTATAAAAAAAATTGTTTTATTGAAGATATGTTTACAATTCCTTCATTCTCTTCAAAATAGCACCCTTGGGCAGCTAAACACTTAGAATTACGCTGCTGCGATTCACCGTACGCCTTCTGGAAGTCAGATTCGGGGACGCTGTTGAGAGCCCTCGTCGATGCTGCTTGAACGTCCTGAATCCAGTCTAACCGCTGTCCCTTCAGCTGCCTTTTCATCCACGTCCTCCCGTCCAACGAAGGCTCGCATGAGCAAATCAAAGATCAAGACAATGGTAATCGTGGTTTTGGCCGTTGTGGGTAATTCATTAGGAGTTCGTTCCCCCTGGGGAAAATGTCAATTCGAACTTTTAAGTGAAAGTGCTAACCCACCTGCAAGACCCAGTGAATCGCGTCCGACAAGTCATCTCCGACAACAGGACACTGCATCACGACAATACGCCGTGCCAAGGCGCGGTCGTCATGAGGCAAATGTTGGCCCGATTCGACATTGCCACGTTGTTGCACCCCGCCTACAGTCCTGATCTGGCTCCATCTGACACTTTTTTACGTACACGGATGAAAAGGCAGCTGAAGGAACAGCGGTTTGACTCGATTCAGGACGTCCAAGCAGTATCGACGAGGGCTCTCAACAGCGTCCACGAATCTGACTTCCAGAAGGCGTACGACCAATGGCAGCAGCGTAATTCTAAGTGTGTAGCTGCCCAAGGGTGCTATTTCGAAGAGAATGAAGGAATTGTAAACATAGCTTCAATAATTTTTTTTTTTTATAAAATCAGTCCTACTACTTTTGGTATTGACCTTGTAAAATATGATATTCAACTACCAAATTACTTAGATTCAAATAATGTAAATTATCACCATGGAGAAAAAATATTATTAGTATATCTTCTGAGCTGAAGCCGGAAGTTTGCTATATTGGATATTTAGGGAGATAGTAATGCTGAGCTTACCCGGGGTCGTCTAGCAGCGTCCTCAGCCCTGCGAGGACAGACTCCTTGGTGATGTCTGTGAACGGGAGATACACCGCCACGCCGCGCTCTACACACGACATGGCGTTGAGGGGCTGGTCACCGAACAGAGGCACCACCAGCAGCGGCACTCCGTTGTAAAGGGCCTCGATAGTTCCCATCAGCCCTGCGTGCGTGATGAAGGCTCGAGTCTTCGGATGACCTGGAAAATGATTAAACAACACAATTTTTAGTACGGCCTGAAAATGGTTAGGGCTAATGTGAGATAGGTTCGCTATTGGTAACTCTGCTTACTTAGAATTTCGTATTGCGGAAGCCATTTTCGCACCATTACATTGTGCGGTTTTCCCGGTAGATCATCGGACTCCCATTTCCAAATGACTCGCTGCGGCAGTTCAGCAAATGCGTCCAACAAGGCCTTCCTTTTATCACTGGAAAAAGTTTCTGCTCTAACAGTAGAGCCGAAGGTGAAAAAAATTACCCCGTGCTCTGCTTCGTTGATGAATGTCTCAATGTCCTGTAAAAATGTCAAGTCATAAGTACATGTATAGCAACAGATACAATAGGCAACGGAAATTTAAACTTTACCTCCTTAGGCTTTATGTTGCCATAAGATAGTAATTTTTCTGAGAACTCAGATTTTGCAGGCGTTTGGCTTTATTGAACTTTACCGCCTGATTGTGTTGTGAAAACACGATATTTTATCGGGTGTAAACCCATCTGTACTGATCCACTATCAACAGCTGTCCGCCTGTTAACCAGTACGTGTTTTTACAGCACCATCTGGCGGTACACCTGCCACAATTTCTTTACATAGTTAATTTTCAGTAACAAATTATTTGCATTTTCATAAACAGCTATTACGTATTTTTACTTCATTCGCACTATTTTTATATACTATTGCAGTAAATTAGAAACTTAAACACAATCTGAATAAGGAGACATGCCGCTCGAACAATTCTTCAACTAATACTCGATGAGGTTTCACTGCTGAACGAAATGTTACTGAACGTAAAATTTCTTGGCCTCCTACCAACTACTTAAAGTTAATAAATTTATTTACATTGTAATCAAATGTTGATTATATTCCAAATTAATCTGTAAATTGTATACCAATTATTAGTAATAACAAAATATAGGAACTTACTTCTTAGACTATTAGCCAGCACTGCCAAATAACTACAACAACAACCTCAACATCGGATGAAGACAAACTCAAAGAAGAGTCAACTTATTTGGTACACGGATAAGTAAAAAAAAAAACTGTTGTCAGTGATTAGGAACTGCCCTGCCGACAGAAGTGAAAACTTGAAACTATGAATATCATATGCGCAACACTTCATACTTGTGACTACAGATATACTAAACAATAATAATTCCGTGTGGATGTAATGAACTGGTGACAGGGTATCTACGGCTGCATATTCCGCCCCTGACTAGCCTTCTTAACCTATTAACCCCCTAGCCCTCAGTTACAAAGGACCTACAGTTTAACGTGAAACCCGAACCACGGAAGCGTTCTGGTGTACTTCAGATTACACAGCAAGCTGTGCCAGAAGTGAAGGTCAGGTTAATGGTCTATGAAAATCACCGCCGAGACAGGGATTCAAACCAGAGACCTTTCGTTTCCCAGTCAGACACCTTAACCACTGAGCCACCAGATCGCTGCGGATATACTGTCAACATTAGCATGTCGCTGGCGCTAACTCCTAAGATTTTACCCATCCATAAATTGCCTAACGCGCCTAATAGGTTTTCACTTCAAAAACTAAAAATCTAATTTAGTCCACAACCCGAAGGTTGGTCGAATCTTCCCGAAGGAGATACATCAAGTTGTTGGGTCAGAAGCAGGAAGGTCAGCCAATTCCTTTCCTCAGGGGCATATAATTTAGCGTGGAATCGGAACCACGGAACGTGTTGGCGTATCTCATATAATCAAATAGAACTCATAAAAATTCCTTCACACCACCGGATTTGAGACCGCGACCGGACTTTCGAAAGTTAGCGCCTTAATCGCTGAGCTACCAGACAGCCTTGTTTTGCAGTATACATGTGCTAAGTACCATCAAAATCGGATAAAAATTGTGGGTTTGTATGAAAACGTTGACAGAAATTAAGTGTGGGGGCGGGGGGGGGGAGGAAAAGAGGGTTTATGTTTTTTTATAAAAAAAATCAGACGTAAATAGTATTTTTCTATTTTTTTAAAGTATATGTTTGCAAAGTTCCATCAAAATCCGATAAAAACTATGTATTCCAAAAAGCTCTTCACACGCACACGCAAAACTTCATAGCATGTCGGAGACGCGAATTCATAGACTTATCCCCTAGCCTACAGTCCCCCCCCCCCCCCACCTATAGAAGTTTTTACTTAAAAAATCCCCCAATGCGCCCAAAGAAGTTAACTAAAATTCTAACTTATTCCACATCCCGAAGGTTGATTAAATCTTCTAGAAAGAAATGAACAATACCAAGCTATGGCAGGAAAGCCAATTCCTTTCCTCAGGGGACTACAGTTTAACGTGGAATCACAACCACGGCACGTCCAGGGGTAGTTCATATAATCCCGCTCATGTACTCAATTTCTGCTCGCCACGGGATTTGAACCCCGACCAGAGACTAAGCGCCTTAACCACTGAGCTACCAGGAGCTCCATCACAATTAAATTAAATCACACAAAACTGTGTGATGTGTAATGCCGATTTTAGGTCCTTTTTCAGACAGCCTGGTATTGTAAGACATACACGCTATCAAACATATAGTTGGCCTACAGATATGACTCATTTCTCAAGAGCTTTGTTGTGCAATGAGAAAAATAGACACAATGAAAATGTGAATAATTATAGGTAGACTGTAGGAGTACTATTTATTTTTTCGTGTCAGAGGCTTTGTATTAAATAGTTAATAATTAATTAATTAAGGATTTTAACTTTGCCGTAGCGGGAGTGAGGCACGCGGAAGATTTTATGATGGAATTTAAGCACACTGGTGCTGCAGCCATTATGGCAGGAAGGTAACACCTAAAAGTCATTCACCTCCTTCCCGCCATCCCTTTGGGCTCGGAGAGGAGAGTGCTACCGTGCCATACCCACGAAGGTACCTTGGTGGGAGGGGTATTGTTCAATATTGGGTGTTCGTACATATGACAGGGAGATTGACAACTGCAGCGGGGAGACCAGAAGTCAATGCCCCTCTCGGTGATATAAAAAGGTCCGATTTACAGTTACTCGAATGGTATATACAGCTCCTCGGGACCCTGTAGCGCCGTCAGTTTTGTTCCGTTTGAAAGTGATGGTCGATCGTTGATACTGCCAGCGCCTAGAAGTGCCTCTGCATGTAAGTCCGTATCTCTATGTTGCTGCACTCTCAAAACCATTTTTCAGGAGGTGCTCGTTTACTCTGTATATGCCGGATAAGCCTGTTTCTTTTTCCCGTTTAGATTCTTTTTATTAAGTATCTTTTTTTTAATATGGTTCGTTAACAGATAACTGAAATAAAACAGAAAAAATAGCAGGAAATTTGAAGAAGAGTACATAGAAACGATCTGGCGTACTACATACACAGGCCCTCCAATTGAGGATTAAACATCTATAAAAACGTCTATAACTAACAACAGTTATAAAAGCAGGTTATTATTATGATGTGAAGAAAACTAAATGTATTAAGATGACTTGTTAAACTGTTCCTGGGTGGGGACAACGTTCGGACGAAGTGGTGATATTTGGACTATTATTTGGTGGACTATTCATCTGAACTTGGATATTTGCATAGGTGTCACAGTTAACCAGTTGTCAATTTTTGTATTATAGTTTTACAATATGAATCAGGATTTGAATACTGTGGAGCGTCTATTCAACCAATGTATTTTCTTTGGTAAGTTTCCATGCCTTTTTAATAAGTTATTTCATAAACAGAATGCACTCAGTCTTTAGTAAGTAGTACGATGTATAGTAAGTTAACTAGAATCATTACCGGTGGGTGTAGATATGTTACAGAATATAGAAGGAAATCAAAACAAACTGATACTAATAACAGTCTAGTATATGAACATTTAGCATATGCTATTTAAAGTTTGAGTCATGTTTCTAAGATCATTTGCAAAGAACTTCCAAAAGGAAGTACTAATAACCTCTCGAAAAACTGCCGAACTTCTAGCAGTTGGTGATTAGTCTAAATGTTCCGAGTCTGGCAATACAAAAGAAAAATTTAGTAGTCCACCCGGGAAAAAAATATATATTCTGAGCAGTGTTAGTGAACTCGGAGGGTTAGCACAACTCTGTATTCACACCCCGTGGATAGAGGTATTCTTTTTGCAAGTAAGCAACAATAATTTCCTCCTTTCAGCAGACGGAAATCATGCTAAACAATGTTGATGAAATCATTATTTTCTAATTCTATTTGGGTCATTTGTTATATTCACAGGCTTGGAAGTGTTGTAATAGGACAGATTTTCGTTTGTCATTGACGCAACTTAATCTATCTTGTTTTGAGATGGGATAATATGGGATAATCGAGATTTCTATTTTAAGTAATCACGGAATTAAAGTTATGGGCTTTTTTATATCTTAGCAATATCTTGCAGTATGTCTTTGGTGAATATCGCTATTCAAACAAAAGTTATTTAAATAAATTGTTTACTTTTTTGATATATCTAATGTCGAACGTACAAAGCGAAAAAATTTACCAGCTAAATTCTGTTTCATTTGCAGACGTTTATCTCAGAAGAGTTTCAGGGTTAGAAAATCTCCAGGGCGCTGACCACGGAAAGATTCGAGAGACGATAACAAAGCTTGGACGTAGAGGTGGCAACTGAGAGGAGAAACTAGTAGGGACAGAGGGAGATGCAGAGGTTTTGAGTTCCAGTGAATTGGAATGGTGATATAAGATTCGGGTATGCATTTAAAACATATTTTTTGCGTAACTGTCCTTAGTATTTGCTGGTCTTCCGAAATTCCAAAGTAATAATAACCTCGCTAATAGCAAAATTCAGGTACGTGTCGAAGAAGGCGGAGTAACACTTGGAATCCACTTACCATTAAAGATAGATCAAAGCACAGAAAAAGCAAGGAAAGAGATCATCCTGAGGAGCAGACCTTACTGGCAAAAGACGTGAAAGATCCGAACGAGTATATGAGAACTATGAAATAAGTTAGATGCCAGGTTGGGGGCATGCATACACTGATCAGTGAAAACATTATGACCACTTGCTGACTAGTGTGTTGGTCCATCATTGGAGCGACTAGGTGGTGGAGGTTCACCACTCATCACAGATCGTGGAGGTTGGAGGCTTGCCCTTTCTGTAAAGCGGGATAGGCGGCTATCTGTAGCAGATCTTACAGCAGAGTACAATGCTCATGAAGGTGCTACTCTGCTGTCAGATCTGCCACAGATCGCCGTCTATCCCGCCTTACAGAGCGGACGAGCCTCCGACCTCCACGTTCTGTGATGAGGTATGGATGTCCACCACCTTGTCGCTCAGTCGTGGTTTCACCGCCCTTCAACCACTCTGCATAAATGCCCATTACAGTAGCACGCGAAAAGGCAACAAGCCTCGCCGTTTCCGAGATGCTCGTTCCAAGGTACCACGCACACAAACCACCGGTGCGTAATTTAAGGGAATTACGAGACCTGTACGTAGACATCTCCGGAAACCTAACAAGGACTTTTCGAAACCATGCCACGCAGAATCTCTGCTGTATTGCGCTGCCAAGATGGAACAACACTCTAACAAGCAGGTGGTCATATTATTTTGGCTGATCAGTGTAAAAAAGGCTCTATCTTGTATGAGACAAGATTTCGTATTTGACTAATTCTCGCGCGGTTTTCACTGTTCAGTGATAACAATTACGAAGCAAATTTGTGCATATACGTAATAACAGTTCTATGAAAAATATATATTATAATACGGATTCATATCAATATAATCACTATGGATTATTTTTTTTTAACTTGAAGTCACCAAGGAAATCATGCTATTTAATAATAATTCATATCTTAATTTGTTTTACAGTTAACCTTTCCACGGAATCATCGATGTAAGTGCTGTGCTCTGACAGCACCCGCGTGGTAACTTACCTGCGGAAGCTTTTTGGCTGGCTGCAGATGAATACCTCCCACGTCGACCACTGCAGGCACGAGTGGTCTCGGAAGATTCAACACGGGATTGGTATTTATGAAAAACATGCTGGTGTTTTTAGCAATTTCATAAAGTGGAGGTAGGGATTCACCAAAGTACTTCTTAGTAATCTCATACACAGGTTTGTCAATGTATGTGTAAAAAAACCATTTGGAGTATAGCTGAGCCACCGTATTCCTAACACGCTCAAAGAAGTTCATGTGATGACCGCTTAGCACCAGCTGAATAGGTAGGTACGAAGGGTTGTCTGGTAGTCCAAAACGATCTGGTGTCCAAGGCATTAGCGTAGATGAGCACAACGCTATGTTTGGAATTTTAAATTTGTGTACGAATGGAAGCATACAGTCACTAGTAAATGCTTCAGTAAATATTAAATCGTATTTCTCATTAGACTGAATAAGTTGTTGCACGGCAGGGAATGCTAGAATATGGTCACAGCTACTAACTGAAATCTGTTCGAGGAGATTAAGTGTCATAAGAACGGTGCCGCTGCCAAACGAATCTTCGAGACTGAAAGCGTTAACGACGGTTGGCACGGATCCCACCAGACTGACGTCTGTGAGGTTAGGAACGGGTGTTTTCTGTGGGAAATGACTGTACACAGTGACGTCGTGGCCCCTGGAGGCCAGAGTCTTCATGACCTGCTCGAACATGATGTAGTGGCTCTTCCCTGGGTACGGGAACAGCCCGAGGATCCGCGCAGCCTCTCCTTGACGCCCCAACACAGCTACCAGCAGTAGCAGACACGCCAGCCTCATCTGCAAACGAAAGCGAGTCTCAGCACACACGTTCCTCAACGTCAGCAGTGATTTAGGGAAACCACCCAGAATTCTGGTTGGCGAAAAGGAGTGGTGTAGTAAGATTTTTTTTTTGTTATGACTTTGACAACTACATTGGGTTTGAGAAATGTACGCTCTACTTAATCTGAGGTTTTTTGAAAGAACGACTTGATCCTGGTACCGCTCCTAATTCTTAACTCAGTCAGATAGACATCAGACTGGACGATTTGGGAGCGAGTCATTCAGGAGTCAGATGACTCCCTATCAGACGTCCCAGTGTCGGCTGTTATGGCAGACGCCAGATAATAGCTTGAAGGAACAACGTCGGAACAGATTTTCATTTCCGTTCTAGATGACCAATCTTTCTTAAGAGCTGCATTCAACTCCAGGATTATTTTCGCTGCGTGACACTGCAATCATAAGCGAAGGATAGAAGGATGTCATGATGATTCTAAAGTGAAAAAAGTACTTGGAGAAAAAATTTAAAAATTCGGAAGCTAGCAGTTTGGAATCAACAAATTAACTTGCAGAAACAGAATCGACTTCGGAAATGTAACAACTTGTTTCACAATAACTATAAGGAATATTAATAGTGCTTCGACGAAAAAGAAATGCGGTTCCACTGCATCAAACGTTTGATGGAAACTATTAGAGGAGAAGGAAATTTTGGCCCTTGTGATTTTCTTGGTCATTCAATATGAATAATTTTGATGTCACTTGCTTCTATAAATAATTATGAAGGTGATATAAAGGTTAAAAACGTCTATAACCAGTTTTAATTTTCAAAAATCAAAGGATTAAAATAAAATGTAAAATGACTTTTTTTCAAGAGGTAGTCCAAATACGGGCTACTTGTATAAAAAGTGAAATTTATTACTTAATAAATTAAAGAACAACAAATTTTGTTCAAAAACTTTATTAAATTGACATTTTAGAATCTCCTGACGCCCTTTTTTCCTTTTTTTCTTTCAGAAGTTACAGACATATTTCATTTTCGATTCCAGCACATTCAGTCTCTACCCAACCTTCATACTTGAAGAACTGAATCCATACTTCGAATCTGACATCATTTGAAAAGAGTCCATCACCGAAATTGCATTCTGCATTGTCGTCTCCACGTTAACCCCCAAGAGAAATCGTCATTGTGGACCTCGTCAATGTCGTCATCAGTAGGAAGGACCCTATGGTCTTCTTCTGAGTCCAACTCTTCGCTGAGCTTACTTAATGGGTCTTTTGGTTTGGCAATCTTGAATTACTTTTCTTTGCTGAGGCAACTGATTACACTTTCACAATCGTCTGACAATTGTTCAAGGCTGTATGCTTCACACTTTTCTTCAATCATTCGCTGTAAGGAGATCCAGTTATGACGCAAATTTTGGCGCACACTTGCGTCCACAATTTCCTTTTCTTTGCAATGGTGGGGACTGAAGGTATATCAAATGGATTAATCCTTTTGGACTTTGAAGTTTGAGCTGTTGGTCGTTGATCCAGAGTGCTGAAATCTTCGCGTTTTCAAGTCAAGAGCTAGCTTATTATTGGACCACCAATGGTAGCCGGTTTTGGACCATGCGGTACTTCAAGTTGATGGTCTCGGCAGTCATTACAAAACAAACAAATCGAACAGGATAGGTGTCCTGCATGAAGCTCAGTTCATGTACTTTGAGATAAGGTGGAAGCCATTTAATTTACTGAGTAAGTAAGAATGAGATAAATTAATGTTGACATGCCTTGAAAAGTTTTGAGTTTTTCAAAAGCAAGTTTTCCGACAAAATAAAATTTGCGCCAACGCACATGTGTCACAGACAAAGTTCATTTTCTCACTACTCTTCTCCTACCACCTGATGTTCCTTTTGGTGCCATTCTCGTACCTGAGCACAACTCACTTCCGCCACTTTTAGCAAGTAGCCCGTAGTTAGACCCTAGCCTGTCTTTGGACCTTCTGCTCTATATTTCTATCACCACAGTATTTATCACCTATACTTTCACGATTTCAGATTTTCTCTACGATTGTGAAATGAACTTCAGTAGTGGAAGTGTGTTATCAAAATAGAAGCAATATTTTTATTTGATAGCAAAAATATTTATATTTTTTGAAACCCATAAGTCTGACAGACAGTGCAAAGTATCCGACATATTTAGAACTACGATTTGGCGCTCCATTGTAACAATTAAAGCGCGTGTCTCTAAGAGTGTCTCTAGAGTATGGCTTACACGATTTGCTGTTGCTGAACTTCCTTTTACGTCTCACAGTAAACAGTTTTAATGACGTATTTTAACGTAAAAACATTGACCGCTAATGATTTCAACTCTTAGGACTATATAAAAAAATGTTTATGGCTTGCTTTAACATACAAGATAAACGAAATTTTTTTTGAGTAAGCTTGTAGAGAGGTCGGTCTATACGAGCACAGCATACCACAAATGTACGGTAAAATACTAGCCACTGCTGCAGTACGACCTTTATGGAACCTATGGTTTTCCGCGACAGCGCAATCGAACCATACTATGTGGCGTGCGAGTTGAATGCTCGTCAGCGTATGTATTTGTCGACTGCAAGTTATTAATATGTCATGAGTGTCTTCTGCTTTATATACTCTTCGTTAAATATTGTAAGCACTACATTCATTTGACTCACATTGTAGCCAGATTTATTCCGACCCCCCTCCCCTTTTATTTGCTTTCTTTAGAAATGGAGTGGGGGGGGGGGAGGCAAAACCAGTATTAATGAAATCGGCAATGAACTTTTAAAGGAACAATGCCGGCTTACGCTGGAAAGATTTCGAGCTCTATGTTGCTCTGGCCCAAAGATTCAAGAACTGAATCTGTTATGACCAACTTAAAAACGAAAAATTGATACGATTTTTGTTCGTTTTAACTGATTCATAACATTTAGAGCACACTTATTGTTATTTCATTTCAGAGGTTATTATTTTTGAGTATGGAAAAAAGTAAATGATGCTGTGACAATATCGCAGAGATGTTCCCAGAGAACTTTTTGAACTGGTTGTCGCTTACAGCAGAAATTCTCAGAGAAGCTGATAGCATGTTGAAATTCAGAAGTGGTGGCCATCATTGCATAATATAAGAAGGTTTGACGGCAGAATCGTATGGAAACAAAGTTCTCAAATTCGAAAAGAATTTCTCTTCCCGTGTAAGAGTTTTCCGTAGGATTGTGATGAAAAATGGAAGTTGGTGACAGGAGGTTATTGTAGTTTAACAAAAAACAATATATCTTTAAAAATTAAAAAAGAGTGCTGTTGCGTTAATTACTTACATAAATGAAATCAAATGGAGTAAAAGTCATTGTATATATAACTAGCCAACTTATGAAATCGAAGAAAATAATCCAGTGGACTATGAAGGCGATGTGGGCTACAAGAAGACAACTTCGGCCACTTACGTCCGGTTTACAGCTTTCTTAATAAGACAACAAGATCAAATATTCCAATCCCTATTAAATTTTATGCATTGATCACCATTCTAACAAAAATCTTAGGTCAACATATGTTTTTATGATTCTTTTGTACAGTACATTTTCACTAATACGAATCGTCTGTTTTACTGTAAATCAACAAAGTGAAGCCCGAAGAGCCAAAAATATAGAAATAAACTCCTAAATTAAAGTTTTTGTATCACATAACTTTTATTCATTCTTGAGCAATTTCAGTTTAGTTACTTAAGTATTTTTCGAAATTACAGGTTCAACTGAGTACTTCGCAATAGTAATTTATGTTTGGTTCAGTCTTATTAGGTTGATGGCCAGAAGCGTCTTTGTTTTTTATTTTAAAATCCTGGTGACACCCATTTGATTAAAGACGATTTACACTAAAAGGGAAGTATTTGAGTATTGCAACCCGTCTGCGAACTGGGAAGCATGACACAAACTAGGCGCCACACTGGCACAGGCGATTACGAAAAACCGCAGGACAGCTGGGTTGCGTGTTGGGGACGATACTTTCCATGTCATGACAATGTTTCATGGTTACTGACGCTATCAGTAGAATCCCGTCGTATGAGCGACACTGGTTGGGAGTATCCTTGAGTGGAGCATGATGTAACGGACGGGGATCCTCTTATCTCTGTCGTATCGCTCTTATCTGCTGCTCACATGCAGTGTTCGTGAATACCATTCCAGATTTGTTTATTATAGCAGCATGAAGATCGCGGTGAGCACTATCACAGTAATCAGCCTACGAGATAATAATATAGAGGTTATAGTAAAAAAAGGGATTCGACAAAATCTTCTAAACGTCTAAAAGTTTACATAAAAATCAAGTATTGGATCGAAAACGAATAGACGTGAGAGCGGGAAGTAATCAGTTAATTGAGCTGAAGGACAACGGCGTCATTAAACACGTGTATTGTTTCATTTTTACATACATGAACCCATGTAAATACAAACAAAGATTTTTGCAAAATATCCCATCTTTAATTTATTATTTGCTAGTGACAAAGCTATATTTACTTAGACATGGGATGATTTACAAAGCTCAGTTCACGAACTACACTTAGCAGCGAAATCTTATAGCCTGTGATGTTTACCGACACAGAGTGGGTAGCTGCGTCTCGTCTCCGCTAGCAGAGGCGGCCCTGTTCCCATGGCGTGTTGTCGAGTATTCGTCCCGTCCCGATACCTGAAGATATTTTACGAGTGGTGAATTACACGAGACCATTGTTCCGTAACACATTAATGAATAGAAATAATCAAGGTAAGTTAGTGTAACCATAGGAGGACTACATACTGACGACATGGCAAGCGTATCCACGCGGGACTGTTGCTATAAATCACACTCAATCTGCAAACCTAAAAAATTTAAATTTTCCAATTCACATTACTATCCAATTTCCTACTGTTGGAAGTGCTTGATGGGATTAGTTTATCGTAATTTGACAATAATACGTTTTCAATAATAAATTAATAACTGTTTAAATGAAACTGACATTATGTGGTCCTAATGCAGAACTTTTAAAATCACCTTATTCACTCTCACCTCTTCAGAAAGTTTTGAGATGCAGGAACCGAGCGTGGTGGTGTAACGGCTAGCTTTCTGGCCTCGCATTCGGGAGGACGGCGGTTCGAATCCCCGTCCGGGCATCCAGATTTGGGTTTTCCATGGTTTCCCAAATCACTCCAGGTAAATGCCGGGATGCTTCCTTCAAAAGGCCATGGCCGAATTCCTTCCCATTCCGTGCCCCCCCCCCTCCCATCCTTTTCCGTCTCTAAAGACCTTGGTGTTAGAGAGATGTTAAGCAAATAAAAAAAAATTTGTGATGCAGGCAATCTTCTGAATATAATCAAATGGCTCCCTCATTACTTGAGTCATGGGATGAATAAATCCTGTTCTTAGTTATACCTTAATCATTGAATTTGTCTGCATAATAGAGGTGATGGAAAATATGTACTGACAACTTGACAGGACCGAAAATTGTGGGATGAATATTTCGTAGTTCTTGTATCTGTGTTACAAACAAATGATATATATTTCACTGTAGAAATAAGATGCATTTATGAATCTCATTTCATTCGTGTCAGAAAGTTACCGCGGTTTCCGGAGAATGTCTGAACCGACATCACAGCACGATAGTAGGATTCGAGCCTGACGGCAGTTCTTAAACAGGGAGGCTGACAGCCCAGATTTTGTAGTCATAATACTCCAGGAACGGAAAGAATGCTGCTCTTTCTCTGGCTTGGAAGAAACTCGAGCATACTGACGGGCGAAAGT
The DNA here is from genome assembly GCA_031002005.1 of Vandiemenella viatica. Lineage (NCBI taxonomy): Eukaryota > Metazoa > Arthropoda > Insecta > Orthoptera > Morabidae > Vandiemenella > Vandiemenella viatica. Next base: position 184,366,420 of record JARYHS010011408.1, read on the forward strand.
GTTGTGTGTCGCTTCCTTCGAATTTTGACGCTCCATAGGGTGAAGTGAAACACGTGATTGTTTTCTTTCTGGATGTGTTTTAAATCTTTATAACAGCAGGCCGGTGTTAGCAGAAGGCAGCCGACCAGGCTCTAACAACACGAATCTGGATTCAGTACTTTATCGCGCTAATGTCCATCCAGATATCGTATCTTAGCAAACACAAATATTTCGTAACTACTGCCGTCCGTGAGCTTTGTCTTAGTCAACGAACCGAACTAACAAAAAACCATGAGTAAACGTTGAAGATTTTAGTTTTTCTTTGCTAAAAGTTAATAATCTACTCATTTTGCATAAATGCCTTATTGACGAATGGTTTCTGCAGCACATTATATCCATACCAATCACCAAATAAAAAAATATCAGAGTAAATAGAATATTCAAAGGCTTATTTAATAAAGTCATAACTGTACTGTTGTGAAAATTACAATAGGGAGGTGAGAAGGTTAAATGGGATAGTGAGATGGGAATAAAACAGAGTTAAGAGACAGGAAGGCAGTAGCGAATACTTAAAATAACCAAGCAAGCAATTAATAAGACAAAAAGAGAAACAAAGGATGGGTTTATGAAGAATATTATTGGCGCAGGGGGACCACTGAAAATTGCATCTAGAAATTTCTATCACTATGTTAGAAAACTGAGGTGAAGGGAAGGTATTTAGACGATTATACATAAGAACGGAGTTGAAGTCACTGAGGATTTTAAAATGGCAAAGATATGAATGACCGGTTTAGCGAGGCCATTGGGGACTATAATTCTGTGATGGGAAGGAATAAATCAGAGCAGAGTCTCCATAAAAGTATAAAGGATGAAAATACAAAATTTGATATAGATTTTAAGGAAATTATGAAAGAACTCAGAAAGCTAAAAGAAGAATTAAAAAAAAAAAACGAGTCAGTAGTCTTGCTGCTTACCAGAGGATTGGGAAGAGCGATAATAGTACCGGTTGAAAATTACAGGTCAATTAGTTTGACATCAGTGATAGGCAAAATGATGGAGAGATTTATACTCAACCATATCAGAAACGTCTGTGAGGAAAGAAACTGGTTCGCAGATCAACAACATTGCTTTAAACAAGAAGGATATTCATGAGAATCTCAGATGGTGGGCTCTATGCAAGATATTTCAGATGAATAGGACAGGGGAGGCCAAGTTGATAGTATTATTTTGACAGAGTGAGCCATGGAATGGTTTTAAATAAGCTGAAATCTATTGGATTGGATTATACTTTTGTTACTTCGTTTGTAAGTTTTTCGTGAAAATGTATTCTTTAGAGAAAATTAAATTCACTGTTTTTCTCTATAAGTGATATAAATAATAAAAAGAAACAATGTCTAAGAAGGCTTGGAGTTTGAGGCGCGTTGACTGTGTTTGAATGCTGATGAAGTAGTATTTTTTTTATTTATTTATTTACCTGTACATTCAAATGGTTCGTTCTCTAGGATCTACAACGAACCGTTATTCCTTAATACTGTAATAAAATTTATTCTAAACATAATTTTGTAAAACAAACACTAATCCTATACACTACGAAAATGGTACAAATAATTAACTACTATTACTACACATCGTAAACTATCAACCTGTTAGTAAAAACTGTTACCCACTGATTTTACTAATGTGGTTTAGACGGGCTTAGTTTTTAACCTCATCAAAATAATCCTGTCACTAAACTGTTCATAATAAACCCGTTTCCCTACTTTCTTGTTCATTACAAATCCTACACCAGTGACTCCATTGACAGCTTGTGTGCTAATTATCCTGTGTTCCCCAGACCATAAATCCTGTGCATCCTTCCATTTAATCTCACTAATCCCGACAACATCTAACTTAAGTTGTTCCATCTCCCTTTATAAGTTTTCTAACCTACCTGCCCTATTCAGACTTCTAACATTCCACGCTCCGACTCTTAGAATGTTTCTATCCATTCTGATGACTCCTCCCTGAGCAGTCCCCACCCGAAGATCCGACTGGGGGACTATTTTACCTCCGGAATATTTTACCCAGGAAGAAGCCATCATGATATATGTAATTTGAGAAAATTACATGTCCTCGGGATACCCTTTGGGTCTTTAATGCAGTGGTTTCCCGTTGCCTTCTGCATCCCCATGCCGTTGATCATTTCTGATTCATCCGCTTTTAGGGGCCGTTTCCAACCCCAAAGGCAAGAGGGTGCACCCACCCACTGATACTAAATAACTAAACATCTTAAGTTTTCAAAAGTTCGTTTAAGTAGTAGGCCACGCTGATCTGTCCCTCGAGGCCAGAAACAGCAACTACAGACATTATCAGAACGAGGTGATTAAGCCATAAAATTATGTTGCTATCATAGGAAATTCTCCATAAAATGGTAGTAAGTCTACTATAAATCCTTTATTTGTTTGGAATCAAAGAATATGAATACTCTTGAATGGCTGGTAGTTAGTTCTGATTTTTAAATTCATCGGAAATTAGTGTAATGTATACATGGATACAAAGATGTTATAATCGACACGAAATTCCTACAGCGCCTAATGCAGTTCCTCGTAATGGGTGGAGATTGAAGAATCCCGTGACAACACTCGCAGGGGCGCCGATCCGGAAGAGGACCGCAACTTTGAATCTCGTATCATGATTCTTTGAATTTTGTATCCTGTATTTTGTAAAAATAATAACCAAAAAAATTGCGTTCTTTCGTGAAATACTCTGCTTTGGAATGAAGGTGACCACTACCAAATCTGCTCATTTTATTTGCGTTACAAAAATCTGATCTTAAATAGCTGTATGTGATGGAGATTATGTTAAACCAAAAAGTATTGTAATATATCCATAAATTCAGGTATAAACGCAGAAAATTGTTTCAAAACATTGAAGCATTATTGCCAAATACGTATTTTCACTAACAGTATTATTAAAGTCATGCAAAAAAGATTTGATTTACACAGACAAAGCAAAACCTCCGTTCATGCCATTGCTGTTACTGTAATTCAAGTCTTTAACTTTTGAAGCGAAATAATTGCATTTAATTAAAGAAAACCCCTGGAGAGAAAGGCTCTAACTTGCAAGTTTTAGAATACAAACATACCCGGAAAATTACTGATGTCTAATTACGTAGAACGAAAAAAAATTCGCAACTGTTTTTGATTTTCGTCACTCTCAGAAAATACTGTTTTCAGCAGACAACGAAAGTACACAGAATAGTCAGAAAAATTCATACGTCTTCAAAATGGATACGTACGAGAAATACTGACATGTAAAATTTGAGCTTTTGACACATTGTGTAGAATGAAGAGCGCTTTAATATAAACACCACATTTCACTGCCAATAATTATTTAATTAAACCATAAAATGTAATGATAAATAGTTTTTTGCTTTGCTTATGGCTTTGCACTTCGTCGACGTTGAGAAAGTTAGAAGAAGGAAAGTGAAGAAGCAGTAAGGAATTCGGTCATGGCATTTTGAACGAGCAGCATTTGCTTGGAGTGATTTAGGGAAACCATGGAGAATCGAAATCTGGAGAACTGGACGGGTGTTAGAACCCACGCCGTCCCGAATACGAGGCCAGAGCGATACCACTCACAGCACAGTGGTTAACTAAACACAAAGCTCAGCAGGAGTTACACACAAAATGTTTCTCTCTGCGCTGGTTCTCCACACTGAGCCAAATATACTCTGATGGGGCAAAACCTGCGTAATAGCGTGTTGGTCTACTTTTGGAACACAATAGAGCGGAGATTCTGCGTGGCATGGATTCGGCAAACCCTTCGCAGGTTTTCAGAGGTATCTGCCACCAGATGTCTACACAGAGGTCAAACAATTCCCTTAAATTGCGAACCCGTGGTTTGTAGGAACAGACTGGAGCCCGAAAGTGTCCGAGATGTATTCCATGGTGTTGAGATAAGGCGAATTTGATGGACAAGACATCAGCTCGAGTTCACCACTATGCTCCTTGAACCACAGTAGGACGATTCTAGCCTTGTGACACGGAAAGTTATCCTACTGGAAGAAGGCATCGCCGTTGTCAAAGCCTGAAGTGATGCAAGTAGTTCACAATAATTTTCATGTAGTCCACAGCCTTCAATCACTATTATAGATCCCGTGGAAGCCCCGGTGAATGTTCCCCAGCGTATAACACTGCACCTTTGGGTCTGCGTCCATGGCGCGGTGCATTTTTCGGGTTCGCCTCACGACACGATCACCGCCCTGGTATCAAGACCGGGTGACACGTTTCTATTGATCCACGGTCGAATCTCGATGAACTTGTGCCCGCTGCAATCATAACTGACGATGTCGTTATGTCAACATGGGAACACGTATGGACCGTCTGCTGTGGAGCTCAATATTCGACAACGTGCGCTGAGCGGTGTATTCCGGAACACTAGTGCCTCCACGAGCATTGTCAGACTTGACATCCCACTTTATAGAGGTAGCAAGTCTCCGGCCTCCGCGTTCTGCGAAGAGGCGTGCACTCTCCATATGTGCTCACTGCAGTACCAAGCGATAGCCGAACAGAGACGTCCAAGCGCCGGGCCGTAACTACCTGCCTTTTGTCAAATTCACTTGCATTAGTGGACTTACCACACGCATCGTCGCTAGAGTGACTCCCCGTGCGTCTCTGGGTTTCCTTACCACACGGCAACCTCATCAGACAGCATTAAACCCCGCGGTGGACAGTGGTCTCAATGTTTTGACTCATCCGTGTAGTGTAACGAACGTGCGGTGATTCGCCAGAGTCAAGTTGGATTCGCCTCTGATCAACCACTCCCCGATCAGTTTCACCGAAGAGATGTGATTATAGGATCAGAGAAATTACGTTCTGCCCTCACTTAGTGCTAGTAATGAGCAGGAATCAGTGATACGAGTCAAACATGTAGTTGAAAGAATGGAGTAACTTTAATAACTTCAATAAAAATAAGCATATAGAAATACACTGGATAAAACTGAAAAATACTGAATAAAATAGCTCTCATGAATGAAAATTCTTACTAATAAAATCTTGTCACTCGGGACACTCTTTCTAAGCCAGCAGAAGGGTATAAATGCATCAGCCTTTACCTAATAAATTCTTCATGCCATCTGGTGGCGTGATTCATCCTGAGACTCGGCGAAGAGACTGCCCGGGGGACTGCTTCAGACTGAGCTCTCGCGCGTAGAAGCGTGGTGGGGGAAGTAATGTGACATTAGTTCCACTCGCTTAGAACATCTTACTAAGGGCTTTCTGGGCTACAGTGGTAGGGGACCGCTTCCCACGGGAAGTGACTTTGCCCAACCTTGAGCTCTGCGGCGTTGGGTGGAATTAAATCACATGGCTGCAGGTTGAGAAAAATTATCCCGAGTAAAAATTACAATATTATATAGTTAAAATCCCTCAATATACTACAGTAGCTTTCGCAAAGTCAGTTGAATTTGGAGTGGTGATTAATGACATCGAATTATTAAGTAAATTGCTTTATCCACCGCTTCTCTCTTTTCTGCCTCGCTGAAGTCGGGGTGATCAGGGTGGAGAGGACTGAGAAGGAGCAGGAAGGTATTCGGCCATGGCCTTTTGAAGGGACCATCCTGGAGTGATTTACGGAGAACATGGAAATCCGAAATCTGGATTGCTGGACAGGGATTTGGACCCACGTCAACCCGAATCGATTTCTTGTTTTCTAAAATACCTTCCATGGTAGACAGGGACTTAGTAGAGCTGATGCTGGACAGAGTGATGAATGGCTTCCTGCAATTAGTACCTGCAGGCTAATGGCGCTAAAGGGAGCGTAAACAGCTGGAGTAGAAATAAAAATAGGAACGACCATGGCAGATCAGCACATTGAAAAATAACAGAATATCTTTTTCATTCACAATTAAAATTTACGGTACAAGTTACGTAAAGAGACAGCCACAGGATCCATTAGTTCTTAACATGCGAGCGATGCTGAGCGATGGTGAATTTGTTAGAAATAGCCACGAACACTTTCCAACGAGAACTAGGATGTGACAGGCAAAGATGAACCGAATAATCTGTTGTGCCCTAATATTTACTATTCGACATCACCTTCACAGTAAAATTGTAATACTAATAGATTATCAGAGGCAGTACCAACAACTGCTAGCGGCCCGATTAAGTTTCTTGGCACGCTTAGAGGTAATCTATCTTGTACGATAGTAGAAAACAAATTCGTTGAAACGAATATCAAAAGAGATTCTAATCCTTAAATGAATCTTTAAAAATCAATTAAAAAACAGCAGCTTACCGATATGAGCTCCGACTATTGTGTTGTTTTAGCTCACTCCCAGCTGCAGTCGATTCATACTTGGCTCAACGTTGCTTCCAGTGTGTACAAAAAATATGACTAATAATTACAACTAGTGATCGGCCAGCGATCGAAATTCGACCGTAATTCATTAAGTTGTTTAGTTTCTTTCATGAAAGAGTAATAATCTAGTAATTCTCTGCATTACCTATAAAATTAAAACGATACACTCCACGCGTGACTGTATGCTAAATTTTAGCTTCTAATCTAACCATAACAAATAATGAAATGTATTTATCGATGGTTCATTTGAATTCAAAATATTCATTTTGACTTAAGGCCGGAAAACTGCTTTAGTTTTATGAAACATGCGCATTTAAATGTATCTATCGAAATAATTTCGTCATTTAGTGTGCTCGCTATTTAAATTTGGTCTATTATCATTTTGAATTTCACGCAAATAAGTATTCCTTATTTCTTGTCTCTCTCTCTCTCTAATTAAATTACTGAAATTAAAAAATCAAAAGACACTTAACCAAAGTTTAACATTTTAAATAATCAAATGACCATATAGTATCTGGCAGAATCGCTACATTCCTTTTCATAGTATTCCTTTCATAACTTCAATCATTAATCTCTACTTTATCCGAGTCTTTCATTTTACCAAAGACCACAGAGTGTCTCAATGCGGGGAATTAACGTATGAACGTTGGCTTCGATCCTATTTCACGCGCACACCCACGTTCGCAAATTAATTTTTTTATTTTAATAATCTATTTGTAACATGTATTAACTATACTTATTATATTTTTGGGTCGGGTGGGACATTCTCCACCAGTGAAAAACTGTTACTGACCTGTTGAAATTTGGATTAACTGTTTCCTTATAGTGTCCTCTTCACGTTTAGCACTCTCCTTTTCCGGAAAAGTCGCCACGAATTAAATTAAAAATGCTGAAATATGGGATGCTCCGCAATCGCACTGTAAAAATGACACAAAAATTATCGGTACAGGGATCATATCAACCTAAACAGGTTCGTTTTGTCATAATGATCATGGTTAGGTTGACATTCGGCCTGGACAAAGAGTAAAAAGTTTACGGGAAATTCGTTCTGCGCAGCCCATGTCGCAAACCAGAGACAAACTGCGCATTTGTTTACAACTGAAGCAATCGATTATGTCTGACTGCTTATATAGATTCCAAGGTTTGTAAAATATATTATTATATATAATTTTAGTTTCTGTGTTTCTTTAAGTTCCACCGTTCGCCCAATATTCTGGCCGCTAGTGGCGCTATCTACCAGCCCTCGAAATGTTGCTTCTATATAAGTTCAGAGATTAATTTCGAATGCTTTGTTTCACCAAAGAAGACAAAGTAAGGCCGCTAGCTGCGCCATCTACCAGCCATCTGAGCGAACTACGTAGGCGAGCGAGCGTTTTATTTTACTTAATTTAATGTATTTGTAACGCATATTATATATAGATTTTAGCTTCCTTCACTTCTTCTCCATATAATCTTTAACTATGCCAAATCTCACACTTCTCTGTGCGCGCAATATTCTTAAAAATGTAACATAAGTTTTCGCTTAGCGTATTAATATATAGATTTTAGCTTCCTTCAATTCTTCTCCATATACTCTTTAACTATGCCAAATCTCACACTTCTCCGTGCGCGCAATATTCTTAAAAATGTAACATAAGTTTTCGCTTAGCGTATTAATATATAGATTAAAAACGAAGTTGCATTACATCTCTCAGTAAACCGTGACACAAAAGTCAGCATTCAACTTTTAGGATAGTGATTATGTTTAATCTATCTGACATCTTATTATTATTTAAATAGGGGTTCGGTGTTCCGAGCATCTGAGGGTAATTACTAATCTTTTTTGGGTTACATCAATTACAGTTCGGCGTTCTAGACTCAACGCCACCAGATCGCTTCAACTTGTACCAGTTTTACCACCTGAAATATAAAGCAAATTGTAACTACAGTAACTCGTGAACATTTAAGATGATGAGTTGCATGGCAACTTCTCAATATGAGATTTGAAGTTTCATATAAGTCTGAAGATGCGATGAATTTGATATTATTTTGACACTTTGTAGAAATAAATGCTATTCAATCGGAGAAATTCAGTAGCTCTTATTCCTAATTGACATAGATCCCGTGTTGGCATGTACCTTCTCGTCTCTCGTACTGAACTGCATTCAGAAAGCGATAATCCAGTTTAGTCGAAAAGCGATAGATTTTCGCTCTGTTACCTAAACCTTTTTTTAAATTTTTTTTATTACTTATGGCTTTACGCCTCGTTGACGTCGAGGTCAGTAGAGGTGGGATAGGACTGGAGACAAGGAACGGTAAGGAATTCGGCCACGACCAATAGAAGTGAACATAGTGGCGTTATTATGCAATGATTTCCGTCCACACGCATCTGTTCCCGTGTCGTCACTGCCGATTGTTTTACTGTTGCTGTGTCTTAAAGTGTGAAATATTTGACAAAGTCAATTACGCAAATAGTTACAAATTTAGATTTTCCTCACGCACAATGGTGATGTTCAAAAAAGTATTTTACTCAACTTGAAACGTGATTTATTGTGAGGTGTGAGATTATGTATCGTGTTGAGATGCGCTCGCTGGAGACTTACCGTGGTGAGCGCGTCTCCGTCTGCACGCACACTGAGCAACCAGCTTCCACTGTCTCGAGTTATCGCCGACAGTGGCGCCGCCACCCAGCGCGGGCGTCCACTTCACTCAAGTCCGGGCTATGCATGCTGACTGCCAATCTGTTTGTATGGACCCTTTAGCGTCTAGAGCAGAAATCTGGTGCCATAACCCCGCTCTAGATGATTACGACCAGCCGGGTCTCGTCGTACGCAGAGATTTAATTCGCACAGCCAGACTGACGGTTAGAGCATCTCAACTGGGTGATGCTACATTTAACCAAGAGGATTCCGTGCACTGTGAGGAGTAACGAGGTCACTTCACAGTAAAGCAGAAGGTTTCCACTGGCTCAGCTTACGAGATGAACCACAGTTTGGGAGCATCCATTAATTACGTGAGATGTTTTTTCGAAATTCCGGACCCCTCCTCCTCTGGTGAAATTTGATGAGATCTGGTTGTACACCCTCCCCCCCCCCCCACATTTTGATGTGATCTCCCCCCGCCTGCTAATCGACCTCGTAGTGTTTTTTAAATTTTTTTTAGCTCTCCTCCTTCCGAGGGCGGTTATATCCCCCCTCCCTCTTTGGTCGGTTTCCCCCTCCCCCATAAAGTCGAAATCCGCCTTGGTGATATTTCACAGGGCCCCTCCCCCGCCCCCCCCTCCTCCATCTAAATCAGTCCGCAGTTGACTGAGACAAACTGTGTGCATCGAAAATTTTTGGTCTCGCTGACTGCATGGACGTGGCGAATAAGTGGTCGTCAAAGCAGTTAAACATTGATAGTAATCAAAAGTGCCACAGGGAAGGAGACAGGAATTATTTTAAACCAGGGCACCGAGCTATGGAAATTCCTTATTGAAAGTGCGGTAGGCAGTCCCTTGCAAAGTACGAAGGATGGGCCATTCTCTGCTCAAGAGGCCGTTAAAGGATCATCTGCCCTTGAATACACCATGCATGCAGCCACCGTAAGCCGGATAAAATCGCAAGTTGAAAACACAAGGACAGAACGCGTAACGAGACGCTACCAGTTCACAGCGTCCTGCTCCGAGGGCGTCGGCAGAAACATCGACGTGGCGCGAGTCAAACACCTTGCAGTGCTGTTAAATACTGACCCTTCCGTATCTGACTGCACCCAAAGCAATAATGAGGAAAATAGCAGGCTGTGTGGCTTGTTCAGGAACACACCAACAACTAATCCACATTCCTTTCGGAACCAAAAATCAAATCTTCTCAACTTTCCGCCCTTGGGTTGAGACAAAGAACAATAAATCAGACAGTGGTCCAGGTATAGAACACGGGCGTTTGATAACAAACCCAGCTCCACTGAAAGCGTGGAGCACCCTGTGTTGGTGTATATCCTGCGATCGGTTGTCTTGCAGGAAGCTTTCAGGCTTCTATTCGTTCACGGGAATTTCGTGTGTACCTAAAGGAGGATCCACACGCTTGCCAATCGTCGAAAAGCCGTCACAAATTGAAACGTGTACACAGGGCGTTTGGGTTGGCTTGAGTAGACTTGCTAACAGTTGTGGCTGATCCGACCGAGTATCTATTTTTTGTTTGCACAAAATCAAAGAAAGTTTCTGGCAAGCGCTTGCAAAGCGTCTACACGTTTGTGAGGACTTAGTATCGTTTGTGCACTGACTGTGGACAGACGCGCGTTCCTATTTGTTGTGATAGAAGTGCTGCAGGAAAAATGAATAACTGGTCCAACAAGGATATTTTAAAATTCCTCGAATGCTAATATTCAAAATCAGCATAGCTCATCCGGCAGAAGTTCACATTCCGGGCATCCAGATTTGGGCTTTCCATGGTTTCCCCAAATCACTCCAGGTGAATGCCGGGATGCTTCCTTCAAAAGCCCAAGACCGACTTCTTTCCCGTTCCTTGTTCCCAGTCCCATCCCGCCTCTAATGACCTCGAAGTAGACAAGGCGTAAAGCCATAAGCGAAAAAAAATCATTATATTTATCTTTTAAAATTCTCTGGAATCAAAAAATAATTGGTATAGATATTATAGTACCGTTAGAACAATAATTATTATAATTTTTTTTTTTTACCTGCTTAACGTCTCTCTAACAGCGTGGTCTTTAGAGACAGGAAAGGATTGGGGGGGGGGAGGGGCAAGGAATGGGAAGGAATTCGGCCATGGCCTTTTGAAGGAAGCATCCCGGCATTTGCCTGGAGTGATTTGGGAAATCATGGAAAATCCAAATCTGGATGCCCGGACGGGGATTCGAACCGTCGTCCTCCCGAATGCGAGGCCAGAACGCTAGCGGTTACACCACCACGCTTGGTAAAATTATTATAAAATTTTAATTATAAAATAATAATTTGATAAAGGCCCCTACTTACATTAAATGAAATACATACATGAAACTACATAGTTACATGAATGAAAACATACCTGGAGCGGTTTCCACGAATTTTTAACATCCACCATCTTCTTTGCCGTCCTTCTCGTTATATTTTCGTTTAAATTTTTATCATAAAAATAGGTTAAGCCAAAAGTTATTGCGAACACAACAGCCACGTCCGTCATGCTTTCTTCTTTAAAACATACAAAGGGGGCATCCATAAATTACTGAGGTGTTTTTCCGGATTTCCGACCCCCCCCCCCTCTCTGGTGAGATCTGGTCCATGAGACCCCCCACTCCCCTAGAAATCGCCTTCGCAACTAAACTTTTTGAGTCCTTTGTTTTCTAGGTCTCACCCTTCCGAACGAACTTTTCGACGAAATACCCCGCTAAAATCGACTTTCCGGTGTTTTGTACACTTTTTTTATTTAAAAAAAAAACTCTACAGTCTAACAAAATTTTTCAAAAATCACTTGAGATTTCTGTTGACCCCCCCTCCCCCTTGGTGAGATTTTATGAAATATCGCCGGAACTCCCCCTCCCACCCCATTTCACCTCACGTAATTTATGGACACCCCAAAACGCACCCACAAGCGTGTGGATGTCGATGTTTTGCTCCCCAAAATTAACCAAGCGTTTGTAGAGGCTTGGAGCTTGTGACAAGTGCCAAGCGTGTGGACCTAGATCGGTTGTCTTGCAGGAAGCTTTGAGGATTCCATTCGATGTCGAGATGTGCATAACGTAACAATTACACTGTCAATAATTACTCGACAGTATGCATTTTATAGATTTGCGAAACCAAGCTAGTAGCTGCTGCCTTTGAACTTGTGTAATTTTGTAAATGACTGTTCATATCACATTAGATATCATTCTACCTGTTATAACGACTCCATTCAAAGTTATACTTCCTGTTAATATCCGTCAGTAGAGCGTCTTCTGCCACTAACGACTTGCTTTTCAATGAAAACGCAGGACCAAGCGGTACAGCTTAATATGGATCTGATGTTAATACCCTTGGTTCTTGTTGAGCAGCTCATCAAACAGTGTGACTGCCCTAATATGATGTGTATTCAAACAATTTGTTTTACTGAGTAGGTGCTGGCGCTAATGACCCAGATGTCGACGTAAAGCCCCAACAACAATGAGAACCATCCGGAAAACTGTGTGATATTGACGTCGAGCGTAGGGACGTGATTCTCTGCTTAATAATTCTGTTTGTCTTGAACGCCCATCGACCACAAGGTACTCTAAACGGTGCACATAACCGACAGGAACCACCTGTGACGTGGCTCGTATCTCAAACCAGACATGCGGTTTTGCGTGACCTTCCGTCTGTTAGAAATTCTACGAAGTCAATAACTTCCGGAATTGCAAAATTGAAGCATAGTTTGTTATATTTCCCACTACTTCTGTTAGCCAGTGTTGCAAAGTTATTCTAAGGGACACCTTAGCCATCGGGTTGATGTATTAGTCGCATAACATGAGTACAGCGTAAAATTTCGACCTCCCACTGCGTTTCGCAGCGGTTCTCTGAGTCGCCCGCTTATCTTGAAGGATGCAAGTTCATTGTGAAGTAGACAGGTTTGTGTTTTTCTTTTATACTCATCTCCACTGCGAGGGAGCCTGGAAGCTTAGAAATTCAGCGCGATTTTGATGCTATTTTCGATTGGTGCCGTAAATGGCAGCTTACACTTAATTGCAAAAAGTGTAAGGCAATGCGGATAAGTAACAAGAAGAATCAGTTTGTTCACGAGAACAAAATAAACAATTCAGCTGTTGACACGGTTGATTCCGTGAAGTATCTGGGGGTGATAGTACAAAGGAACATGAAATGGGACATGCACATAACTTCCGTCGTAGGCAAGGCTAATTCTAAATTACGATTCATAGGTCGTATTTTGAGGAATTTTAATGCTCATACAAAGGAGATAGCGTATATAACACTAGTGCGTCCCCGTCTGTATTACTGTTGTGGAGTTTGGGATCCGTATCGCAACGTTCTGATTGATTCAGTGGAGAGGGTGCAGAGGAGAGCCGCTAGATTCGTGACTTGTTGTAATAGCCCTTATGAAAGCGTCACAGAATTGATACATAGATTGGGCTGGGATAGTTTGGAAGACAGACGACGTAGTTTGCATTCGAATTTATTTGAGAATATGCGAAAAAAATTAAATTTAGAGTGCAATGAAATACTTCTTCCGCCAACCTATTTAGGTCGAAATGACCGGAGGGATAAGATGAGAGAAATAAGATGCCGTACTGATGCTTTTATGTATTCCTTCTTTCCTCGTACTGTTCGGGATTGTAATGCGCGGGTTTAGGATTGGTGCTTAGCACCCTCTGCCACCCACAATGTTTGTGATTTGCAGAGTATGAATGTAGATGTAGATGTAGAAGTCACTAGAGCCAAATGTCATGTTTGTTTTTGCCTTTTACAAATCATTAGGTAGTTAATTTCTAGTGAAAAATGTTTCGATATTCAACAAATAAAAAAGTGAGACTGGAATTGGATTTGTTACTAAGGACTAACTTCTTGACTCCTTTCTTGAAGGAAGCATACGGCAGAAGGAATCTGGATGGCTGAGGCGGTCGTCAAGCGGAGTTCTGCGGAACTCTGGTTGACAAAACTTGCTCATCCAGAGGTAGTTGAGCAACGAATGTGAAAAAGTAAAAGCTAATACACATCAGCACTGTCATAAGGTTACAGGTCAGCACAATCGAAAATACCACAGCTGGTTTTCAAAACATTTCCGGATGACTCAAATTAATGTTGGGGTTATTTTAGGTGCTATGTTTAGCATTGCCATTTTCAGGTTACATTGCCAACATTACAAGAAAAGAATGGAAAGGGCTGACTCTGATATCGAACGTTTATTAAGCCTAGTCCACACTCCTAGACGAAATCACGCCCCTCGTGTCTGTACACAAAGTTCTTCGATTGTTCTGCAACTCTCCGTCTTGTATTGTCTGGGCGGAATCTTGAGTCGTTCCTATGTCCTCAACGGTCTTGCCGTCTTATTAAATTATTTTTAAGGTATGGTCAGCGGAGAAAAGTTAAATCGGATATTTCCATTGCAAAGGTCATTTTGACTGATTAATTTGTTTACTATCAAGAACGTGGTACACGGGCAGAAGGTATATGTTCATATTTAACCCACTGTTAATATCCAATTAAGTGAAAATTAAAACATTTGTAGTAACGAGTACGCAAGATAAACTTGAGATTTAATTTAATTTAATTACTTTGGGGCGATCGTTCCGATGGCAACTTCCCCAGTTATTTATATACCCCTTTCTTCTTATTATTATTAACTTATCTTAGTCCCCATCTAATATGGCCATTTAAGAATTTTAGTATTAAATTCTTACAGCGTTTTGTGTAAATTAATCGTGACTTCCCTAGGTAATTTATTCCAATCCTGACTCCCTTATCTATGACGGAAGTAAGAGTAGGGCCCGCTGTAGGGCCGGGGGCCACCCGGACATTTGTCTGGGGTGCCAAAATTTACGGGCGCCATTTTGGTTGTAAGTGTGAGCAAAACATTGATGTGTTGAATACCCAATTAATAGAAAATTTGACATATCGTTTTTTTTCCGTTCAATTATAATTCACAGTACGTAGCGTATTTATGTTGTTTATATCTGTTATGTCTAAAAGCTAAAAATATTTACACTATTATTGAAAAATTAACATGTTCAAACATACTTTTATTAAAATTTAAACAAAATAATTTTATTTTTATTAGAAATCAAAATTTGTACCTGTAACTAATATATATATATATAGATAGATAGATACATAAAGGGTGACAATTAGTCTTTTAATCCGGAACGACTTAACTGCTAGAGCAGACCCTGTTAAGAGAGACGAGGAGTATTTGCTCGTGTGTTGCAAGTAAGCCGCCACGTGAGACGGTGACAGCGAGCGGCTAACTTGGAAATGCAAAGAGGTGACAATGACGCTGCGCAGGTATTCAGCGGGAGGAATGCTCGGTCATACCAAGAAACATCTAAACCAAGCGACGCAGTGTCGGAACCAATAGCGTCAAAATGCGAGGCACACTGCTAAAGCACTCTGATTGCTTTGTGCTTCACTCGATCGAAACCCGGGACGCTCTGCTAGGGAAACCTACCAGACAGGCATTCTCAGCTGCTCTCGAATTATAAGTTACCAGTGTTGAGTAGCATCAAAAACTGAAAGTGATTTTATTATTATTATTATTATTCAGTGAGTTAGTAACAAGTACGAGGTTAATGTTGCCTAATGTAACTTCATGTTTTCTTGAATTAATGAACCCATATTTTTTATGTTTAATTCTTGAGTGCTGTTGCACTACGAATGTAAAGACCTATTGATTTTCATCATTATTTCCATTAATAAATATTAAGTCAGTCGTTGTTGAATGCAAAATATCCCAACACCAGTCATGTCAGATACTAATCATAATAATAACACATATATCTTTCCCCCACGGGTAAATTAAATCTCTACAGTATAGTATCTACATCACCATAGTACAGTAGTTGTATCTATGGGACCGTGACTTCAACTTTCTATGAAAACAAACATAAAAAAGATTTTGATGTATGAGTGGAGAATTTCCCGGCGTAGTGATTCAATGTAAGCTTCACGGGAGTTCAGCCAGATAGCGTCATAGAAACACAACGCTTCGACAGTCGACTCTGCTGTCATCATCAGGTGCGGAAAGCTTCAGGTGTTGTAAGCTAGAAGTGACCCCCTAGACTGGCTTAGTAGAAGTCTGCTACTGTGTTTTTATGACGCTGTCCGGCCGTGAGGCTTACATACTCGTGGTATAGTTTGTCTTGCAGGTGCTCACGAGGCTGGTGAATCAACATGGGCTGTTTTCTCGGAAATACGTGAGCTGCTCTCCGATTTATTCCCCAACCATCTGAAGTAAATCTTCGAAATGACTTTAACTTTCGGAATTCCGTGGTTCGGATTCCACGTTAAACTGCAGGTTCCCTGTACCCGGCAGGTATGTCGGGTTAGGGGCGGAATGGGCAGCCAATAAAAACCATATCTCCAGGTCATTACGACCACACGGAATTATTATTATTATTACTGTACTTTAGGAATCCCATGGCATCTTAATAGCAAATGCAGGCCCATCTGATAAAACAAGTAACAACTCATGTCTTCTTTTTCTGTCTTGAGTTTAAAAAACAATGACCTGTGTGACTATCAACCAAAAGCCAGTAATGTCTCCGCTCAAAAGGAAGATTTTTCCACTGACTCGAGATGTGTATGAGTGTGGACGCTTGATAAAATCTATCAACTGCTTTGACAAAACTTTTCGATTCTCTATGGACAATTAGGCGGTTTTGTCTATCGGTGTGGACTAGGTTTAACAATACTGAATGATTGATGGTACAATCAGCTGCAACAGAGCATAAAAGAAATCACAGAAATAATCAGCCTCAGAACAGGGATACGATGTTGCGCGACAAAAAATACAATTTGCGCTCGATGGAACCGCCATTATATCCCACTTCTGGAGCTCTTCAGTATGTTTATAATTATAGGCTAACATGCAAACTCTATAAATCAAGAAAAGATTAATGCTGTAACCAGTCTGTGCTTTTAGGGGTCAAGAACCGAGCGTGGTGGTGTAACGGTTAGCGTTCTGGCCTCGCATTCGGCAGGACGCCGGTTCGAATCCCCGTCCGGGCATCCAGATTTGGGTTTTCCATGTTTTCCCAAATCACTCTAGGCAAATGCCGGGATGCTTCCTTCAAAATGCAATGGCCGAATTTCTTCCCATTCCTTGCCTCCATCCTTTCCCGTCTCTAAAGACCTCGCTGTTAAGAGACGTTAAAAAAAAAATTAAAAAAAAGAGGTCAAGAAAGTTGTCTTGGAAGAACGTGGCGCAAATTACAAAGCTCCTGTTGCACTTCCCTCTCGTTAAAGCCACAAAGCTAATGGCGCTATATATGAGTCTGTTTCACTTGCAGGTGCTAGGTAAAAAGTATTTAACGTAAGGTGTTTGTACTTAAGCTGCCAAGTTGTATCTATAAATTCATTTCTAACATCCAAGTTTTACTGTTAGTGAACGCTCCTGATGGGAGCAATGCGATGCTCTGCTTATCTCGCGCCTCGCCGTGTTGTGCTGGGTCATTCCAGCTTGTCATCTCCCTGGTTACGTCACAGCGCTTACCTAATGAGAGCAGTGTTCACACTCCACCGCTAACGCCGCAAACTTGTCTATTCAGGCTGTGTGTGGAATGATGCGGTCAGGGCCGGTGCTATGCATCATATTCGTTCATTCCTGTTTCAATATCTCCCAAATATAAACGCTACCACGAGGTTAACTTGAACTAACAAACTATTTAAACTGACTTCGTAACCCGACAGAGAAACAGTTGCTTTTCATAAAATAACCAATAAAGTAGCAACATATCATTGAATAAATTGTTCAGTACTCTTCTCATTGAATCTACTCCGCTCTTAACAAGGTAATATATAGTATGGCAGCCTACAGATAACATGAATACATTGATAGAAAATACTTTTCTGTTCAAATTTTAGTGAGCTAATATTTTTGTGGCCGCTGTTTGTTCATTATGTTTTTCTTACTGTGTTTCCAATACATGAGACGTGAATGAATAAGTGTATTGTTAAGTTTCCTGTTTTCTCGAAGAATTCTCTTCAAGATTCTCAGGCGGTATTACTTCATCGTCTACACTGAGCCGAAATAAGCAAAGTAAGCTAATTTCTTCATTACAACTTTAGCCACTAACGAAAATGTTGGAAAGGATTTGAGCCGATTCTGAATTGATTCTCTTTGTCCGTATCTGATTTGTTCCAGTTTGAATTGTGCTCAATTTGTAAGTCTAAAAAATTAATACCTTCCCATTAGTAAACAGATTGATTTGAAAATCGTGCATTTCTTACTGTTCGTGTAGAAAGTTTTTAGCTAAATAAAATTTCTCGAAATTTGAAGATAAACCGCGGAATTAATCAAGAACTGTTTTCTAGAAATTTTTATTTGTTCTCATGTGTGATTGCGAGGCAACAAGACACCATGTTGTCAACACCAAAAAGTGCATAAGTTTTAGTGCAAGTGATAAAAGTGGATATAATTAAAGATTTCGAGATGACGCGTTTAATAAAACCCCATTCAGAATTTTTATTTCGCAACTAAAATCCTGAAAACAATCAACTATTTTTCTTTGTTTTCGCAGAGCATTGTTAGTGTATGCAGACACACTGTTTCGCACCTTAATGATTCAATTTTCTGTGATGTACAAAATCAAAGCACTGTTGAAAAAGAGCTGTGAACGAGTTCATAGAGCCAATCTCGTGGGATAAAGCATCTGAGCTGTAGGAAGCCAACTCCGCCTGCGACCGGATGAGTTAACTTGAACTAACAAACTATTTATACTCCAAGCGTGCCGGCACATATTACGCACGGTGTGTGCTGTTTCGAGCTGTTAGGCTAAGAAGCCGTAACTTGCCATAACTCTCCCAGGACGAACAAACCTTTGTTATTAATCTACGGATACAAGTTCTCAGCTTCAGTGCGGACGCCTTACGTTAAATACTTTTTACCTAGCGCCTGCAAGTGAAACGTACATCATTTATACGGACAGCAGTTTTGATGGCTGTAGCAAGAGGTTAATACAGCAGAAGCATGTAATGTGCGGCACTTTGTTCCATGACGACTTTCTTGATCCCTAAAAGCACAGACTAGTTACAGCGTTAATCTTTTCCAGTGATCCCTTCCAAAGTGATTTATAGAGTTTGCATATAAGCCTATAGTTATAAACATATTGAACAGTTTGTAACAGCCCTCAAACCAAAAATTAAATGGAATTGTATTGTATGAAACATTTTTAGTAAGCTAGAGTTTGGTTGAATATGATCTTGTATGTTTGTTTTGCTATTTCCTGTAAATCAATGTATATAGACTTAGTTTTACGAGAAGAAATTATTTAAAGGCCATGCAATATGTTTAAGAACAGAATTATGCAAGAGAATTGCTTAAATGTTCGTAATTCCAAGTATTAATGCAAGTTACGATGTCTAAAGGATAATTTGCTACAGTTTAAAATGATTTCTGTGAATTATTTTGTGTTTAAGTATCTTTAATTTCAATTTTTGACTATTTTGTATTGATTTTACATGATTATGTATTAATTCTGATTGTTTTTAATATGTTTCAATTGTTTAAGTATTATTAGTGTTCGAGAATTATCTGTCGGAATCATTTGAAGTGGTTTAGAAATTTCGGTGTACCTTATATAAAGCAAACATCCGAGACAGAGAAACAGTTTTATCGGCAAAGTTTGTTCACCGACTCAAATTACGACGGCGAATAACTGTATTGTCTGTGGAAGAAGTGTTGTATACAATCGCTGGATTGTGTGTATTCATGTAAACAGTATCGTTGACGTCATGTTTTATGAAAATAAAAGCAAGTTTATGGTGGACTGATTATTTATCATATTAATTAAACCGCGAACAATCTAATAAGCTCCACAA
This sequence comes from Vandiemenella viatica, assembly GCA_031002005.1. NCBI lineage: Eukaryota > Metazoa > Arthropoda > Insecta > Orthoptera > Morabidae > Vandiemenella > Vandiemenella viatica. The sequence goes on from JARYHS010011408.1 coordinate 184,386,191, forward strand.
GTGGGGTATAATATCGGTCCATCGAATGCAAATTATACTTTTTGTGGCGCAAGATCGTATCCCTGTCCTGAGGCTGATATTGCTGTGATTTCTTTTATGCTCTGTTGCAGCTGATTGTACCATCAATCATTCAGTATTGTTAAACCTAGTCCACACCGATATACAAAACCGCCTAATTGTCTATAGATAATCGAAAAGTTTTATCAAAGCTGTTGATAGACTTTATCAAGCGTCCACACCCAATCACGTCTCGAGTCGGTGGAAAAATCTTCGTATTGAGCGGAGACACTGCTGGCTTTTGGTTGATCGTCACACAGGTCAGTGTTTTTTAAACTCAAAACAGAAAAATAAGACTTTGGTTGACACATGTTTTATCAGAGGGACCTGCATTTGCTATTAAAATGCCATGGGATTCCGAAAGTTAAAATCATTTCGAAGATTTACTTCAGTTAGTTGGGGAATAAATCGGCGAATAGCTCACGAATTTCCGGGAAAACAGCCCAGGTTGATTCACCAGCCCCGTGTGCACCTTCAAGATACCAAGACAAACTATACCACGAATACATCAAAAACTTTTTTTATCCCCGTTTTCATAGAAACTTGAAGTCACGTCCCATAGATACAACTAGTATGGTGACATAGATGCTATATGGTAGAGTTTTACTTTACCAGTGGGGAAAAGCTGTATGTGCTATTATTAGGAATAGTATCTGACATGGCTGGTGATGGGACACTTTGCATTCTACAGCGACCGAGGTACTAATGTTTCCAATTCAATATTTATTAAAGAAAATAATGAAGAAAACCATAAGTTAACTTATAATTCCAGAGCAACTGAGAATGCATGTCGTGTAGGTTTCCCTACCAGGGCGTCCCGGTTCGATAGAGCAATCGAAACGCTTTCATGCGGTAGTGTCTCACAATTTCACGCTGTTGGTTGCGACATTGCGTCGCTCGGTTCACCTCGTTGCGTTCCCAGTTATCCGCTCGCTGTCACTGTCACACGACACAGCTTACTTTAGTGCATCACCACACGACAAAATACGTCTCGTCTGTCTTACTTCCGTCATAGGAAAGGGAGTCAGGACTGGAATAAGGGAAGTGACGATTAATTTACGAAAAACGCTGAAAGAATTTAAAATTAAAATTCGTAATTGGCCATATTAGATAGGGACTAACATAATAATAATGGTAATAATAGTAAGAAACGGGTATATAGATAACCAGGGAATTTTCCATAGGAATGATTGCTCCATCGCAATTAAATCAAATCTAAAGTTTATCTTCCGTACTCGTTACTACAAATGTTTTAATTTTCACTTAATTGGATATTAACAGTGGGTTAATGATGAACATATACCTTCTGCCCGTGTACCACATTGTTGATAGTAAACAAATTAATAAGTCAAAATGACCTTTGCAATGGAAATATTCGATTTAACCTTTCTCCGCTGACCATACCTTAAAAATAATTTAATAAGACGGCAAGACCGTTGAGGACAGAGGAACGACTCAAGTTTCCGTCCAGACAATACAAGACGGAGATTTGCAGAACAATCGAAGAACTTTGTGCACAGACACGAGTGGCGTGATTTCGTCTAGGAGTGTGGACTAGGCTTAAGAAACGTTCGATATCAGAGTCAGCCCTTCCCATTCTTTTCTTGTAATGTTGGAAATGTCACCTGAAAGTGGTATTGTTAAACATCGCACCTAAAATAGCCCCAACATTAATTTGAGCCATCCGGAAATGTTTTGAAAACCAGCTGTGGTATTTTCGATTGCACTGTCCTGTAACCTTATGACAGTGCTGATGGGTGTTAGCTTTTACTTCTTTTCATTCGTTACTCAACTTCCTCTGGATGAGCAAGTTTTGTCAACCAGAGTTCCGCAGAACTCCGCTTGACCACCGCCTCAGCCATCTGGATTCCTTCTGCCGCATGCTTCCTTCAAGAAAGGAGTCAAGAAGTTATTGCTTAGTAACAAATCCCATTGCAGTCTCACTTGTATATTTGTTGAATATCGAAACATTTGTCACTAGAAATTAGCTACCTAATGATTTGTAAAAGGTAGAAACAAATATGACATGCGCCAATAGAGGCTTCCCAGGCTTCCTCACAGTGGAGATGAGTATAAAAGAAAAACGCAAACCTGTCTACTTCCCAATGAACTCGCATCCTTTAAGATACGCGGGCGACTCAGTGGGAGGTCGGAATTATACGCTAATATATAACCAGACGGTTAACGTGCACCACAGAGTAACTTTGCAACATTGACCGACAGAGGTACTTGGAAATATTAGAAACTATGCTTCAATTTTGGTTTGCAATTCCGGAAGTTAGTGACTGTAGAATTTCATTTCTAACAGACGGAAGGTCACGCAAAACCACATGTCTCGTTTGAGATACGAGCCACCTCACAGGTCGTTCCTGTCAGTTATTTGCACCGTTGAGAGTACCTTGCGGTAGATGGAAGTTCAAGACAAACAGAATTATTGAGCAGAGATTTATGTCTCTACGCAGGACGTCAATATTACACAGTTTTCCGGGTGGTTCTCATTGTTGTTGGGGTTTGACGACGCGTCGACATCTGGGTCATTAGCACCGGCACCTACTGAGTGAAACAAATTGTCTCAATACACATGACTTGAGTGGACTGGAAGCCCGCGTCGGGTGGCGGCGCCACTGTCGGCGACGGCTCGAGACGGTGGAAGCTACTTGCTCAGTGTGCGTGCAGACGGAGACGCGCTCACCACGGTAAGTCTCCAGCGAGCGCATCTCAACAAGATACATCACCTCACAATGAGTGGTTTTGGTTTTTTTTTGGTAACAGTTTAACGTCCCTTTTTAACAACGTAGTCTTTAGAGACGGGAAAGGATGGGGGCAAGGAATGGGAAGGAATTCGGCCATGGCCTTTTGAAGGAAGCATCCCGGCATTCACCTGGAGTGATTTGGGGAAACCATGGAAAACCCAAATCTGGATGCCCGGACGGGGATTCGAACCGCCGTCCTCCCGAATGCGAGGCCAGAACGCTATCCGTTACACCACCACGTTCGGTACCTCACAATGAATCACGTTTCAAGTTGAGTAAAATACTTATTTTGAAATCACTTTTATGCGTGAGGAAAAATCTAAGTTTGTAACTATTTGCGTAAGTGACTTTGTCAAATATTTCACACTTGAAGACACAATAATCCAGTAAAACAATCAGCGGTGACGACACGGGAACAGATGTGTGTGGACGGAGACCCACCACGGTTTACTGAAATCGCTATGTTCACTTCTTACGGTCGTGACCGAATTCCTTATCGTTTCTTCCGATACCTGCAATAACGAGAATGAGGTTATCGATAAAGTGATGGGTGACGTGAGTATTTAGGTAACACAGCGAAAATCTATCGCTTCTCGACTAAACTGGATTATCGCTTCCTGAATGCAGTTCAATACGAGAGACGAGAAGGTACATGCCAACATGGGGGGATTGTATGTCAGTTAGTATAAAAGCTATTGATTTTCTCAGATTTAATACCATTTATTTCTACAAACTGTTAAAATAATAACAAATGCATGGTATCTTCAGATACATATGAAACTTCAAATCGCAGATTGAGCAGTTGCCATGCAACTCATCATCTAAAATTTTCACGAAGTTACTGTAGTTGCAGTTTGCATTATATTTCAAGGGGAAAACTGTTTAAAGCTGAAGCGATCTGCCGGCGTTGAGTCTAGAACGCCGAGCTGTAATTGACCTAACACAACAACGACTCGTGATTTCCCTCAGATGCACGGAACACCGAAAGCCTATTTTTTATTTTTTTAAAAATAATAATAAAAAATAGTTTACCGAGAGATACACTAGACTTCTTTTTTAATTTTAGCACTTACGTCTGTGCTGTTTGAGTTAGTCATATTTATGGTACACACTGAGCAACAAGCAGACAGCGTGGAGCCAGGGACGCCCTCGTGGTCAGGTAGGGACTGACAAGTGTGCACACACTACGCGCGGGTGTCGGGACTCATTAATTCCCTCATATCGGTAAGCTACTGTTTTCTACTTGATTCATTTAAGGATTAGAAGGTTTCAGAATTCTGCACTTGTGGAGAGAGTGATGAGGGGATGTACGAGAGAGGTAAAGGAAATGGGTTACAAAACTTTGGTGAGACCATTGCTCGAATATGGTAGTGTAGTATGGGACCCACATTTTGCGTATCAAATACAGGTGTTGGAGAGGATGCGAAGAAGGGCTGCTAGATTTGTTTCTGGAAATTATCGCAGAACGCAATCAGTAACAGATATGATAAAAGAGCAGGAATGGGATTCATTGCAAAACAGGAGGAGGATGAAGAGGATCATGGAGTGTACATGGCGTATAATGGCGATGAGGCATGGAAAGATATTGGTGTAGGTATGAAAAGTAGTGCATGGAAGGGAAAAGATGACCATGACCACAAGCTGGCACTCGATTTCAGGCACAAAGGGTGTGGGAAGATTCTCTTTTTTAGGTAAGGGTATCAGGAATTGGAATAATTTACCGAGGGAAGTGATTTGCCGAAGACATTGAGGGAATTTAAAGTTAAAGTTTGTAGAGGGCAAATGTAGGTTGGTGCAGGAAAGGGGGAAGATGAATGTGTAAGTAAATTGCCACCGGAGCGTTTGCTCCATTGCAATTAAATTAAATTAGAGTCTTTTTTGATACTCGTTTCGACGAATTTGGTTTCCACTATCGTACAAGAGAGATTACCTTTAAGCGTGCCAAGAAACCTTCTCGGGCCGCTAGCAGTTGGTGGTACAGCCTCTGATAACCTATCAGTATCACAATTTTACTGTGAAGGTGACGTCCAATAGCAAATATTACGGCATAGCAGATTATTCGGTTCATATTTTCCAGTCACATCCTAGTTCTCGTTGGGAAGTGTTCGCAGCTATTTCTGACGAATTCACCATCGCTCAGCATCACACGCTTGTTTAGAACTAATGGATCGTGTGGCAGGCACTTTTTACATTTGTAAAGTAAATTTTAATCGTGAAGGAAAAAGATATTCTGTTAATTTTTAATGTGCTGATCCGCCAAAAATGAGCACGTTGGTTACTATTTTGATTTCTCCTCCAACAGTTTACGCTCCTTTTAGCACCAATAGTTAATTAATTTAATTTATTTACAATGGAGAAAACGCTCCGGTGGCAATTTCCCTACACAACCATCTTCCCCCTATCCTGCACCCACATACATAGCCCTCTACAAATTTTAATTTTAAATTCTTTTAACGTTTTCGGTAAGTTATTAATCATTTCCCTTGGTAACTCCCTTTGGTTTGTAGGCCTACTGCATATTTTTTGAAATTTTTAAATTTTGGAATAAATATTCTTAAAGTTGGAGTCAGTATGTACACAAGGTATTCAAAATTGGTAACGTGCACTACAGGTGTGACTGCTATTAAAATCTTCGCTCTTGTTAAATATCTTTGTGTGAATTGTTTGATCTACTAATCCTTACAGGCCATAAGATTTCGCTACTATGTGTAGTTCGTGAACTGAGCATTGTAAACCATACCATGTCTAAGTAAATATAACTTTTTTACTAACAAATAATAAATTAAAGATGTGATATTTTGCAAAAATCTTTCAATTTATTTATATGTGTTCATGTATGTAAAAATGTAACAATACACGTGTTTAGTGACGCCGTTGTCATTCAGCTCAATTAACTGATTACTTCCCACTCTCACGTCTATTCGTTTTCAATTCAATGCTTGCTTTTTATGAAGACTTTTAGACGTTAGAAGATTTTGTCGAATTCCTTTTTCTACTATAACCTCTATGTTATTATCTCGTAAGCTAATTACGGTGATAGTGCTCACCGCGGTCTTCATGCAGTGATAATAAACAAATCTGGAATGGTATTCACGAATACTGCATATAAGCAGCAGATAAGAGCGATACGACAGAGATAAGAGGATCCCCGGCCGTTACATCATGCTCCACTCAAGGATACTCCCACCCAGCGTCGTTCATACGACAGGATTCTACTGATAGCGTCAGTAACCACGAAACATTGTCATGACTTGGAAAGTATCGCCTCCAACACGCAACCCAGCTGTCCTGCGGTTTTTCATAATCGCCTGTGCCAATATGGCGCCTAGTTTGTGTCATGCTTCCCAGTTCGCAGACGGGTTGCAATACTCAAATATTTCCCTCTTAGTGCAAATCGTCTTTAATCAAACGGGTGTCAGCAAGATTTTAAAATAAAAAACAAAGACACTTCTGGCCATCACCCTAATGAAATAAGACTGAACTAAACATAAATTACTGTTACGAAACGTTCAATTGAACTGGTAATTTCAGAAACTACTTATGTAACTAAACTGAAATTGCTCAAGAATGAATAAAAGCTATGTGATACAAATACTTTCATTTAGGGGCATATTTATCTTTTTATGGCTCTTCAGGCTTCAAATTGATGGTTTACAATAAAACAGGTGATCCAGATTAGTGAAAATATACAAAAGAATCATAAAAACATATATTGAAGTGAGATTTTTGTTAGAATGCTGATCAATGCATAATAATTTGAACAGGTATTGGAATATTTGATCTTGTAGTCTTATTAAGAAGGTTGTAAACCGGACGTAAGTGGCCGAAGTTGTCTTCTTGTAGCGCACATCGCCATCATAGTCCACTCGATTATTTTATTCGATGGGCCAGTTATATATATATATATATATATATATATATATATATACATATAAATCACAGTACAATGACTTTCACTCCATTTGATTTCATTAATGTAAGTAATGCAACAGCACTCATAAACATCACAATCCTATGAAAAACTCTTACACCGGAAGAGAAATTATTTTGGAATTTGCGTACTCTCTTTCCATAAGACTGAGCCGTCAAACCTTCTTATATTATGCAATGATGGCCACCACTTCTGAATTCCAATATGTAATCAGCTTCGCTGAAAATTTCTGCTGGAAGCGACAACCAATTCAAAAAGTTCTCTGGGGGCATCTATACGATAGTGTTATAGCACTATTTCATTTTTTCATACTAAAAAATAATAAACCTCTGAAAGGGAAATAACAATTAATGTGCTCAAAACGTTATGAATCAGTTAAAACCAACAAACATCGTATCAGTTTTCTGTTTTTTAATTTGCCCTTAACAGATCCAGTTCTTGAATCTTTGGGCCAGAACAACATAGAGCTCGAAATCATTCCAGCGTAAGCCGGCATTGTTCCTTTAAAAATTCATGGCCGATTTCCCCCCCCCCCCACTCCATTTCTAAAGAAAGCAAATAAAAGGGGAGGGGGGTCGGAATAAATCTGGCTAAAATGTGAGTCAATTGAATATAGGGCTTTTAGCATTTAACGCAGAGTGTATAAAGCAGAAACCCATGACATATTAATAACTTGCAGTCGTCAAATACAAATACATACGCTGACGAGCATTCCACTCACACGCCACATAGTATGGTTCGATTGCGCTGTCGCGGAAAACCATAGGTTCCATACAGGTCACGCTGCAACAGTGGCTAGTATTCTACTGTACCTACAATTTGTGCTATGCTGGGCTCTAGAGATAACTCAAGAAATGTTTGGTTTATTTTGTGTGTTAACGTCAGCCATAAACATTTTTCGCCTGTGCCTAAGAGTTGAAATCATTCGCGGTCCATGTTTTGTGTGTAACATACGTCGTTAAAACTGTTTACTGTGAGATGTAAAAGGATTTTTAACAACAGCAAATCGTGTAAGCCATACTCTAATGTCTTTAGTGAAATACGGTTTTATGGTGATAATGGAGCACGAAATCTTAGTTCTAAATATGTCGGATACTTATGGGTTTCAAAAAACATAAATATTTTTGCTATTAAACAAAAATATTTGTGCTATTTTGATAAGACACTTACAGCATTGAAGTTCATTTCACAATCGTAGAAAAATTCCGAAATAGTGAAAGTGTCGCTGAAAAATACCGTGGTGCTAGTTCCCATCAAACGTTTTATGCAATGCAACCGCATTTATGTTTCGTCAAGGAAATATTAACATTCCTCATGATTATTAGTGAAACAAGTTGCTACATTTTCGAAGTCGATTCTGTTTCTGTAAGTTAGGCCGATGTTGCACAGTACGAGTTGTTGACCTGACAGTGGACAGCTACTTCATGTGTGTACTCGCACGATGGTAGCTCGACTCGTCTCGCCCGGTCACAAAAGAGCGAGATGCTGGCGTGAAAGTAGACAGCTACTGCACGCGTGTACTCGCATGACAGTAGCTCGACTCGTCTCGCTCGGTCACACAAGTGCAAGTTGTTGGCGTGAAAGTAGACAGCTACTACACGTGTGTACTCGCATGACAGTAGCTCGACTCGTCTCGCTCGGTCACACAAGTGCAAGTTGTTGGCGTGAAAGTAGACAGCTATTGCACGCGTGTACGTGCATGTTTTCACGAGCTATTCATAGGTCTCGTGCAATGTATCGTACAGTGTTATCGTAAAATACACGTCTGATCACAGTTCAAACCGTAATAAAAGCGGTTACAAAAATGGGGTGAAATACTTCGAGCAGAAAGTACTGTGCAAAAAAAGAAGAAATAACATAAGAACATGGGGCAGGAATTGGACGCAAAGGAAAGAGGCAACGCAGATAATATTTAAAGGACCATTTGATGGATGGTTTATAGATCTCATCAGTGCCACATCCACTTTTTTAGCTTTTCTCAATTTTCAATAACTCCTGATTATACGTAGAACATAGTTTATTATAATCTTTTTTGTTACTTCATTCGTGTCTTGTAAACCCAATTCCACGCGAATGTTTTCAAGCTAGGATTTACGCAAATATCTGTTCTTATAATTAGGAACCAAACAATTCCATAAGTTTGTTGATCTTTGAAAAGATCCACAAACTTTATATTTTGTTCGGAAAGCCATCTATCCGCCATTTATTGTTTTTAACCACTACTGGAAACACAAAAACACATGCAGCAAGGAATAATGCATCTGGCAAACCGTTCAAGTTGACGTCCAAGTCGCATGCGAGCTGTGGCTTGTTGCGTGGTGGGGGAAGGCGACAGACGAGTAAAATAAAAAAATATAACATTTCACACTTTTCGCAGCCGTCATTATTGAAAAATTGCACTTACTTGTTTCTTTTCGGGTTTGCGCTGCGATTTTTTTTGCTGATGTCGCCAACGTTTCGGCACCAACCTGAAGCCTTCATCATATAGACAAAAGCCCTGAAGAAGGCTCCAGGCTGGTGCCGAAACGTTGGTGACATCAGCAAAAAAAGCAGCGAAAACCCGAAAAAAGTAGGTGCAATTTTTCAAAATCAAAAAATGTTGTAGTAACTCGGATGCGAGCTACTGAGCGACTAGCACGTGACAGTAACTCGTGTGATGCGGTCACACGGCGCGAGTAGCTGCACTGCAGTAACTGACTAGGCCAGCTCGCATGCTAGCTCGCACTGTGTAAACAGACCTATAATTTCTTGCTTCCAAGCTGCTAGCTTCCGATTTATTATTTTGTTTTCAAATTACATATTACACTTTAGAATCATGTTCAACTACTTCTGTCCCACGCACCGAAAATAATCCTGGAATTAAATGCAGCTCTCAAGATGGATCGGGCATCTATAACCGAAATGAAAACCTGCTCCGACGTTGTTCCTTCTATCTGCTGTCTCCCCCAACAGCCGACACTGATGAGTCAGCTGATGGGCCTCTTGAGCCACTCAACTCCAAGCAATAGATTCCGACTCGGTGAGGACACTGACCCAGATCGTCCCGTCAGATGTCTGAGCTAAGAACTCAGCGCAGCACCAGAAGCAAAATGTTCAGATTTCATCTCAAACACAAATTTAGTTGTCAAAGCCACAAGCAAAAAATGAAAAAAGTGTCTTACACCACACAAAGTATTATTTCGTACTGCGGAATGATTCAGTGGCAGGACTAACTGGGGAGGAAGCTTTTCGAATACTCGTTCGGACATCCAGATTTCTGGTCTCCCCAAATCACTGCAGGCGATCTGGGAATGGTTCATTCAAAAGGCCACGGCCGAGTTCCTTCACATATCTAATGAACTAGATTTCGACGAGGCGTAAAGCCTTCAAACCCGTCGAGGAGCATGTAGGTTGAGCCTCGCTTTCGTTTGCAGATGAGGCTGGCGTGTCTGCTACTACTGGTGGCTGTTTTGGAGAGGCGAGGAGACGCTGCGCGGATCCTCGGGCTGTTCCCGTACCCAGGGAAGAGCCATTACATCATGTTCGAGCAGGTCATGAAGACTCTGGCATCAAGAGGCCACGACGTCACTGTGTACAGTCACTTCCCACAGAAAACACCCGTTCCCAACCTCACAGACGTCAGTCTGGTGGGATCCGTGCCAACCGTCGTTAACGCTTTCAGTCTCGAAGATTCGTTTGGCAGTGGCACCGTCCTTATGTCACTTAATCTCATCGAACAGATTTCAGTTAGTAGCTGTGACCATATTCTAGCGTTCCCTGCCGTGCAACAACTTATTCAGTCTAATGAGAAATACGATTTAATATTTACTGAAGCATTTACTAGTGACTGTATGCTTCCATTCGTACACAAATTTAAAATTCCAAACATAGCGTTGTGCTCATCTACGCTAATGCCTTGGACACCAGATCGTTTTGGACTACCAGACAACCCTTCGTACCTACCTATTCAGCTGGTTCTAAGCGGTCATCACATGAACTTCTTTGAGCGTGTTAGGAATACGGTGGCTCAGCTATACTCCAAGTGGTTTTTTTACACATACATTGACAAACCTGTGTATGAGATTACTAAGAAGTACTTTGGTGAATCCCTACCTCCACTTTATGAAATTGCTAAAAACACCAGCATGTTTTTCATAAATACGAATCCCGTGTTGAATCTTCCGAGACCACTCGTGCCTGCAGTGGTCGACGTGGGAGGTATTCATCTGCAGCCAGCCAAAAAGCTTCCGCAGGTAAGTTACCACGCGGGTGCTGTCAGAGCACAGCACTTACATCGATGATTCCGTGGAAAGGTTAACTGTAAAACAAATTAAGATATGAATTATTATTAAATAGCATGATTTGCTTGGTGACTTCAAGTTAAAAAAAATAATCCATAGTGATTATATTGATATGAATCCGTATTATAATATATATTTTTCATAGAACTGTTATTAGGTATATGCAAAAATTTGCTTCGTAATTGTTATCACTGAACACTGAAAACCGCGCGAGAATGAGTCAAATACGAAATCTTGTCTCATACAAGATAGAGCCTTTTTATACACCGATCAGCAAAAATGTTGTGACCACCTGCTTGTTAGTGTGTTGGTCCATTTTTGGAGTGACAAGGTGTTGGAGGTCCAAGCCACATCACAGAACGTGGAGGTCGGAGGCTTGACCGCTCTGTATAGCGGGATAGACGGCTATCTGTGGCAGATCTGAAAGCAGAGTACAATGCTGATGCAGGCACAAGTGTTTCGGAGCACACTCTGATGTCAGATCTGCCACAGATAGCTGCATTTCCCGCTTTTCTGGCAGGCAAACCTCCGACCCCCACGTTCTGCGATGAGGCATCGACGTCCACTACCATGTCGCTCCAAATATGGAACAACAGACTAATAAGCAGGTGGTCATAATGTTTTGGCTGATCACTGTATGGATCAGGCACTAACCTGAGGAGTTCTGGCGCTTTGTTTCATAGTTCTCATATACTCGTATGAGTCTTTCACGTCTTTTGTCAGTAAGGTCTACTCTTCAGGATGATCGCATTCCTTGCTTTTTCTGTACTTTCTTTGTTCTATCTTTAATGGTTAGTGGATTCGATGAACACACTGTTTCGTCACTCAAGCAGTTAGCATTACTTCAAGCCCGGTGCCTGTTACTCCTTCTTCTTCAACACGTGCGTGAATTTTGCTATGAGAGAGGTCATCATTACTTTGGAATTTCGGAAGAACAGCAAACAATTAGGAGAGTTACACAAAAAATATTTTTGAAATGCATACATGAATGTCATATCAAAATGCAGGCAAGGCCCGCTCTAGCGGTTTCGTCGCCCCGTACAAATAAACAAATTGCCGTCCATGAAGAATATGTATGCCTATATATTAAAAAAAAAAATAAAGGTTCATATTTTTTGTTTTTAATCGAATAAAATTAGTTTACTTACATTTTAATAAAAGCGTATTTTCATAAATAAACATATTGAATTTATAATCTATCATCGTAAAATATAAGAAATTAATTATTACAGTTTTAAATGCTATTACAAATGTATATTGTCGCACAAACACTTTAAACGTCATTATTTTGAAAATAAAACAAGATTACATCAACTACGCTAAAATAAAATAAAAACTTTTTCCTTACTTTCATTTCCGTGAATTTTTTATTACATCTTCTTGGCACTGGTGGTATCAACGATCGACCATCACTTTCAAACGGAACAAAACTGAGTGCACTACAGGGTCCCGAGGAGCTGTATATACCATTTGAGTAACTGTAAAACGGATCTTCATGAGTCACCCGAGAGGGGTATTGACGTCTGGCCTCCCCGCTGCAATTTTCAATCTCCCTTCTCATGGATGAATACACGAGATTGTACACATATTACTCCTCCCACCAAGGGATCTTTGTGGGTATGGCACGGTAGCTCTACCGAGCGTGGCGGTGTAACGGTTAGCGTTCTCGCTTCGCATTCGGGAGGACGGCGGTTCGAATCCCCGTCCGGGCATCCAGATTTGGGTTTTCCATGGTTTCCCAAATCACTCCAGGCAAATGCCGGGATACTTCCTTCAAAAGGCCATGGCCGAATTCCTTCCCATTCCTTGCCCCCATCCTTGCCCCCCATCCTTTCCCGTCTCTAAAGATCTCGCTGTTGAGAGACGTAAAGCAGATAAAAAAAAATGGTAGCTCTCTCCTTTCCGTGCCCAAAGGGATGGCGGGATGGCGTGAATGACTTTTAGGCGTTACCTTCCTGCCATAATGGCAGCCACGGCATTGTGCTTAAATTCCATAATAAAATATTCCGCGTGCCTCACTCCCACTACAGCAAACTTAAAACCCTTAATTAATTAACTATTTAATACAAAGCTTTTCACACGAAAATATAAAAAAAATAAATACTACTCTTACAGCTATTCACATTTTTATTGTGTCTATTTTTTCATTGCACCATTAAGCTTTTGAGAAATGAGACATATCTTTAGGTCAACTACAAGTTTTGATAGCGTGTATGTCTTACAATTCCAGGATGTCTGAAAAATCGAAATTACACACACACTGTACTGGGTGATTTAATTTAATTGCGATGAAGCGCTCGTTCCGGTGGAAATTTCCCTGCACACTCACTTTTTCCCTTTCCGTTTCCCATCTACTTTTTCCCTCTGCTAATTTAAACTTTAAATTTTCTTAGCGTTTTTGATAAATTATTCATCATTTATCCTCGTAATTTATTGTAATCCCTGACCCCCTTAACTACGGAAGAAAATATTCCAGAACCCTTGTACCTGAAATCGAGTGCCAATTTATGGTCATGGTTATCTTTGCCCTTCCATGCATTGCTTTTAATTCTTACACCAATATCTTTCCGTGCGTCTTCATCAATGCCTTGCACACTCCTCTGACTCACTTCACCCTTCTTCTGACTTCCAATTAATCCCATTCCAGCTCTTTTATCATATCAGTTACTGATCGTGTTCTGCGGTATTTTCCAGATACAAATCTAGCCGCTCTTCTTTGTACACACTCCAACATCTGTATATGATACCTAAAATGTGGGCCCTATTCAAGCAGTGGTCTGACCAAAGTTTTGTCACTCGATTCCCTTATTACTCTCGTACATCCCCTCATTACTCTCCAACAAGTGAAACAATTTGAAACCTTTTCCTGCTACCTGACCAATACGTCCCGCCCAATTGACTTTGTTATCCTCCGCGTACCGAAGGTCACCGGTTCGAGTCCGGCCGAGGGCATGGGTGTTTAGTGTTGTGCCTGTGAATGTCTTGTCCGTGTTGTAGTGTCCTTGTGTCAATACTTGATAGCAACAAATCACATTGAGCTGGCTGTATAGCCCAGTAGCCGAATGCCATAAAAAAAAGACTTTGTTATCAAATGTTATGCCAAGGTATTTAAGTTTCAGATCTTCAATAAGCAATTATTTCCTCACCTTATAACCATAAACAATCGTTATTTTTGAAGTGAGAACTTCTATAGGCGCGCTAGGCGCTTGGACGGAGGTAAATCTATGAGTTCGCAACTTCCCATCACCGACATGCCATGACGTGGCGTCACCATCACGCTATGTCGTGTTGCGCGTATGATATGCGCGTTGGAAGCTTTATAGATGGGTAAAATCTTATTAGTACGTACAGCCAACATGCTAATGTTAACAGTATATCTGTAGCTATACGTATAACATGTTGCGCTTGGGCAGCAATGAAAGTATAGTTTATACTCATATCTAATATTGTAGTGGGTGCATTAGTGGGCAAACTACGTTACAATTATCTTTCATACCTTTATGATTAATAATTGTGGATTTTTAATTTTTATTTTTATGAAGGAGTGAAAATTTATTAATTTTTAAAGAATCTCGACGTTAGTTGGAATTTAGGAAAAATTGTCACAATATGACATTTATTTTCTTATCACTGGCGATTACAAGTCTGAGCGAATTTACCGTTAACATTAACACAAATTGGCAAAATCATAAAAGCAACGCTCAGAGGTACAATTAGCCGTCATGAGCAAGCAAACAATTGTATATTTACTTTTAAATATATCTCAGAATCAAAATGCAAGAAATAATGACAATTGGAAACAATGAAAAATATAAGTTATGACGATCTCAGACAAAGGTATCATAATACTGTGACTTTACAGTTAAAAAGAAAATCATGGGCGCCACGAATGAACAATATATCATTCGAAAATAACTAGTTCTGGCAAATTATGCCGCTAGCTCAGGGGTTTTTACAATTACAAAGTGAGAACATGGATCTATCCTCTCAAAGTCGTTTAAGGGTTCTGTTTCACAGAATGCACAATTAGATGGCTTGGTCGTAATAAGTTACCATTGTAGTTCTGCGTCTGATGTCTGCGGTGACCGGAGATGACCCACGGTATGTGAGATTATCTCACACGGCAGCTACAGACACGTCCTGTCTATTAATGCGCATCATCACATTACTGGCGGTGTCGCCGTGATAAGCCTGCTCCAGCAAGGCAAGCTGGCAGCCACAAATCGTACAACGGCAGTTGGCGAGAGAAGCCAACTTTCCAAGTCCACTTCAGACTAGACTCGACTAGAATCGCAGGTAGAATGTCCAGCTCCTCGCTCTTCGGTCCACGAGGAAAACTTCTCGCTCCGCCCCTTGTAGTCTCGAAGCTCACATATAACAGAAATTCCCAGGATTTTAAGTTATACGCTCATTTGGATTGGATCTTCAGGTCGGCACCTAATGTCACGTGATATCCCCGATATGTGATTTGCCCCGCTCATATCACAGAGGTCGGACATATTCGGCTAAGTTCGCCGGGGTGAGAGCACATTCGGGTGTCGGGCGGCAGGCATTTCCCGCCAGGTGAGTGACCCTGTTGACCACCCATCCCCAGGGAGCAGAATGTGTGGTCCGGCAAAACCCCAGATCCGCGACGTCCTGTCGCCATGGTTCGGGAAGACCACGATTAGCTTCAAGCCTACGCAACTCAATAACTCTTTAATATTCGCTTTACCAAGATACACTGTATGTTCACCATTTCATTACAGTCCTCACTTGGAGTTTTGCGTACTTTATAAAATTACAACAAAAATCTATTTAGGTGGTCGCCCTAGATTTATGTAAATTACTCTAACATTATGACATATATAATAAAAATGCACCTTGTAACGTGGCGACAGCGCGTCATGTTACAATATATAAAATTGAATGTTTGTTTGTGTAAGAGTCCTGCCTGACTGACAGTGTCTGTGGCGGGCCTCTAGAGGAGAGTTTAACTAACATCGTGGCGTTCTGCAGCTGCAGGAATCTCTCCTATCTTGATGGTCTCGATCCGGAGCTCTTGCGTCTTGTGGGTTAAGTAATAAGATGTATTTCGTCAGGAATAATATGACACCAGCCGTTTTGTAGGTTCGGCAACCAGGACAAGGGAAGGCTGGTACGTATTAGATGAGCAGCTGAGATTGTATCCTAATAAGAATAACAGGTGTCTAACGGTTATAAGGTTTCATTTAATATCATTGAAATCCGTGAATATACAGCCGATAGAATGACTGCGAGGATCCTCCCGACAGAGCCTGTATGAGACGCTCATTGTCTCTGACTGAGTAATAACTCGTAGACTAAAGGATTGGAAACTAAGTGACTGATGGTATGAGCAGACTTCGGTATTCCTGTTAAAAACCCATACTAGCTGATGACCAGCGGAAAATGGGCTTTCTCCTCGTCGATGACTACCCAAATAGGGAAACTAATAATTGGTTGTTGCCTCGAAGGTGACTTTTATCAACGGCAGAGAGTCAGTTCCAACCAGTAATATCGATCGAGTCAGCGTCTCAGCACATTCCTAACAAACAATACTGCGCTCAGCTAGGCGCGTGCGGTGACTGGCCTGCTCGCTACTGAAATGACTTCCAAAAAAAACTATATGTCCATTACAACACCCGACATTTGGTTTTTTTTTAATGTTCTTCATATAAATACATATTTTTTATCCTATTTTGATGGAACTTTGTATACATATATTTTAAAACAAATAGCAAAATACTATTTACGTTTGATTTACAAAAACCTAACACTCTCCTCCTTTCAGCCCTCACTTAATTTCTGTCAACACTGTTCACACACACACACACACACACACACACACACACAGTTTTTATCCGATTTTGATAATAGTTAGCACTCATATACTGCAAAACAAGTCTGTCTGGTAGCTCAGTGGCTTAGGCGCTTACTCTCCGGTCGGGGTTCAAATCCCGTGGCGAGCAGAAATTTTTAGGAGTTGTATTTGATGATATGAGCTACTTCAGGACGTTCCGTGGTTCCGATTCCAAGTTAAACTGTAGTTCCCTCAAGAAATGAATTGCCTTTCCTACCTCTGACACCATAGCTTGGTACTGTTCACCTTCTTCGAGAAGATTTGATCAACTTTCGGCCTGTGGAATTAGTTAGATTTTTAGTTTTTGAAGTGAAAACTTCTTTGGGCGCATTGCTGAATTTATGAAGTAAAAATTTCTATAGGTAGACTGTTGGTTGGGGTAGAATTCGCGTTATCGAAATGCTATTACGTGTTGCGCGTTTGAGCGCGGTTTATGGAACGCATAGTTTTTATCCGATTATAATTGAAATTTGCATGCGTATACTTTAAAACAAATAGAAAAATTCTATTTACGTTTGATTTACAAAAACCTAAACACTTTCTTTCTTCCCCCCTCGCCACTTAATTTCTATCAGTGCTGTTCATACAAAACCCACAGTTTTTACCGATTTTCATGGTACTTGGCAAAACAAAGCGGCCTGGTAGCTCAGAAATTAAGGCGCTTACTTCCGAAAGTTTCTATCTTCGGTCGCGTGTTCAAATCCGGTGGTGAGCAGGAATTTCTATGAGTTGTATTTGATTATATGAGCTAAGCCAACACGATCCTTGCTTCCGATTCCACGTTACATTATAGTCCTGTGAGGAAAGGAATTGGCTGACCTTCCTGCTACTGACCCAATCACTTGATGCATCTCCTTCGGGAAGATTCAACCAACCTTCGGGTTGTGGACTAAGTTACATTTTTAGTTTTTGAAGTGAAAATCTCTTAAGCGCGTTGGGCGATTTATGGATGAGTAAAATCTTACGAGTTACCGTCAGCGACATGCTAATGTTAGCAGTCTGGTGGCTCAGTGGTTAAGGTGTCTGGCTGGGAAACTTAAGGTCTCTGGTTTGAATCCCTGTCTCGGCGGTGATTTTCATAGACCATTAACCTGAATTTCACTTCTAGCACAGCTGGCTGTGTAATGTGAAGTACACCAGAACGCTTCCGTGGTTCGGGTTCCACGTTAAACTAGGTCCTCTAAAACTGAGGACTACCGGGCTAGGTTAAATCGGCTAATACAGGGGCGAAACCCCTAGAAACCGTGTCACAAGTTCATTACAACCACACGGAATTATTATCGTTTAGTATATCTTCAGTCATAAGTATTAAGTGTTGCGCGTATGATATTCATAGTTTCAAGTTTTTACTTCTGTCGGCGATTCCCAATCACTGACATTTTTTTTTTTTTTTTATCTGTGTACCAAATAAGTTGACCCTTCTTTGCGTCTGTCTTCATCTGATGCCGAGGTTGTTGTCGTAGTTATGCAGTAAAATCAGAAGTTTTACTTGTGAAATTAACACATTTGTTTGGGTTGGGATCAAGCACAGGCAAGCGAGCAAAATTAAGTAACGTCACGAGAGCCACAACCTGCAAAGTAGAACACGAGTCAGCGATTCGGCAATTGTCAGCCGCCGTGAAGAGAACGCAAGCTGGCACTATGACCGCCTGCAGCTAGGTGATGAGGGTTTGCCCTCTCCAGACAGCTGGAGTGGAGTGGGGGTTATCATAGTAAAACCCTCAGCACAGCTAGCTAGGTCTGTCTGTCTGTGTGTCGATCTGACTGTAGCATTGTGCAGCCGAGAGTCAACGAAAGAAGTTATTAGGCTTCGGCGTCTGATCAGAGCCACTGCAGCCACAAGAGATGTTCTACAGCAAACCAGAAGGTAGGCTCTACTGAAGAGGAGTTGGATATGGAAACGAGTTAGTTAGGCAGAAGTTCCAATGTACTGCAATAGTCTTGTCGTTTTGGGTTAGAGGTACCCATTAGAGATGGGTAGGTCCGGATGGATGCAGTTCCGCGGACCCGTATCACTTGCGCTAGGGATGGATTTACATCCGAGCGCTTGTCGGATCTGTATCCAGCCGGACCTGTAACAGCGCCACAGTTCTCGCGTGGCCGGAGGTTGAACCACGGCCGGACCTGCAACGCGGAGCTGGAACGCAATTTTTCATTACAGTTCCGATTTGAAATGTATGTTTTGAAGAGTTTAATGTCATTTACTGTACGATTCGATTACAGTTCTGTTTAAAGATAAGATTATAAATGAAAAACTATTTCTTAATGGCTGACTACTAGTAGATAATTACAATAACTATTAAATGTCAATGGGTAGCTAAAACCCGGTAGTACTTTGTTATTGGCCAGGTTCATGCTTGTAAGGTGAGGAGTGTTTTACGTGCTAAATAAGAATGGACTTATAATTTAACTTGTGATTTTAATGCGTTGCAGTCTTATTAAACTTTTAACGTTCAGTTTGATTAATCACAAAGTCTCTACAATTTTTAACTTTCTCAATTCTAATGGCTTAAAGACAAATTAGACAATACATTTAACATCTCTTTATTACAGAAACACGGTTCGTAGTGTTTCCAAGGAACATTATACATATCTATACTAATATTATAAATGCGAAAGTAACTCTGTCTTTATGTCTGTTTGTTACATTTCTTGTGCTAAACGGATATTCCGATCGTGATGAAATTTGACATGGAGATGCTGTTTGACATTAGGATCGAGATGGGATACTATATTATGTATAGATAAGAACATATTGTCATTAAATTATGAAGACTATCTAACGGTGAAAGACAAACGCATAATATCTAAGTGTAATTGTAATGCGCAGCAGTATGCAGCTATGATAGCATAGCGTAGTGGTAACGCGCTTGTTAATTAAGTTAATTTCAGCATGGCTTCGGGTTCTAATCCCACTGGCCGCATATATTTTTATGAATTGTTTTTCATAGTTTGAGCCAAGCCTAGGATTTTATAGTAAGGATACCATGTTCTGACAAGCCTTTGGCGGTAGAATAGTGCCCTAAGCGTTTACTTTATTTACGGTATACTGGTTCCACAGTTAGTTTTTGTGTGATCTAAACTAATAATATCGTATATGCGAAAGTGAGTTTCCATCATTTTTTGCGTTTTGACGACTATATGTGTATACCGGTGGCAAGGAAATACTTTGTATATTTAGGAACGAAATAGGATACTTTTTTCCGATATGAATAAGTTTTAATCATGAGACAGGTTCGAAGGTAGAATGGTATATCGATGGCGTTCCCGTTATATTATGCCGCCTCAGTGTTGTTTCGGACATCTTAGATAATTTTCAGCTTTGTATATCCAATTCTAGCAATCAAATCCTAAATCGACGCGTACGATGTCGCGGGTAACAGCTAGTAATGTATATATAAATATGATTATGTGGCATTATTGCGAGGGACTCTGCTGACCACTTTTACAGCAATAATTTATAATCCAACATTGAAAAAAAAAAAAAAAAACGCACATCCAGCCGTTTCTAGAACATCTAACAATGGCTCAAACAATCGGTTATTATTACCAAGAATTAAATCTTGCTTAAAAATACTTTAAACTAAATTGGAAATAAAATTGCTAAGAAATTAAAAGTTTTTGAAATTGCACAAAATAAAATAAAGATTTTGAAAGCACCAAAAACACGTTACGGTAGCTGGCAAAAATAAATATTACTAATTAATTAAAATGAATTGTATCGCACTCGATTTAGCACTCACGACAATGTTTTATTCACTCAATCAAAACAGTTTCACAAAGTATACAGAGGAAAACACTATACATAATATAGGAACAAATCTCACGTAATTTCTCGCTCACAATTTAAAATAAGTTATACTTGCAATTTTGTTTTTTGTTCATTTATAATACACTGTTTCTTAAGCTGGTATATTGTGGAAAGGCAATAATTATCTCAAAATGTTGAGTCTTGAATAATTTCATTTTTAGTAAAAAAATAAAATAAAAAAAATTAGTAGTATTTAAACATTATTACGAAATTATTTCATTTTATTCTTATAGAAGCCCACAGAAATTTTAGATAAACACGATATAACTCATACTGCAGTTCTCCTTGGTCGGATTTGTATCCACCATACGCTCGATTGTAGGTTCGGACCCATACAGCTCCGCCGGACACGTAACTGGATGTAGGTCCGTACACATCCAGTTCCGCCATACACTCCGCCCGCCCGATTGTAGATCCGGACCCATGCAGTTCCGCCGGACACGTAACTGGATGTAGGTCCGTACACATCCAGTTCCGCCATACACTCCGCCCGCCCGATTGTAGATCCGGACCCATGCAGTTCCGCCGGACACGTAACTGGATGTAGGTCCGTACACATCCAGTTCCGCCATACACTCCGCCCGCCCGATTGTAGATCCGGACCCATGCAGTTCCGCCGGACACGTAACTGGATGTAGGTCCGTACACATCCAGTTCCGCCATACACTCCTCCCGCCCGATTGTAGATCCGGACCCATGCAGTTCCGCCGGACACGTAACTGGATGTAGGTCCGTACACATCCAGTTCCGCCGTACACTCCGCCCGCCCGATTGTAGATCCGGACCCATGCAGTTCCGCCGGACACGTAATGGATGCAGGTCCGTACACATCCAGTTTCGCCGTACACTCCGCCCGCCCGATTGCAGAGCCGGACCCATACAGGTCCGCCGGACACGGAACCTGGATGCAGATCCGCAGCGCTGAATGTACATCCGGACCCGAATCCTTTAAAATCTCGGACCTGCGCATCTCTAGTACCCATGTTGTACAGCTCGCTCTGTCTCTCTCTTCGTCCCCATAATGTTGGTGGTGGTTAGCAAGGCACCACTGCACCATTTTTATCGGTTTCAGACAGCAATAGTAATAGTAAATGTTATTCACAGCTATTTCCATTTGTGTGTAAATATAGGTACAGTTGTTGGTATTCGTGCCTTCAGAAACCTGATGTAATTAAACATGTAAATATTGAGCAATGATTAGCTCTGATTTTCCGAGTCATAATCCTATCACAAGACTCGTATCTGAACAACCATCGATTTCTATGTAGACGCTTATCCATGCCTCCCTATGGCAATCTGACCATGTCTCACCGCTCGGCTGGGCAGAGTGACCTCGAGAGTCATCCTAAAGGGTGGCAGTCAGATCACTACAGTTATCTGACAGTGCTAGCTTATTGTGTAAGAAGTAAGTTCCAATATTATGTTATTACTAATAAATGATATAAAATTTACAGATTAATTTGGAATATAATCAACAATTTATTAGAAGGTAAATAAATTTATCAAATTTAAGTAGTTGGCACGAGGCCAAGATATTTTACGTTGAGTAACATTTCGTTCAGCAGTGGAACATCATCCAGTATTAGTTTAAGACGTGTATTGTTCGAGCGGCATGTCTCCTTATTCAAATTTTGTCTAAGTTACTACGTTAATGCAAAAGTATATAAAAAAATAGCGCGAATGAAGTAAAAATACATAATAGCTGTTTATGAAAATGCAAATAATTTGTTATTGAAAATTAGCTATGTAAAGAATTTGTGGCAGGTGTACCGCCAGATGGTGCTGTAAAAACACGATACTGGTTAACAAGCGGACAGCTGTTGATAGCTGATCAGTACAGATGGGCTCACACCCGATAAAATATCGTGTTTTCACAACACAATCCGGCGGTAAAATTGACGAAAGCCAAACGCCTGCAAAATCTGACTTCTCAGAAAATTGGATATCTCTATGGCAACATAAAGCCTAAGGAGGTAAAGTTTAAATTTCTGTTGCCTCTTGTATCTGTTGCTATACATGTACTTATGACTTGGTATTTTTACAGGACATTGAGACATTCATCAACGAAGCAGAGCACGGAGTAATTTTTTTCACGTTCGGCTCTACTGTTAGAGCAGAAACTTTTTCCAGTGAAAAAAGGAAGGCCTTGCTGGACGCATTTGCTGAACTGCCGCAGCGAGTCATTTGGAAATGGGAGTCCGATGATCTGCCGGGAAAACCCCACAATGTTATGGTGCGAAAATGGTTTCCGCAATACGAAATACTAAGTAAGAAGAGTCACCAATAGCGAACCTATCGCACATTAGCCCTAACCATTGTCAGTCCGTACTAAAAATTGTGTTGCTTAATCATTTTTCAGGTCATCCCAAGACTCGAGCCTTCATCACGCACGCAGGGCTGATGGGAACTATCGAGGCCCTTTACAACGGAGTGCCGCTGCTGGTGGTGCCTCTGTTCGGTGACCAGCCCCTCAACGCCATGTCGTGTGTAGAGCGCGGCGTGGCCGTGTATCTCCCGTTCACAGACATCACCAAGGAGTCTGTGCTCGCAGGGCTGAGGACGCTGCTAGACGACCCCGGGTAAGCTCAGCATTACTATCTCCCTAAACATCCAATATAGCCCACTTCCGGCTTCAGCTCAGAAGATACAGGCCCCTAATAATAATTTTTTTTCTCCATGGTGATGATTTACATTATTTGAATCTAAATAATTTGGTAGCTGAATATCATATTTTATGTTTAAGAACCGTACTTGTCACATGCTTTAAATGTTGCCCACAAGCACTTGGCGATAGCAGTTTCCTAATTTTTTTCACAATTTTTCTTAGTTTGCAATAAAGATTTCTTTTTGTGTTTCTTAGATTTTTCAAATCTATTTCACCAGAATACTAATGTTCTTCTGTAACTATTAACTTTAAATTCTTCACACTAATTTTTGCACTTATTTTACTTAAATGCATCAGCTTCAGACCTTTGACCATTTCAGAAGAAAATTACAACACGTCCTTCAATTTTCTAACTCCTCAGTTTTTTTATATTATTATTATAGACTTTTAAATTGATTTTTCTCCTATAAAGATACTTACTGTCTAGAAACAATTTTAGAAAAAATTGATGAGTTCTGGGTTAATGTTTTAAATTAACTTCTCCTTTCTGAAGGATATTTTCACTTGTGCTACTGTTTTGTTGAAATCATTCTTGATTCGACTATTAGCATTGTAATAGAAACTGCTAACCTGGGTTATTAGGGGTTGATTTCATTTTATTCTGGATTCTTTTTATACTTAATTCTTATATTTTATGAATAAAGTTAACGTTCCTTTTAGATATCGATAAAAGATACATAATGTAACATCTGAAAATATTACAATTTATTACCGATATTTAAAGAAAACGACAACTACAACTGAATGGATATGGCTCACATTTGCAAAGAAAACAATCGTACCAAATAATTGTTCTGCTAGCTAGAATAGTTTATGCCTAGCACATGAGTTTCTTTATATCTACAAATTACTTCGCGGGTAGTCTTACGGGGGTCTACGGAATGAACTGGAAACTTTAAGAATGCAAGTCACCAAAAGTTGTGCTTACTCGACTGTCCGTGTGGTCGTGGGGATTTCGCAATTATCGAAGCGCTGTGTAATTTCTATCGCTGACTGATAGCGGGAGTCCAGTTGTGGACTCAGAAACTGAATGGAGACACTACGTGTCGCCACAATTCTCACACCAAGAACCAGTCAGAGCGGATTGCTCTGTTCTGTTCAACTGCCAGGTACAAGATATCTTCCCTCTCGGGGTGCAGAACGTGTCGCTCCTCACTTTGTTTGTTCTCTTTCTGTTGACTATAACCGTCCCCCAACCTTTCATTTATTCTAATTTCCTGAATATTTATAATATTTTACACGGTACACCAAATGTGTCTGAAGTGAACTACACTTAATGGTTCCTTGAGGTTTATTACTATGTACACAAAACACTGGTAAACAATAACAAATGTG
Source organism: Vandiemenella viatica (assembly GCA_031002005.1). Lineage (NCBI taxonomy): Eukaryota > Metazoa > Arthropoda > Insecta > Orthoptera > Morabidae > Vandiemenella > Vandiemenella viatica. The sequence continues at coordinate 184,410,883 of JARYHS010011408.1, forward strand.
GTACAGTTAGCGGATGACCGTCGAGAAATTTAGCCTGGTCCTGATCCGGGGTAGAGAGTGACGGCTTCTACTTCTCGCGAACTTCCTGTGGTCTTCTGTAGTTGAAGCTGGTTCCGCGGTCAGGCCGGAACTGGCGGTGGAGCGGCCGGCTACGCTTATATAGGCGGCCTGGCGCAGGAATTCCGTTGTGTGGTAGTACGGCGACCTCTGTAAGAAATAGTCCCACTTAGCTTCTAGATGATTCTATTTGTTTTCCTGGTTTGTTTTGATGTCTCTGCGCCTGTTTGGAGTAGTATATGTATCCCGGCGTGCAGGCGCGTTGTGTGTGAGGTCTGCCTGGCAGGGGCCTTTACTGGCAGACTGAACAGTGTCTCAGATCACAATCATTACAGTATTAGTTTTACTTTATTTTTTATAAAGTAAATAGAGTTCTCTCACTTCTTTTATCGCATATGATTCTTTTTATATTTACTGTTACTGATATTATTTTATCCTGGATTATACGGCTTTTCTTGCTTTGTTTTGTTTCTAATCCAAAGTCTGCTGTCCTGTCAGTAATTCGTTCATCGAATTCAGTAATTTTTTTTATCATCCCTACTCTTATCTGCTAACAGAAAATATTGTCAAAAAATCGCAGAATACTGATTTTTTCTCTTTGAGCACACGCTGCAATAAAATCTTCCGTTCACTCTCTATTATTCCTTCCATATATAAGTTGAATGTTGATGGCAATATACTGCAGGTTTGCCACAAACCATTTTCAAATAACGTTTTTCTCTCGTGATTCTCTACTTTTATTGTAGTCGCCGGGTTCTTGATGAGTTTATAAATTATTTCTTTATCTCGATTTTTTTTTTAAATCTGATTTTTCCAAAACTATAAACATCTTATCGCACAACCTCCAACATGGATGCTTCATTTTCTTAACACTTCCTTCATTGCTTCTCTTCTATCACAGTTTTTCCTTAATACTTCCTGATCTTCATTTAATATCTCTTTCAGTGCCCTTTCCATTCTTATATTT